>VXAL01019906.1:60533-102986 GCA_013399475.1 Chauna torquata
CTATAAGCACGCAGGGTAGCCAGGCAGACATGGATATGAGATGGCACTGTGAAAACTCTCAGGTAGCTTCTTCTCTCACAGCTGATGCAGAGCAGAGGCGAAGCACTGCAGCATGCAGGGTTTAAGATACCATTAGTCTGAGAGCGAGGAAAAAAAAAAAAAGGCATTTGAACCGATTACTGAAAATGACTTTTTTTTTTTTTTTTTTAAATTAGAATATGTCTCCTTGGAGATTGCATGTCATTAATATTAAGATCAAATTTCTGCACGATATTTGTTTTAAATATAAAAAAGCTTTTAAATTGTATTTTTTTCTGCTCCAAGAAAATAACGTTTTGGTACCTTGAGCATGGATGCTTCTGTTTTTCTCTTCCGCTTTTTTAAACAATAGGGATGTTTTTTAGCATGTTTTCTACAAATGAGTATAAAGAAAAGGAAAACTGAGAAGAATTAAATAAAAGCATGAATAAAAACTGCTTCAAATAGTTGCCAGGCTGCTTTGTTGTTAATAATCTAGCAATTATTTTGGCTTAAATGTTGCTTAAACCCTGACCATGCATGCTTTTCATTTTGGCTCAGAATATGTGTGTGTGTGCATGTATGTGTATTTGTTTGGATTTCATTTGTTTCAGTAAGCATTTGCACAACTGGAATTTCTGTGAGTTATATGCATGTTTTGATAAGAAAAATTGCATACAGATGAATGACTATATCTGATTAACTAATATTTCATGATATATAATGAAAAATAGCTTCATTTTTGAAGGAGTTCATTCTCATCTTCTGGGGGAGGGTAAATCAATGCATGTTTATGACAATGAAAGTGTTTGTGTATTTTTAAAAGATTGATGGTTTATTTGCTCACTTTTAACATCAAAGAGCAAGGGTATTTATTTATTTATTTATTTATAAGTAACAAACCTCCAAGGCATCTAATTTAAAACAGCATCCATTCCAAAGCTTTCCATGTTACCTGAAAACAAGCTGCGAGGTATGCGTTTGTGTGAGAGTGCTGAGCTCCTCTGAGGAGGAGTTTTGTCTTTGGTTGCTCCTTTTCCTCCCCAAGAAGAGTTAAAATGCCTTGGTACAGGCACCATGGGAATTCTGCTGGCAAAGCCAGGGCTGGCACCAGGTGGGATGGTTGTATTGTGATAGTAGGCAAAGAGAAGGGTGAAAAAGAGAGTTGTCAAAAGAGGTAAAGAGGCATTTAAAGAAGGGAAGCAGCAACTTCTGCCTGTACAGAAATTTCTCATTTTCCACTCACTAGAGAGAAAGTAAAAGGGAAACGCTTTTCTGATAGTTTTTCTTTTAAATGAATCAGAGGATAATAAAGTACAGAAGACGGTTGTTCAGATTCATCCTGGTTTACAGGTTATAAACAGTGTGTTGAGAGGATTTATGGTTTTGAGGAGCTATTTTATGACGTGTTTGTGAAAAAGTTAACTGCTGAATTGGAGCTGAGCTTTTTGTTTTTTATTTTTATTTTTTCTGTTTTGTTTTGGACTGCAGTTGTGGGGCTGAAGATCAAAACTTTGTTATTTTGATGTACCTGGTATATTGTGTAATCCTGTTTGCATTCCTTAGCTGGGCTTCCTCAAAGTTCTTCCAGTAAGTCATTTTTTTCATATATGCATGTAAATCCCTTAATATGCAACTCTATAAAGCAGCTCTCATCTTATTGTCTTGGGCTAGTTCTTACCTGGTTTTGCTCTTCCCGTAACATCTTACCCCTAAATAAAATATTTTGGGTCATTGCTGGAGTTTTCCCATGCCAAATGGTTCTGTCCTGTTGTTATTTTAGGCCATTGTTCAAGTTCAGGCTGAAAACTGTGAGTGCAGTTTGTCATTCCCAGCTCTACTTCTAATAGTCTTCTGCATCACCTAGGCATCATATATAATTTGACACGGCTGACAGCATCTACTTAGAAGAAGCTTAGGGCTGAACCAGCGTGGAAATTGAATTGCCTCTCGACTCCCTGATATTAATGATTCTTCCAGGTCAGCACAGGAGTAATTGCCAGGGCAGCCTGAGGAATTGTCCATTAAACCTGCCTAGATGGTAGCTCACCTGTGGAGAGATGCATCTGCATGACATGTACAAAATGAATTTCATTTGCTTAATATAAGGTCTGCTAAAGTTATGAGTATCTCAAAAGCCAACATGTGGTCTCAAGTTTAACACTAAGTGATTTTTCTGGTATTTTAGGAATGATTATAACTAAGGCTAGGCAGATTTGCCTTAGAGATGTCTGAAAAAGAAATACACAGAAAAATCTGGTTGGTGATCATATCTTGAAGGACAAGCCTGTATTTCAGCAAAGGTATAGTTTCATCTAAAACCTTGTGGCATAAAGCAAGGGAAGAAAAGTTCAGGTTGTCCATGGTCTTTAGTCCTTGTGGTATCTGTGCATTTAAAATAACTTATTAATCAGTCAAAGTTTGTATATACTGGGGCAACCTGATTAGGTGGGCAGCTGGACCTTTAAATCCAAAAATCAATATTCAATAGGAATTCAGAAGAAACAAATAGCCTAAGCATAATGTTTAAAAACTCGACCGTGCTATATGTCATGGAGTAATGCCGATTTAGCAAGAATCCCAGCCACACTGTGAGAGGATTTATTTTTTGACCTTGCACATCTGAGATGATATAAAAAGTTATGAGTTGTCATCACAGCTTTATGGGGAGCAGGAAATGCAGAGGAAATGCAGCCATCTCTTGTTGCCATTAGAAACGGTACCTGTATGGAGTACCAAAGAACACAGGTAAACACAAAAAAACTAAAATACTGATGCTTCTAAAGAAAAAACTCATTCCTTTGAACTCACTTCTGTGCCAGGTAGATTGTGTAACAAAAATACAATCAGGATAGTATTTTAGTAACACAGGTGAGGGAACAATTTAACCTACTGCGACCCAAATGGGGAATATCCTCTAGGAGGTCTTGGACCTCCATTTGTTTATGTGTCCTCAGTCTGTTCAACACTACTGAAAGTTATGGTCCTTTTTTGGTGTCCATGTAAACAAAACTCTTAAACTGAAGCAGCTCTGTATTGCAAAAGAATTTCTCACCTCTGCTGACATTCTTCTGCCTTGGCTCACCTATTGCTGTTGCAGAGAGTAGTTATTCCCTGTCTTTAGACCTCTTTATGTGTTCACACTGTTAGTGCTGATGTTACAGCTTGGTTGGGTTATGTGTATGTAAGAAAATGGTCAAGATAACTAGTTGAAGAAAGCATCAATTTCACTCTTATCCAGGGAGAAGCTTAGCAGTTGGAACATGTTGATAAATAGGAAATGGTTTTGGTAAATTTTTGGCTGACATTTTCAATAGCTTGAAATATTTTATCATTCTTTTTAGTTGTATCAACAAAAGTTTAGTCATTTATTTGTTTCAAGAGCGTGAATTCTTACAGATTAACAAAGTTTTTTTTAAGCAACTAACTGATGAGCTTTTCTACCACAAAAAAAAATTTACATTTGTTTTGCATGTTCAGCCAGCAGTAACTGTGGATTTCTGTCTTTATTGTTCTCTCTCTCTCTCTTTTAATTTTAATTTTAATGTTTCTGACATGTTTTTTCAATCCATAGGGTATTTTGTCCTCCTCTTGAAAGCTGCCCTAAGCAGCAGATCCAGGAAGGGTCTGACAAAAGCATGAGAGGTTGCTTTCATGGGATAGTGTGAATGATCACAGTGTTTTGCTATGCTTTTCTGCATTGCCTCTCTCTTTCTTTCTTTTTTTTGTTTTATTGTATGCATCTGAATTGTAGTTTATTTTTCCCTGTAGGACTCATAATTAGATTTAGCTGTATATTTACACATAGTTAAGTAGGGTCCATCTTTTTTTTTTTTTTCCAGTTCTTATCTTGCAATCCCTTTTGGGTGAAACTTCAAGTAATAATTCCAATCTAAGTACCATACTGAGATGAGACAGAGTAGGGGCTGGTTGGTTTTTGATGGGATGCTGCAAAGGAAGTCAAACTATTGTTCTGCGCTCATATATCCGGATTGCCACTAGCAAGAAATACTGCTTATTTTTCTCTACTAATGCATTAGACTGCAATTAGGAGAAAAAAACACACGCAACCTTAAAAATCTATGTAGAGAAGCCAGGGATTAGGGAACATACAAAAAATGTATGCTTTGTGGGTGCAGGTGATTTGGTCATATGTTGACATGCAGGCTAGTCCTGTGCAGCAATGTAGGTGGATTTCCAAGAAAAGGTGGATTTAGGGTGAAATTCTGCCAACCTTAAAGTCAATGGAAGTTTTATCATTGACTTTAATGCCGTTGACTTGTTATCCCTGGCAGAAGTTTAAATAGCACAGAATGTGAAGTCTAAGCTATCTCTTAGTGGATTGTTGCTAAAAGTGTATCAGAACTGAAGTGGAAAATGAGCAAGATGGGATTTTCACCAAAATAATTCATTTTAAGTTCCATCTCATGGACTAAAAGATTACTTGCCAGTGAATAAATGGGAAGCTTTCAGATGGTATAAAACTCTACAAAGCATTTCTCACACTGGAAGTCTGTAACATCCAGGACCTTAGAACACTTTCTGGTTTAAGTCTGGCCATATGTTTTTGGATAAAATCCAGAAATGAATATAATAACTTATAGACTTTAGCACAGAGTAGATTGCATTTCTTGGTCACAGTAATGTTACTGCCTTGTTGGTTGGTTTCTCTAACGTCGTTATAATATGGCTGCAAACCAATAAAAACTACGCTACAAGAGACTTAAAGTATTTTAAGTTTCCACAAGTTTTGTATTTGATTTTTCTTTCTTGTAGTTCTCCTGATTTCTTTCATTGTCTTTCCTACCTCTTTCTGAAACTCCTTTCCTAGTTCACTCTCAGTATAAGATCTTGAAGGCTACATCCTTACCTATGCTGTTGTTATATTGCTCTGTGCTGGAGGCTGGGGAAGATACTTTGCTTTTTTGTGTTGTTGTTTAATGCTGCTTTACCTTAGGGTGTTCAGGAGTATTATTAGATTTTTGAAATTAGACTATGAGGTTATTTGAACTGTTAACCAAAAACAGTAAGTCAGTGAAGTTTGTGAGCAAGTTCAGTGTCAGGAATAGGGTGGTTAGCGTCCAGGGCTGTGCATTTGCACTATGACAGCTACCAATTTTTATAGCTCCCTCAAAGCAGGAGCTTCTGGAGCACAGCTGTATCAAAGGAGTGGAAGATGGCTTTTGGTTTTCACCTATTTTGTCTTGCATGACCAGCAAGTCTTTAAGTAATATGATGCCCACAGAGTACATAGAAAATGAGCACATGTACATTATTTGTATAGAGCATGTTGTAGAAGCAAAAATGGAGCTCATATGGCCATTAGGAGTAAAGCATATTTTTGAGTTCCTCACTCATGTTACAATTGCTTAGTAACAGAGATATGACTGGACTAAAAGTCGCAGTTTTACTTTACATAAAACACAGATGTATTAAATACTGGCATTTAATGTCAGTAATGCACCGAAGATAGGGGAACTGAGGAACTGAGTACAATGGAGCTTGACAAAGAGCTAACATCTGTCACGTTTCAGAGCAGCAAGGTGGCTGTGAGGGGGAGTGGAGACAGCTCATCCAAAATCACAGCAGACTGGTAAAAAAAAAAAAAAAAAAAAAAAAAAAAACCTTCTGTGATGTTGAGGTCAACGCCAAGCACTGCATCCTGGGCAAGCTCGCTTCCCCCAGCGCATGCCAGCTTCACAGCAGTTTGCAAAGCCAAGCTAAAAATGTAGCTTGTGATATCATAGAGGATGTCCATCTGCCCCGAACAGCCTGAGGAGCCCCGGGCCCTCTGTGTCTGCAAATCTACCGAGTCCCTTGTGAGCATTAGTGACTGATTTCAGCCTCCGTTTCATCAGAGCCAGAAATAGCTCTGCTCTCTTCCTAGGCGTAAAGGGCACAGTGCTGGAGCAGCAAGCCCTTGTTCATTTTTGGGCTCGGTCCTGAGAAATGTTGTTTGCATCCTATGGTTATATGGGCTAAAACTCAGCCTGACCAGTGGGGAATCTCTGCAGGATTCCCATGTTGCATTCAGTGTGCATTGAATTATGGCTGGCTTTGTTCAGTTTTGTTTAGGAAAAGACCTTACAGAAAAGCCTTTCTGTTACTCCTCTCTCTGTTTGGTGAAGTTATTCTAGATAACTTAACAGACAGTAGGAAGTTTCTGCTAACTCTTGCAGCAGTCAAGGCACACAAAATGGCTAGGAGAGAATGAGCATAATTTATTTCATTCTGCATCTTAAGGGCTAAATTGCTGGTTGCATGATTTTACCTAGAGGCATACCAGAGTAAGACCCCACACTTTTCTGTAAGCTACACTGACAACTGTTGTCTTCACCAGCCTTAACTCGTCCCTTTGCAGCTTTACCTGTGCAGAAAAATTATATTGCTACGTTATTTGCCTTTCTACTGGATATAACCAGGTAATATAAGTGAAATGGTAGCGGATACATCTAAGAAGGCTACGAAGGTAACTTTTGCAAAACACTCCTTCAAGGTTACTGGTGATGATGTATGAGGCAGAAAGGATATAGACTGACATTCAAATCTCACTGTTTTTGCATAGCAGACAGTTAAAAAGGAAATAATAGCAACTTTTAAGTCCATAAGAGTTTATCTGTCGCTTTGTCTGATCTTTGTTTTCTGGCACTCCAAAATAGTCAACTGAGATTGTCAACCTAGTCCTGAAAAAGTCTGTTTGAGGCTGTTTTCCTTGCATCCAAACTGTCTGTAATATCTGTTCCCAGTGCTATACAGATGATTCATCTGAATCAGGAAAGAGCAGCAGCTTTTATGACAGTGGGATCATGCGTGCAATATGCAGCTGCTGCAGGATGAGGGGCTTTGGCAGCTGATCCATGACCCTTGCTCCTTCCTTGCATTGTGATGTGACTGCTCTAGTAGGCTTTCTGTTATTCTTTTTATAGCCCAGTATCCAGGTGGCTTCAGGGATTAAAGTCAGCTTTTCAACTTAAGGTATTGTTGTATGTAGGAATAAAGCAACTGAAAAATAACCCAGGTAAATGATCTAAAAATGCAATGTAAAGTGCCTAATACCTATTGAAAGCCTACCTCAACCGTAATTAATTTCATTTCCAAGACGAGACTCTTAGTTACTTGTGACTAATTAGACAGGACCATTTGAGACTGCTAAATAATAAGATGATCCAAGAAAATAATGTTATTCCCCTTGAATGAACTATAAGCAGCATCAGTTGTGTATCAGACTATTAGTGCATGTCATATGCCTGTACTACTATGCTGTAGAGAGCAAAATGGAAAGATGTTACTTTAGGTATGTTGATAACTGGAGTAAAACCACCTGAAGCTGTTAAAAATGTTGGTCAAACAGTGTTCTCTCACATTATGGTAACTGGCTTTATTCAGATTCAAACTAGAGTCTGTGTCTCTCTTACCCAAGCACAAACAGATGGACAAGGGCTTGGCACTATGGGTCATGGGCTTCCTGGCCCCACTTCCTTGCCAAATCGGTGTGTGAGTGCAGCAGTACCAGTACTTCTAGCTTAGATGTGGAAACTACTGTTTCTTCATCGATTGCTGGGAACATCTCACTCCTCATTCATTTATGAATATGCCAGCAAACAGATGATTTCTAGATTTTAACAGATTTTGAGGATCCAAGCTAGAATTGTGTAAAACAAATATTAATCACATTATTCTGGCATTTTGGAGAAAGTTTCACATACACTTTTGTGTCATCATTTAACTAACCCACATTCAGTTCATGGTGAGCTTTGGAAATTGCCTGTTTTCATCATGTTTTATACTAAAACATTAGGACTGGTATGTCTGTGCATATTTTCATGGTAAGTCAAGACCAGTGAATAGTTGGTTTCCACTATTCAGACAGAGTTGTAGAAATATTTGATATGCAACCTCCAATTTTTTCTGCAATGGTTCAGCTGTAGAGGACAGCTTATGTATTAGAGAATGATCAGAGGTAGCTCTCAGCCCTGATACAAAGGAAAAAGATTGTATTTAAGTAATCTGATTTCAGGCAGAGTACCTTCTTTGGACAGATGTGCTACCCCTAACTTCTCAGTTGATATTGTCCTCAAGAGCACACCATAAAACACTATAGTAAACCCCGAGTAACTTCTCGGAGGTGGTGGAAGAGAGAATTAATTACATTGCAGAAAGTGAAAATATTTCTTATATGAGTCAGTGTTTGGGAAACCAGTCTTGGATAGTCATGTCACCCCTTTTTAAAATCTTAGAATAGTAGGGCATCTTAACCTTTCAGAATGAGAAAAAAAAATCAAAAAAAAATCTCATCAGAGACTTTTTGATTTTTGCCTGTTTGCATATGGGGAGAGGGAGAATCTATCAGGAACAAATACTGGATATCAAACAACTTTATCCTTGCTATTTCTAAAATGGAAAGAAATGGCTTTGCTGAATCTCTTAATACATAGAAAGGGTCTCTGTCCGTCAGTGACATGGGAGAAATGTCATAGCATCTTCCAGCTTGCAAAATTTCAAATCAGTTAACAGAGACCTCTGACTGAAAGCAAGGAAGTGTAGCTCAAGACACAAATTTTAAACAAAAGTTCACAGTGGTTCATTCAGTCTTACAGGATTTTTTGTATAAGCTGGGAACATAGTGAAAAGGAATTTCTGGGTCATAAAGTCAAGTCCATTTCCTAAGTTCTCCTATACCGTTACAGTTTTAGATGGACCTTTCTTGCAATAGATATGTATTGGAAGTCTTTAGAGGGGGAAAAATGGCCAGAGCTGTTCGTTTAGCCCTTTAAATTAGTTGTTTAGGAACACTGAACAGTGAACATGTTTTCCTTTTTTAGTTTTCTATAATTTCATTTTGCATTTTCAAAATAGTAAGACATGAACAAATTACAAGTACAAAACATAAGCATAAACGTAGTTATATACTGTAATGAGGACTTGCATTACTAGTTACTGACAGAGCCTAAGCTAGATTCTTATTACTGAACATTTTTCAGATGCTTCTTTCCTGACAACAGTGATTTTCAGTTTGCTGATGTCTTGTTTAGTGTTGCCATTTTTTTGAAAGTTGTCACCATTTCATATTTATTATAATAACTAGAGTTAAATATTTTTCAGAGGTAACTGAGGCTACATGATATGATCTAGTTTTGCGTATCTGTGTTACAAATTTTGACAAAGAATGCTTGACCCTGACTAGTACCATGGTGCAGCAACGTCTCATGACCTCTGGGGCTGCCTTTCAGCATCATCCTAGGGAAGACAGCCATTATCTGAGAAATATTAGTGTACATGAACTGTCTCATTATCTAGAATAACAATGTTTTCTACCAAAGTGACCTGTTAGCAACAGTCCATTTATTTATTTTTATTATCTTCTTTATTTAAGAAGATGTCTTGGTAACACTGGAACAACTGACCAACTAATCCTAATCCAGGGGCTCCTCTCTTAATGATCTGAACTTCTGCAGAACCTGTTGAGGACACAAAGGCTGGTAGATCTTTCCAGGTGCAAGCTCATCTTTATCCAAGAAAAATGCCTGCTGGCAGCAGATGTTCATAAGACCTGAAGACCCGGAATTACAGCTGATGAATTCATCCTTGCCACTGAAAACTTCGACTTAAATCCTGTTGCCATGGGAGGGGAGCAGAAGTGGGAGATGCATTTAAAGATCAATTAGGGGAAGAGTTTTCTTGTAAAGCAATTCTACTGTTTGATTTTGAAATTATTTTAATTGTCTTTCATTTATGAATGTTGAACTTTAATGAAAAGGAGAAATCAGATGCTGCCGTTAAAGGGGAAATTGCACTCATTACAAAGAGCAGACTCGGATGCTGATGTTGGTGCACAATGCTGAAGCCATTTTTGTCTTTCAGGGAGCTGACTAAAGTGGTTCGTGCCTCAGTGAACATCTGTGTTTTACATGGTAGTACAAAATATTTCTTCATGTCACTTTTTAAAATATACTTGTACTTTAATATCTGTCCTATAATGGACAGCAAAAGTGATCTGTAGGTCAGGCATAGGCTTTCTTATTTGTCACGGATAAATTAATAATCTCTTCAGTTGCTCAGTATAACTTTGCCCATAACAAGTATGGATACAGGTGCTGGCTCCTCTGAAGCTTCACTGGAATTCTGTTGGAGAGGAAAAGGAGGAAAAAAAAAAAAAATGAAAATTCCTGTTTTATTTGAATGTCTTTCTACTTGGGCTCTCCACAGTATGAATTATTGCATGAAGTATTGATTTGTTGAAGGCATGGTTGCATAGTTTATTTGCTTAACTCCTCCAGTATTTTAATGAAAATTCAGTTTGATTTTGACAGGTTAGGGTTGTACTTTTAAAGGCAAACTGGCAGATTTGTAGATAGTGATTCCTTGAAGAGTGATTAGATACACTTTCTTATACAATTACTGCATTATAGGTATGTTATCAGTGTTACATGACATTAAAATCAATCATTAATCCATATCCTTATTATCCCCAGTAGCTAAAAACACAAGGAATAAGGAATGTAGACCAGAGAAATGAGAAATAGAATGGGTCCTCAAAGGAGGTCCTAATTGCTTAAGAAAATTAGATACTATGTCTGATAAGGTAGTCTGCATGTATTTCTGAGATTCTGGCATTCCACTTTGCTGATAATTTTCTTATCTACAGTAATTAGGGCTATTTGTTTCTTGCATGTTTCTGTGTTTCAATGTAGAGCTGCTACTGTCGTGAACGTACTGTTTTTCTCTTTTGTATACCCGACAGTGCCCCCAGCTGTGCACTGAAGTGTTATGGGTCGTTCTTCTGTAAGCTGAGGTGGCTCTCTTACTGGATCAGATACAGCAGAAAGGTCTAAAAATAAAGTGTAATAAAGGCTCTTGGAGATCATGGGTGCTTGCCACATTTAACAAGAAGCAGGGAGTGTTCTTACTGAGTTCAGCTGGATTTGGATCAGGACTTAAATTAGTTTTATTTTGTAAAACATAAGGCTGTGCGTGTGTTGGGAGTTGGGGGGGGGGAGGATCAAAGTGCTTGGGCATGAGACAGAAACAATGAGTTTGCTGAATCTCTGGTGCTTCTAAGTGTAAATAGTCCTCTGCAAGTAAAAGTGGCAAGGTTAAAACCATTGCAAGCAGTGAATGGGAGACTTGTTCTCTAGAGCTGATCCTTGACATTGGGAAAGGCAGTGCAGACTTTGCAGTTAGTGTCTGATCTAAAGCTGAACCCAGCCATATGGAAAGCTTTGTCAGTCTTTGAGTTGATGCTTTAATGAAGTTTTGAGTCATGCAACAATGACCTATGTGAAAGCAGCTGTGAAATGGTGATTGTATCTTTCTAAACATTACGAAGAACAGGGATTAAACAGACAGTCCCCTGCAAACACAAACATGATCACTGCCTATTTTCTAGTTCACTGTCTATGATCATAGAGAAGAATTAAATATTTAGTCATTTTCCTTTTCTACAGGTAAGATTACACTTTCTTTTCAATTATTATATTTTAATTAGTGGTTCAGGTGCCTGAAACACAGCAGGTTCAGAGGTTTACCTGTGAGGCATCGCTGTGCTGAAAAGAGCCTGTTGCTTGGGCCCGTTATTGTTTGAACTGAGCAAGTTTCAACTACTGTTAATTAGCTTTTGAACATTTGTTTTTTTGTTTCACAGTAATTTCTCTGGTGTTTGCTCTGTGCTTAACCAGGTAAAGTAAACATTAAATCTCAATTAAGATTGCTGTGTTCATCAAGCAGAAATCCTCTGTAGTATTCATTTTCCCCAGCTATTGTTTTCAGGAAAGCAATGCTATTGTTTTGCACAAAATTGATGTATTATATGCCTACAGAAAGTGGACAATGGGCTTTTATGTAGTCCCTTGAATATGGTGGAATATGCTATAATGTGTGCTTGTGAATAAAATATTCTAGCAAGTTAATTGCAGGCATGCTCAGGCTGGGTGTGTAGTTTAAAGTTAAGGCATATTTTTAACATACAGAGCAATGTTTTATGGAAAGTGCAATATAGATGGAGAAACTGTGTAAAGCTAGACTCAGCCTATTGCAGTCTTGTAAGTAATAGACAGTACCTTGTTGTGCTTCATACAGACCCCACTGGGACTGAAAAACATGAGTGCTGGGAGGGTTCCCCATATCACGGGGGAATTAATTATCTTAAAAAAAAAAAAAGGTACAATAATGGGAAGATAAGATTTTTGTAACTTTAATTTTATAAACGCCAGACCAGGATGAACCCCTGAGCATCGTTAATGGAATAACTAGGAATCATGGTGATCTCTTTTTTGAAAGCCACCATTCCCAAATCCCAGGCACTTGCATGAGAGAGGGATCTTGGCTGTCCACTGGTAGAGCCCTCTCATCTCCATTGTGTCCAAGAGCCAGACGTGGTTTGCCATCTCCCCTTGGGGAATTCAGTCGGACCAAGCCAGGTAGAAGCAGTGGGAGATTTCTTGGTGCTTTGCTGGGAGCACATGCAATGTTGTGCTGCCAATGACACACCCAAAGCAGGAGCCCATCAGAAAGGAGCAGTGAGGTGGGACAGGCACTGTTTGCATCCCTGTCTATTTGGGCTGCAGGTGCAGAACTTGTTGCCAGGCTTCCCTGGGGAATTTGTGCCTCTCAGTGTGCAGCCAGGAGCGTGCTTGTAACTGCCTTAATTAGCTAGGACATTGTGGAGAAATACCCTGTCTCATCTGTATGTAGCTAACAAAGCCCAGTGGATTGCAGAGGATGGGAATTTTCAGTATCACACACTAAGCCGCAACAGGAGATGTCAGGAACGAAACAGCCTCTCTGCATTTTGTGTTGAAACTCAACCAGCAACACACAATGTGTGTCATGCAAAAAGTAATTAAATTCTGTTTTCAAATGAGTAAAAAATAAGCAGAAAGGCACGAATTTGTTCACCTTGGTCCTCTGTATGCCCCACAGCTTTTGCTCGGGAACCTAGAAGAAGTAAAACTTACATAATTTTGTCTGTGCAGTGAGCTAAATTATTCATTTTATATGAAAATATTTATAATATGTCAGAAAATAAGTGTGATTTCTAGGCAACTATGCCTAATAAGAACCCTGTGGCGTGAAATCTAGTGTATGTCTGCTAAATAGTCATCTATCTTGAAGCTGTGCTGGCCTATGTGTATTTTTAGGCATCCTATCAATAAATATTTTATAAAGTGCTGCAGACAGTCAAGGGAGGAGATATTCTGTTGCAGAGGAATCCAATTTCAGGTTCCCCATAAAATGATGTGTTTTATAGCATTTGATATCAGATACAAAACCAAGGATGTTGTATAAAATACATCAGAAGTAATCACTGAAGAAATCCTACTGTGTTGTGAATAATTTGTGGTCCTTCAAAGAAAACAAGGAGGCTCTAAGCAGACCATCTAGTGATAAATATCAATCTACACGTGCTCCTGTATCGATGAAAAAAAAAAAAAACTATTTCCTACTTTTATTAACAGCAAGGTCAGATTGATAGTAAAGGCAATGAAGACAAATGATCTTTATTGATCCTTACACTAAATGTTTAATCGAGAATAAATTTTGCAAGTGTTTGCTGTAATTGCGTATGCTGTTGCAAGAACTTTGCCATCTCCAAGTCAGTGTTTGGAGATTATAATCACCTTTTTCTGGCTTCACTCCTGCACGTCCAGATTTATAGTCATGTGGTTGGGGCACTTGCTTTGCATTTTCCATGTACATAAGAACCACCTAGTGCTCAGTCTGCTACTGTTAAATTGATGCAGGGGATAACAGCCTTTCTGAAGTACAAATTGACATGTACAGCTGAGGTTTAGCTGTTAGCATAATCTGATAATGGCAGCTTTAACTTTCAGAACAGAATCACTTTAAACACTCAATTTCCTAGCATTCCCTGTGCCCAGCTGAAGAAACACCACGGCGGGGAGGAGAAAGGGCAAGAGGTGCGGCAACATGGTGGTGTAGTGGTTTCTGCTCCATAGAGACGGGAGCTGCTGGCCAGGACCCATGTCCTGCCTTTGGGAAGCAAACTACTAATTCACCTCTGATTGAACTGGAAACTGCCAGCCACCTCTCTATTTATTCTCCATTAGTGCCTGCTTTTTACTCAAGGTGCTTTCCAGGAAACATGTAAAGCCATCGTAAAGTTGTTCAATCAAAACAGAGTGGTGGGTGCAGTAGGTTTTAGGGGAAGGAAAGGGGCCATTTGCTCTCTGTCTTGCTGTTTTAATTGGAAGCTATTGCAAAAAGCTGCAAGTGTGGAGCTATGTGTACCAAGGTGATCATTTTTATTGAAGTAAATCCAGGTCCAAATAGGGATTTACTGCAGGGAAGGCTGTCATTTCCTTTGTTTTTTTTCCAGCAATAATATGTGAATTAGGCAAGTAGCAGCCACCTAATGGAAAACATGTGTTTCTCATTGCTGCACTGGAAGACAAGAATTTTCTTAGTTCTCTGTTGTTTTTAAAAGCTTGGGGCATTTGGATATTTTGTGTGTTTACAGGTAAATGCTGGGATAGGAGAGGGTTTTGCTTGGGGCTATGGCATTACAGCTACATGGTATTATGGCTAATAAAGCAGGAGCTAAGCTTGAAGATTACAGAAGAACAACCTTGTCAGGTGGCTTCAAGTTCAGATAGAGGACTGGTCCCAGGGACTGGCATAGCCTGGGAGAACGTTGCATAGATGTGCGGAGACTGTATCTCCCTGGTCCTCAGCTCTCTGGGGAGGATGTCAGATAGGGAAGTATGAAATCCTCTGTGACTCTAGCAGGGTACTGGGACACAGTGGACAGCAGCATCTTCAGAGGAGCCGCCTCCACCAAGGAAAGGCAATGTGAAGCTGTCTTAATTGAGCTCCTAAATCATGATTCTGCCAAAGAGTGTGGACATGATCCTGATTAATAAATTAAGTAAGATGCTGCATGTCCATCAAAAGCAGCTTTTCTGACTCCCTTCTTTTTCTGTGTCAGGGTGACTCCCATATTAGGGGATGGGAGTTACAGAGCGGTTTCCTAGGCACCTCTTCCCCAATCAATAAAGGCCCTGGGACTGTGTGGATGTCCATATGCCTGTCCCTTATCATGAACACTGTACTTTTGAATGTCAAGCTGAGTTTTCTCTCATCCATTTTTCATGTGGAGAATTAGAGAAGCTAAAGAGCAGTTCTATACAAAACCGCTAATTATTACTATTAGTTACCACTTGTTTAATTGTTTGGAGTGTGAGAAAAAATAAAGCTGAGGGTTGACAGGGCAGCCTGTATGCACTGAAAATAAAGCAGGTCCTTCCAGACTGAGCATTAGCATGTGTCAAGTGTGTTTTTGAGAATGGCTTTGCTCTGTTACCAGTAAAAATACTACAGGGAGTGGCTAGCCTGCTCCACACGTTGATAGATGAGGTTAAGAAGTATGACTACAATGTGTTCAAAAGAGCTTACGGATTTTATTTTAAGCCAAACAAAGAGAAATGATAGTCTTGCTCTGAGAGCACTGTTATACTCTTTTTTTCCCCTAGGATTTTCATCCTCCCAAATATCTGAGTGTAATTTGCATAAGTAGCTATTTTATAACTACTTTAATTCCAACGTTGCTGCAGAAGAGGGCTGGAGAGAACAAATGAGGGTGGTTGCAACAGTTTTATTATGCTGAAGCAAAATATTAAGACATGCTGAAATGTGTAGATTAAGTTGATAGGATGCAGATACTGGGAAGGAAATATAAAGGAATGGTTTCATGGTGAATCTACAGAGTTTAGTGAGAAGTTTTGTCATCTTGGTAAGCAAATGCAGAACATAGCCAGGTCCCCTGTGGTCTCATTTTATGTAGGGCACTTTGTACCATGATGGATCTTCCATTACTAAAGACTTTGTTGTGAAATTAAGCATTATGCACTCCTAGGACCCATTCTATTCTGGCTGCTGAAGCACTTTAAAAAGTGTAAGATCAATGAATAAAATTAATTGGGGATTAAAGAACAGTAGGTGTGAGAAAGTGCTTCTAGCTGCCCAAGTCTGTGATTTGAACACCCCGGAATTTCTGGTCTGCAGAGGTGGTTTTTCCATTGTCTGTGAGTTTTATGTTCATAGATTGCTTTGCTAGATTGAGCTAGTTTCAAACCTAAGCCCTCCCAAAGTCTGGGATGGTTTGGCTCAGAGGTTTTGATTTGGGACCTGAATTTACCCATTAATATCACAAGGATGCACAATTGCATTTATTTTTAATGAATATAGCCAGGAAATTTTAGTTTAGCTGATCAGTGAAGTATTATTAAATGGACAAAATACATGCAAGGATGATTCAGATACTTCTGCTTTATCAACTACTTGGGCTTTTGAGAATAATTGAACATTGCATTTTCACACCCCTCTTTTATGCTGAATGGTTATAAAATTTTATCTTGATCTAGGTTGTCTTCCTTTGCGTCCAAATATTAATCTGATCTTAAATAGCTGTTATTCCAACCAGACACCATTTGAATAATATATTATGCACAATAATTCAGAAAATGTAATTGATTGCTTTTAAAGTATATTTATATAACTTTGTCTTCATGTAAAATAGCAGATGAAATCTAATTGAATGCATGGATATAAAGTTTTTTTCTGAACGTGATTAAATATTAGTAACAAAAACTATTCTTCCATTCCTAGTTATTGGAAGTGCATCATGATAAGTAATTTACAAATCTTATTAGGATACAATAAGCATCAAGCAGTTTATATTCGGGTTACGAACAGCATGCATGAGATGAGCAGTATGCTTGAGAGCTAAAATGAGACTGATGCACATTGCCGCAAATAATTGCTATAGCAACATTGTCATGGTGTCTGAGATCTGCCTCCCTTGGATTCACACCTGAAATATCCTTTATGGTGAAACAAAATGTCTTCTGAAGTTGAAAATACTGTGTCATAGTTAGGTTATTGATGGCTTTTGCTTTTTTTATTTTTCCCCAGGTAATTAAATTTCAAATGTTGAAAAGCATAGTGGAACACTGGGGGAAATTGTTTGCTGTCATAGTGTCCATTTGTCATGAAATTCAACATTGTGTGGCTCCTTCCATACAATTAATCTCTGCAAATTGGTGTGATCAGGTGAAGAAATTCTCTATGGGCGGTCTCACCTAACTTGCACAGTTTTTTGTTCTCTTTGTCTGGGTGCTTAGATGTTACATTAATGTTCTGTAAAAATCAATCAAAATAATGTTTCAGACTTGTTATTTCTTTTATTTCAAATTGCTGCACATTGTGGTGTAGGTTGTGTCTCTGCTTATTAGCAGCTCTTTCATTCAAAGCACTGAAAGTCAGCGTTGAATACCTATCGGGTTTCTTGAGGGAGCCTAATAATACAACTTGTATTTATATAACTTTTTTGGGCCAGATTACGGATCCCAATTCCTGCTTCATGCTGTTGGAAAAAAAAAATAGCAAGGTTTGCCCTGTATGGCAGACGGTGTATCACAAGTAGCCAAGGATGACTTTCTTGTTTGGTGTCGTAGTGTAAAAAAATTTATGTGTCTGAGAACTATTTTTTCTGCTTGGTAGCTGATCCAGGAGGAGAGCAGTTGAATGGTGTTTTGCAGACAGCTCCTGCACTCCTGTTCCTCCCATATAGCTCAAAATCTGTTCTTCTGTGTTGAAGTTTATTACGGATATTAAGATTCCTGAGACATTGGTAATGTAAGTGAAGAGTATTACTCCATTATCATTATGATAAACAGAGAGAAACAAATGAAATAATTTTACCCTGGGTTGTAGAATGATGTGCTAATGTCCGAATGTAGACTGCAAAAGGTAGAGCACTGAGGGCACCAGAGTCCTTCGATCATCTGAACAGATAATTAGAAGTCTTTTAGCAGGGAAATAGAGGTTATAAAATAAATAAATAAATAAAATGGTTCTTGCAGTGGTATTAGGGAAAAGAGGGAGGTTCCATGCTCCAAAGGAGAAACCCTAGGAGAACAGTGGAAGAAAAGGAGGTTGGGTCCTTGTTGTAAGGCCAGCGAATAATAAAGGTGTGAGAAATCAATGGTGGGCAATGTGTGAAGGTTGTTTTACAGCTATGTCTGGATTTAAGAAATCTGGGAATCCACATATTTTTGTAAAGGTGTTTAAAAAAAAAAAAAAAAAAGGAAAGGAAAGAAAGAAAGAAAGAAAAAAATCTTCCCATACTGAAGTACTGTGCCACACAGTCAAAGGAGGGAGAAAGTACTGATGCTTATTTAGACAAATAAAAGCTTAAGAGACTTGAACATGACTCTTCAATGGCTATCAAACACAAGGAACTCAAGAGGTGCTGACAGTGACAAACTGTCTGGATGCTTGATGTTGAACCAATGGGAGAAGGACTGAAATAGTCCTGTTTAATTCAAAATTTCTCAGCAGTTGGTCTGTATTGTTTTGGTGGTGCAGTTTGCTCTTCTGACAGCAGAACATGGCAGTTTAAGGGAAGGGAATGAAATCTGAAGAATTGAGGTGTGGTGGAGATTGGCTACAGTCAGACACATGGAGCATGTCAGTGCAAGTGGAAGGGCTTGCCTACCTGAAGGGTCTTACCCATCATGCTGCTCTCATTACATGAGTAGAGATGAACCACTGCAGTCTGACTGCTTCAACTACTATTGATGCACTGAGTAAAACCATGGGCTAGCTGGAGGTAGCCTACAATGCGCTCCAAAGCCATGCAGAACACATCTGGCCTTTTTTCCCAGCATAAAGTTGTCCACCTGGGAGTTATACCAGTTTTAATTAACTTCATTTATGTCACAATAACATTCCCAAGGAGACAAGACTGACAGACTTTGGGAGTTTAATTATAGCCTTTGCTGACATAGTATGCCTATTTAGGGAACCAACTGAAAGTTTTAGTTGCACCAACAAGAACTTCTGCTAGACTCCCATCTGAATTTGAGCCTGGGTCTTGCAAAATCATTTTCAGTTTTAAAGAAGAACCTTACTCTATCTTTCTGTTTGCTCTCCAATCAAATGAAATTTCCTTAATTCTGTATTGTATTTCAACAATAAAATTGCACCGTCCTGTAAAAACAAAGTGAGTTTTGTTTCTTCCTAGACAATGGAAAAACCTTGTCAAAAGATAATGTTACACTGAATAACAGATGTGCATGAATGGTTAGTTTTCTGCTTTGCGTTCTGTTTTAAAGTCTCTACCATAGTTTGATTAATCGTTCATAATATAATAATGAAAGTCAAACATCACAGTTTATGAGACTTAATCATTTTAACTTCGACTTTTTGGACTACCTCACAACCAAAATGTCTTTGGAACGTGTCTCAGAAGTGTGCCATATTGCAGTCAGAACAGTGATTAAGCAGATTCAAGCTTAGGATAATTCTGCATGAGTTTGGCCTTTCAGTTTTAAATGATTTCAGAAGAAATGATGGGCTGGGTTCACACAACTTAAGTGTGAATGTTTTCTTTCCCTGGAACTGTGCATCTTTACACCAGCTAACATTCAAATATGTTGTTATTAATCTGTGCAGGCACAAGGCATGTGAATTAAGGTTTCACATCTGTTCCGGCATTCCCTAATTGCTGGATATTACCTTACAACTCTTCATATTAAATGTCATGCATATAGTGTTTTCAGTTGCTTTAAAAACAAACTACAGAGACGTATTCCATTATGCACTGCCAAACAGAAAGCCCTGAGCAGACAACTAGCAAAGCTGGAACTTGTCAATCCACCATGCAGATCTCCGAGGCCAAGATAACAATGATTAGTAGGAGTAGTAGGTGTATGTCCTTTAAGAGGATGGATCCTCATGGACCGGACTTCTGTAGAAAAGTTGAAATCTTTGCTAGAGTGGTTACAAGATAGTTGCTGACAATGGATGGAAAGCTGAAATCTTGGAGCCTGTTTCTGATGGCTACAAACCCCAAACTGTTCCTGCTAGTGGCTTGTCTAGCATCCTTTGTCCTCATCCCAAGCCTCACCATGCCCTTTTTATTTTTAGCTCTCCATGGGCCACTTCACTGATTTGCCCTCTTTGTCCCTACTATCCTCTCTTCCCCTTGTAATGGTTCCCATCCTTTAACTGTACATCAAGCA
Organism: Chauna torquata; assembly: GCA_013399475.1. NCBI lineage: Eukaryota > Metazoa > Chordata > Aves > Anseriformes > Anhimidae > Chauna > Chauna torquata. Next base: position 80,594 of record VXAL01019906.1, read on the forward strand.
CAGTGTTTCATTTCTCTTTCCAAATCCTCTAGCAGTGTGACTTAGTTATCTTTTACATGATTCCAGCTCTTCATCTCAGTATCCCATCTTACCATCATTCCCAGGATGATTTCTCTCTCTTTTCTGCTCAAGTCTGTCCTGATCTTCCTCCCGTACAAATTCTAGTGTGCCATCAGCACAAAGATGGAGAGCACAGGAGAGAGTCTCCCAGGTCTCAGCTCCTCTCTTCAGTACTGGAAAATCAAATATGTGGCAAACCAGTATATACACTGTGAAACAAGACCATATTTTTAGGTCCCAAACCCCATGTTTGAACTGCAGTTTTTCTTAAGCTGCCACCATTGGCAAAGCTGCATATATTTTCATACACATGATGAAAAAGGTAGGCTACTGTGAATGCTAGAGCAGCTTAACAAAATGGTTATAAATAATGTGCATGTAAATAATGTCTCTGTCTTTCCCCCCATTTTTTTTTTTTTAAACTTAAACCAGTCTGAACGGTTATGGAACAGTTTCATTCAAAAGTATGTGTGCATACATGTAAACTCGTGATTTAATACACACAGGCTTAAAAAAGTACCAGCAGGGTTGGAAGGTATCTTTAAATAGCTAATCTGATAAAAATGAAAACAATCACAAAGAATATATTCAAAATGGAAAACATTGAGTCCTAAGTGTAGGTATTGTACTATTCTGTGATGTATATTGAATTCACTGCACTAAAGTAGTGACAGAGATAAAATTTTTCCTATTCAAATAACATGGATTTAAACCTCCTCTACTTTCTATTAAAAGTGTTTATTTAAGAAAATGGAAGCCTGGAAGCAATTAATGGCACAGAGGTTCTTGAAGGCTAAATGATAGCATCTGAAGTGCTGGCCACTCCCAGGGTAGCCATATGGAGCAGCTCCAGGCATATAGTGTTGTTGCTTTCCTATAGCATGCTTCTCATGTGTGTTTTCAGAGCAGTTGGTTAGACAGTTATGAAATCAAGGCATCATTAACAAACTCAAATACCTGTGTGACAAATGGATACTTTCAGAAACTATCTAATTAATGTACCTCCAAGATAGTAGCTTTAATGAAACACTTATTTTAATTGAAAAGCAACTAGGCATTGTCCCCTTCCAATGCACATGTCCGACTCTTCCTAGTATTAACAAGTTTCACTTGCAGAATAGCACTCCACAGGACATTGCCCTGCCCTGCAAAACTAGCAAGTTGTTTCCTCAGTACTTTCCCTAGTCCTGCCTATGTTGTTTGAGTTTTTAGATTAGTAGTCATTTTTTAGTAGTGGAACTAACTGCATAATATTTGAAAAGGCCGCATTTCAAACACGGATTAGTGGGAAGCCAATTTTCCTTTCCCTGCTTTGGGTAAGCCTGTGCAACCCAATGATACTGGGGTGTAAAATGGAACCAAAGAGATAGTATCTGGGAGGGAACAAATGTCTTCTTGGCCTCTCAAAACTTTTAAATTGTAGTCTTATCTATAAAAATCAAGGAAGGAAAGTGTTGGCAGTGGTGCTGGTGCACATTATTCCTCAAGAAGAGGAAAATTAGGGTTGAGAGAGGGTTAACAGCAGATGCCTTCTTGCCTCTGACTAACTTAATCTAATTTGCCTTGAGTCTAAGACATGCTCAAGTGAACTTGAAGGACTTGCTATGGGTAGGTCAGTATTAAATAGAAGATCCAATGTTATCTCTTTACTGTCGCTATCTCTCTCTGGGGCAAGATGAGATGGCTGGTTTACCTAAATGGCTGAGGAGCAGTCTCATAGTTTATGCAGTTTTCTGCATTTCTGAGAAAAATTGTTTTGTACTCTACATTTTGAAATAGAGTAAGAAAGCTTTTTCCTCCCTGAAAATAATGTGAGTGAGAACAGAGACTGCATGGTAGTTCACAGGGAGTATTCCTTGTGAAGGGTTTTTCTTCCCTTCCTCTCTTTTGAGACCAGTAATAAGATTCCCACGGATTTCAATGGAACAAAATAGTCTTATGTGACATGATTTAATAGTTGGGGATACTTGCAGTAAATAGAACTGCCAGTACAGTAACTGTATAAGAAGATGGAAGCATAGTTCAACATAAGTGCCCTTCTAATTCTGCTGTATGAGGGGGATTATAGTAACTAAGTGGTTCCAGGCTTTTCTCTGTATTTAAGTTTGGCTAAGGATGATCTTATAGCATGTGATTAAGTTGCAGTTTAAAAAAAAAAAAAAAAAAATTAGCCTATGTTGGAGGCCCACTGGTCAATTAAAAGGAAACCTGCTTCCCCACCAATAGCTCAAATAGTCATTTTTAAAGTCTTTAATAGTGCTATGCTTGAGTTTTGGGAGATGAATAAATTTGTAGTATGTCATATTTTAAAAATTCAACAACCTCTGTACATGTGATACAGGAATATAAATTAAAGGGTTTGCTATCACTTCAGCAATGTCATAGTTTAATAGGCACATTGTCTCTGGAGTAAAATGAAAAAGAACCTGCAAAAGTCTCCACTGTGTTTTGTGAGTTCAGAGTTAATAGAGACCAAAATGTTTACTTCAGCAAAAGAGAAGACTAAAAATAAAATTATGTCAGAAAATACAAACATAATGCCTAAAAACATTTATCTTAGAGGCAAAATTAATGTCTTGCCTAGGAGAAAATCAACACTTGCATCTCATCAATCACATTCTGTTCCATGTATTTAAGATTTGGTGTAAATTTAAACAAAGAAACAACAAAAAAAATCAAACTGCATTGTTGTTCATATTGTTCTGTAATGAAGTATGGTGTTTATGAGCAAAGAATATGGATGTCCTGAAGAGAACCTTGAAAAGAAAGCCCAAGTGACTTTAAAAGAGTTCACAGATTTCCTGTCCCTTCTTCTCAAGCTATTTTAGTTACCTGCGGGAAATAAGGATGAAAAAGTTAAATTGAAGAGAAGCACAGCTCCTGATCAGTATGGTCCATGACAAAAGCACTTATAATCAGAGAATGAAAATTAGCAAGAAAATATGATTTCTGGAAACAGCAATGTTACAACATTATGAATCTAAAAGTTGGATGAGAAAGAATCAATGTGACTATTCATTCAACCATTCTTCATCCAAGCCATGATTGCTTCAACAAATGGAATGGTGTAAATAATATATGAGGCATTATACGATTAGGGGCCAGTGATTTGTTCTCTGACATGTTGCATATCAGTATCTACTTTCAAGGACAAAGTTCAGTTTTGTGCTGTGTTCTGTCATCTGTGTTTCTTTCTCCAGTGAGAAAAACTCTTGTGCAGGTCCCTCAGGGCTCTGGGGGCAGACCAACATTTTGGGTTAGCCTCCAGGTCTGTTGTGGTTTAGCCCCAGGCAGCTAAGTGCCACGCAGCTGCTTGCTCACTCTCCCCAGGTGGCACGAGGGAGAGAATCAGAAAGGTAAAAGTACAAGAACTCATGGGTTGAGATACAGACAGTTTACTAGGTAAAGCAAAAGCCACACACGCAAGCAAAGCAAAGCAAGGAATTCATTTGCTACTTCCCATGGGCAGGCAGGCGTTCAGCCACTTCCAGGAAAGCAGGGCTCATCATCCATAATGGTTTCTTGGGAAGACAAACGCCATCACTCCCAACGTCCCCCCCTTCCTCCTTCTTTACCCCAACTTTTATTGCTGAGCATGACACCATATGGTGTGGAATATCTCTTTGGTCAGTCTGGGTCACCTGCCCCCGCTATGTCCCCTCCCAGCTCCTTGTGCACCCCCAGCCTCCCTTGGCTCTGTGTAAACACTGGTCTGCAACAACCAAAAACACCATCACTATTTTCATCAAAAATCCAAAACACAGTATTATGTGAGCCTCTATGAAGAAAATTAACTCTATCCCAGACAAAACCATGACAGGTTCCCAAGAGCACAGAGGGAGGAGTCCAGGGAAGTGAGCTTCTGTTTCCAACCACTCCACTGCTGCTGGGAGGGAGTGAGCAGGATGGAAGACAGGTTGCTATGTAGACATGGTACCAAGCTCATACATTCATTATTCCCAGCCAGCCTCACCAATATCTCTGGCACAAGGGAGAGAAACAATTTGGTCTTTTTACCGTACATGTAATTCTGCACCAGTCATGAGCAAGACCATGTCATACAATTTTCAGGAAGGAAGTCAAATGCTGTCCCATTCCTCTGGCACTGCAAAACAAATTTAGGGCACTATCAATGCAAAAGTATATATGACACTGACACTACTTCTCAAGCAAAATATACTACCAGGTTTTTATGACATGAGTTGGTCTTGATATTGGTCAGGTGTGAAAGGTGCACAGTTCACCCTCATTACAGCAAGCACTATTTTGAAGCAGTAGTCCAAAGTTCATGGTAAACATCAGTTGTTTCCTTTATAAATACCAAACCCTGTACCATAACTTAAGACTTGGATGTAGTAATGAATCTATTCCAAAAAATAAACCTTCTTCCTCCTGTTGAAAACTTAGAAGTGGTAACTTCCATGCTTGATACTCTTACCACTTGCTGTGCTTGAACTTCCTGTGCTTCCAAGAATAACAGCTAGTCCTGGATCAGCTTGTTTGAAGAAGGGAAGGCTAGAATAGTTCCTGCTATTGTGTAGTGAATGCAATGTTAAGGATCTCGTTGCAAGTCCTTTAAATATGGCAGGAGTGGCCATCATTGATGATGATGTTTGCATTTTCAGTAGTTGCCTAATGAGGATAGAAACAGAGAGGAAAGCCAGTCGGTTTAATTTTACTTTAATTAAAAAAGGGAGCTTTTACAAGGGGACAAGAAAAGAGACATTCATAAATAAAACAATCAGATTTTTTTTTTTTAATCTACATCTGTGAAGCTAACGTTATTCATATGGTGCAGGAGGTGAGGGACATGACCTCATAAGGAAAAATTTGGATTATTTAGTAACTATTAATTAGTAATACTTTTATTTTTAAAAATGAATGCAGGGTACTGCCTGGCTAGCTGTCCATGTAAAACATTGCAGTTTTGCGAGGACATGGATTTTCCCATCTCTCTTTCTACTTTTTTCCAGATGAGATAAATGACTCTAAGACTTTGACCAAAGCAATTAACTTCAATTTCAGAGCTTAAAGAAATACCATTTTGCCAATAGCCATACCATTTTGTTGACATTATTTTTCTATAAATCCTTTTTTCAAGTGTATTTGTAGTAATTTTGCCCGTGAGAATTCAGATGCTTGGGATTTTTGTCTGGGAGGAGGAGCGAATTGGAGAAGTAGTACAAATGCTACTCTGCATGGAAAAAATACTGTGGATTTTAAGGTTACTTGGAAAGCCTCCTGATAGACTTTACGTAGAGAGTTTGAGGCAAAAAAAAAAGGTTATTCTGCTTTGCTGTGTGGGGTAGCTGTGTTTCTGTCACTGCCCAGATTTGGGGACAAAGGCTGAAGCTGCCCTGTAGGGCACCCTAGCCATCATCTTGAGCTTTTTACCTAGCCTTCAGGGTTTAATTTCTAAAGCATTCAGTTCACAGACTCAAAGGTCTTGTTGTGCTTGGTTATTATATCCTAGACTTTTTTTTTCCGGTCAGACAGACTTCAAGAAGTAACATGATGGTATAAATTAGATGAAATCTAGTTTTGAGAGAGTGTGTTGATTGTCAGTTACTGTATGATCACATTATAGGGTAATAATATCAGCAGTTAATAAAATACGTAATAAATATTGTGTATGTGCTTGAAATATTAGTATTTTAATGTCCAAGTCCAGAAATAACTTCTTTTCAGCAGCATGGCACTGAGAAAATACTTTCTGGATGTGGGTGGATGAACTGTAATTGATGTTCATGTACTTGTTTGACCTACAGCAGGTTAAATACAAATTTAGAGGCAGTTGTCCAAATGACATGTCATCTAGAGCTGATATTGTTGCTAGATCACTGTAGTATCTTTCCCAGCAAACTGCCACATGCAATGGGAGTTTATTAACACTAAGGAGAAGCTAGCTGAAGAGTATGACTGATTAATGTGACGTATTCGAGTTTCTTTCCACAACTGTCTCAACAACCTGTCATAGAGATCTGCTTCATACACAGAAAATTAAATTTAAATTACACAGTCTTGGCTAGAAAATTGTGCAGTTAATCCAGTCCCAAAAATGAAATTTGATTTTTTCCACATGAACTCTTTTGTGATTTTTCATATCCTGTTGGTTTCTGCCAGTGTTCCTATTGGTTAAAGTTATTTTATTTCTCCCTTTAAAAGAAAAATAGGAAAAAAAGAAAGGAATATATATATAAGATTGTTTTTTTAGGAAAGTCCCTCACTGCCTCAGAAATTAATATGTCCAATGCATAAGTACAAAATGACTTCTCTAAGCTCCCTTCTGTAAACATTACATGAACTGTATTTTTGAAGAAAAATTTGCCACAGCTAATTAAGAAGATAGAGGTGTATATCTGTTGGTTTTTCCTTTGTTTATATCATGGCTCTAGCTATATACCTTTCTACTAAGCTGAAGGAGACCTCTGCATTTAAATGTCAGTGGTAGCTGATTCTCACTGAACTAAACAGCAAGTATTTGAATAAGATTTTTCAGGAGGAAAAACAAAGTAATTTAGAGCTGATAACCAAGAACTGGGGAAAAGGAGAGAAAGAGAATTAGATGTTTAATTTCCTAGTCCTGCATCTGAAACTATGTTTTCAGATAGTCATTTCTCAACAGTCATTAATTAATTTACCCATTAAATTTCACATAATTGGTCAGTTTATATCAACTACCTTGTATCCTGGCCATCCCCTTGTACCACCTAGTCCCTCTTTGCTCCCTTGGACTTACCATTAATTTCTCACTTACTTCCATCTCCCATCCCTTCCTGATTGGGCTGTCAGTGCTGCCTGCCTCTTCCCACACTGGTCAGGTTGCCATCACCTCCGGACGTTGCTGTAAGTGTATCCAGTTTCCTCCAAGAAGCTCTGCAAACTCTTCAGGCACCATCTGTTCACAGTATCTCCTTGGCCAGGCTTCTGCCTGGCTGTTCTCTGTGTCCTTTCTTCCTGACCATCCTGCCATTTTGGAGAGTCTTTTTGGGGAATCTGATAGATGAGAGCCATTGCTAACCTGCATAACTGCTAACCCTTACCAGTAGTGTCCTTGCCTAACCTTTCTCTTCCTCTGCGTTTCTCCCACACACTCATTTGTTGCATCTCGTCCTAAATTAAACAGTAAACTCCTCAGAGCAGAACCTTTTCCTTCCTGAGCCTTTTAGCACCAAGCACAATGGTGCCTGGCTGGTGTCATTAAGTGTCACAGCTGTACAAATAAATAAGAATAGTTTTGATTACATAGCTGAAGTTCTAATCCAAAAATAATTTAAACAGTAGTCACAAGTGATTATGCTGTTTATAATTCATATAATAATTTAGGACTACCAGTTTTTAACTATCGCAGAATTTGAATTTACATGCAGTTCTCGTGGGATAAAGTATATTATCGAACAAGAAAGGAATAAACTATATTCAGAGTAGCTGTAGGGTGCTATGCCTTAAAAGAAAGCTGGTGGAATACTAGGAGAAAATATGCAGGATCCATTATACTGTTAATGAATGCATAATTCAGATTGGCCATTTAATATTTAGATTGTATTTCTCTGGTACTGGCAGGTTTAACAGGCTTCATACATAAAAACTAAATAAGATGGTATGTATTTACATCCAGTCATGCAAAAACCGAATAATCCAAAAAATAAGTTTCCTGTATTGTTTATTCACTTGCAATGTATTTATTTATTTATTTATTTATTTATTTTAATGATATAGAATTCAAAGAGCACAATAAGAAGGGCACAACCATAATTTCAGGTACCAGTATTGAACCTGTGATTGTAACCTTTGAGGCATTTTGATATTTATCCACAGCTACAGCCTGTCACTGTATTTAAGCCATGACTAGAGCATCATTTTTTGATCTGGCCAGGAGCTTTCTTGAAATAGTCAGCATTTCCTTCCTCAGACACGGCTGCAGATTGGGGATGTTTTAAACTCCTTTGGCTAAGAGACAAATCCTGAAGTTCTTATTTTTGCTAACAGACCTGACTGATGTAAGACTTATTCCTGCAGGGGCCACAACCATGAATAATTGTCAGAAACCACTTTGCGTAGTGACTTCTAGCTTTACAAAATGTGATTTTTATCCATTTTTTATATTGGCACATTAATTGTAAGCTTTTCCTATCATCCTTTTTTTTTCTGAAATGTGAACAGATCTCCAGCTTTTTAAGAAGCTATGTATTGCAATGAACTGCATGTCAAATCATACAGCCACATCCTGAGAACGAATCTGAAATGCTCTGAAAATACACAGAGAAAAGAAGATGGAATGAAAAGAAATCCTACTTGGCCTTCCATTTGTGCACCAGCTATTTTATTATTATNACTTCTTAAAGGAATTTAAACAACTTGCCCACGAGACATTCTAATCCGATCTTGTATTATGACAATACTGGTTGGATCTTACCCTATTAAGCACTCACCATAAATAAGAGATTTTTCACTGACTTTTAAATCCTTGATTAATGAGAATTCTCGGAGCTGTGTCCTGGAAATTAGCCATAGAGCTAGCAACAATTGCAATTCACTTAGGAAAACTGATTTATTTTAAATCTTCCCATCCAAATTAAAAAGCATGAGGAAAAGACAATGTGCAGTAAGTAAAATATATTACTTCATCTTGCATTATTTATCTATATCCCTTGGCTACCTGAGACCCTTAGGTCTAAATCCTTCTCTCTGTTCTGGTAAGTTCCTGTCAGTCAGAGCTTTTCTGGAGAAAGCAGTCTGGTAGCTGGCCCATAGCATTTCTGTAATTTATGTATTCTTTATATTCTCTAGTGTTTTAGCTAATTCTTAATCCCATTTTAAATTGTGTTAAGCAGTCTAATGGCTTTCATTTATAGCTTGGTCACTACCATCTCATTTCCCTTTCACAGTTCATTTGCCTTTATTCTGGAAAAAAGATATATGAGTAGTGGGAAAGAGGTGTTTGGGGGAAAGCAGAGAATAGGGGGAGGTTAAGTGATACTTAAACTGCAATTATTCCTGACACATTTTTATGAAGAAAACAATGTTCACATCATCTTACCCCCCTCTCTTGTTATTCAAATACTTGTTTATTGCTTGCAACAAAATCAATTTTTGTTCTAGTATTGACTTTGAAACATACATTATTTCACTCAGAGACATGAATGAGGTCTTTCTTGGCATGTAATATTCACATTTATTTAAGGAGATACTCATTTCTTTATCCATAATGTACATACACTTTTACCAGTCAAGAACATCCCTTTGTTCTTGTAGAAGCATGAGTACTCTTTCCATAGATAACATCAGAATTAGTGTTACTTTATAAAGACAGTTTTGACCTCCCTTTTATAAGTAACTGAGCAAAGTATCTTTCATATGTCAAGGTACTTAAAACATACGATGTTTCTATACTTATTTTCTAGTAATTTTGAATGCAGTGGGAACACTGTACAAAGTATAGTTACTTAGGCTAAACTCTAACTATACTATCCTATATAAAGAACAAACAGAGACACTGCATTCATACTATAACTGTCTAATCATTTCACCTCAATTGGCTTAAGTTACAAGGGTCACAGACTTACATATCCATGTGTGAACCAAAGCACCCTTAAACAAAATTCCAGTTAGACGAGTAGATATAAAGAAAATCAGTTACTGCTATGATTATTAGGTATGCATACGATACTTTCTACTTAATGGTATTTGCATAAATTTCCCCACTGCTCAATTGGTAAGTGTTCAGTATTCCTGCTGCAGGTAATGCAAGTATAGCGTCATCTCCAGTCTTATGGGCAGAAGGAAAAATATATGCCACTGTTATTTTGCTGACAAAATTGAAACTGTTTGGGAGATGCATGGCACTTTTTCATACTTTTTTATTATTATAAATGGTTTTTAAAGAAGTACAGAGTTACATTTTTTATGCGCAGGCTTTATTAGTTGGTTAATTGGTTATTTGTTTTTTCTTTATACTTTAGGGAAAACACAGGCAGAGATTAATTTTTAAACAGATCTTTATTTTCAAGCTTAAATGGTTGTCTTTTGGGGGAAGGAAATGGACATTAGAAATTCAAGAGGACGTTTGCAACTGAGTTTTGTTATAGCTCGGTTTTTCTACTTGCCAGAAAGAATGGACAACTAGAAAACTTTTTTTGTTTGTCTCATTCCAAATCTGCCAGCTTACTTTGGCAGCTTTATAGGTTTACAGAGTGGTTTTCCCCAGTTATAAATCTTCCCAACTATAAGGAAAGGTGATTTTTGTGATTATGGCATTGAACTGTGACATAACATAGCTGTTGTCTATAGCCATTTCGATTACCTTCAGCAAGTTATTTCATTCTGTTATGCTTCAGTCTTCTACCTGTAAAATATAATATTACTATAATAGGCTTTTCCTTTGTTATACTTCACATATTAATGAATGTATTCCTGTATCACTTTCATACCTCACAGAAGTGCTGAAAGCATATGTTCATTAATATTCTTGGAGCGTGCCAAAGAAAAGCCTATTAGTGTAATGTGCTTTGCTTTAAAACTTCAGTTAGAAGAATAATGATAAAAAACGTTGGTTAAGTTTTGGCCATAACGTACAGAAATATAATATTTAGATGTTCAGACTTAAACTGATGAGGTATAAGTTTGAGGTCCTTCTGCTATACTCATGCAAACAAACATCTAAAAATGGTATTTCACATTGACCAAAATGGTTTGTATCTCCTCACTGGCATACATATCATACAGGAATCCGAGAATGGCTCTTTGCCAGCTAAATCTTTAGCTGCACGTTTCAGTGTCATGTCTTCTTATTCTCTCCATATATTTCCTTCAGTGAGGTGAAGAGAAGCTTGAAATGGGCTGTTATGAAACACCTTACCCATAGGAAAAGCTTCTTCTTAACCTCATTAGTAATTGCTTCAGAAATGGTCAGGAGCATGACAGTTTATATTTCCCTGCTATTATTTCCCCTAATAACTGTAGATGTTCTTATTATTTTTCTAAATGCCTGTTCTCAGAGGTGGCTTGAACAGAAAGTATTTCATTTTATCAGGTTCAGACTGATTGCCTTTGTGTTGCATTGAATATGTTCTTGTTCTTGCACTGTAAGAAAAGGTAGATAGAAATCCCCAGCTTCTTTCCTGTGTAGTGCTCAGAGTTGTGTCATTAGTCTCTTTTGCCTTGATTTACTTGTTGCTTTTTTTTTTTTTTTTTTNTTGCTTTTTTTTTTTTTTTTTTGTACGAAGAACTGTCCAAGCTAATTTTGGACAGATGTTCTTAGAACCCCTCTGACCTCAACACAGAACTTGGGCAATACTTCACTTATTTAAGACAATAGGATGTTTTAACTGGTACTTTCTAACACTGCATATACTTATTATTGCTTTCTTTCCTTGGCTTCCTCTCAGTGTTTTCGGTAGTATCATAGTAGAGACATTGGAGATAAAGATGAAGACCAGTAGCTCCAATATACATATTCTATCCTTCTGCTTTCTNTCTATCCTTCTGCTGTCTGTTTTTATTAAAAAAAAAAAAAAAAAAATTGTAATGTTTAAGAGCATGCACTAGATATCTAACACAGATCCCTTAAAAAAAAAAAGAATTGTAATGTTTATGAGCTTGCACTAGATATCTAACACAGATCCTTTAAAAACTGACAAGTGCAAATTGAAAAGCAAAGTCCCATTAATAGAAAGTTGGAGAGTGTGACTGTGCCATTAAATATGAAGTCTGGAATGCTCTGGGCCTTGCATAAATCTGACAAATGCCAGTGAGGATCTTTGAACATGTTAAGTCAATTAAAATATACCTATTTGACTTTTATTTTCTTTGCAGACCACAGATGACATCCTGGTGGCCTCAGCTGAATGTCCCAGTGATGATGAGGACATTGATCCCTGTGAGCCGAGCTCAGGTGGGTTAGGTTAGTCAACTTTTTTACTTCTCTCTTTCATATTTGCATGCTCCCGTCCCCTGGAAAGTTAGAGGGACAGTCCTTTCTTACACAGCATGGATAAGTTGAATCAGAGCCTTCAACTTCCACCAGTGTCAGTAGAGAGGGACAGTTTGCCATATATTTGTCAAAGACAATGGCCAAGAATGCATTTTTGGTAGTCATGATCTGAGCAGGGTTATAGCTTACTAAAGGAACTGAGGCTGGATTTGGGTAGGTATTCTGGGGCCCCTGTAACTCTGTTATGATAAAGAAGGGACAACTTCATTTAGGAGAAATGAAATGTTGCAATTGTTAGTACCTAAAGCATTTCCCCCAAATATGATGAAAGTACAATATTTCAAATATCATATTATGTCAGTAGTGGAAGCAGTGTTCATTTTGAATTAATATTATAGACGGTAAAAACCTGAAGACAATAGAATACAACAGTCTCAAATTTCAAATTGTTTTACAGTATTTTTCCAAACCAAAGACTATTCTGAAAGTATGTTTCAGTTCTGATTAAAAATGAAAAATTTTGACATTCTAGTATTTTCTATGGAACAAAAAATCTCTAGTTTTTTGGCCATGTCTTTCCTACTCCCACTCAATAATGGGGAGTTGGTCCTAATTTTCCTCTCTGATATGGTTTCCCATGTATTTTCATATTTGATTAAATACTACATACCTTCTCTAAAAATCTGAATGTTTATCATCGATGCGAAATGAAGCCTTTAAAAAATCCTAGATATCCAATGAATTACTTCTGCTTTCGTTGTTGACTTAGGTTAGCTTTCACCTTTTCTGTGTGAACAGTTTGTTGTGCCATATATATATGTTTTTCTTATTCATATGAGTTCTGTCCTGTCCAGTGTACACTTATTGCCAGTTGTGTTAGATAATTTGGTAATCTTATGTACTTGCTGTTCTTCTTAATAATAAAAGAATTAAGACAAATTTATTGTGCACTAACATATTTAGTTTAAGTAGAAATCAGTGAAATTTAAGACTGTGCTGTACATTCATGCAAATAATAACTAAGAGCCTTCTTAGTACAACACTCTAATCAGGGGCAGGGGGTATTTCTAGATAGTCTTAAGACAAACAAAATTTTGCTTCAAATGCAGATATGTGGTTCCTTTTTCAAGTCACACCTAATACCCATATTCAAAAATTATTTATTTAAATTTAAGTAAAAGAAGAGAAGTACATGACTTGTCTCAGTGTTTGACCTATAGAGTGGCGTTGGAGCTCTTCCAGGAACCAAGACATTTATGGGTTTGATGAGAATACTTCAGAGCCAGTTTCTTGTGCTTTCCAGTAAAAATGTTTCAGAGTGTTTTTCAAGCTGCCATGAGATGCAGTGACAGTTCTTAAACCTCAGTAGTAACAGATACACCAACCTTACACATTTCTTGCATCTCTCAGGAAGATGTTTCACTTGCAGAAGTCCCAGACATCATGAGCAAGATATTTCGGAATTGTGACTACAATTCATTTCTTGGAAGTTCGAAAATTAATTTCCAGCATTTTTTTCTGTTCTTTCCTTTTTATTTTCAAGTTCTTGAGTTCAACAAGATTGTAGTAGCTCATATAGTTCTGAGCTCATCCAAGCCAATTGCTTTGTAGCTTTAGTTAACTCAGGCCCTGCTGTTCAATAGATAAATTTATATTTATCTACTATAAATGTAGATAACTTTAATAAATTTTGTAAATTTTATAATGTAAAAGTAAAACAATACATTAGTTACCTAGCACTAAAAAATTTCCCAAACCCTCTGAGTAGGCAGCTGTTTTATTAGAAATGTATTTGCATTGTCTCAGCCTTACAGCTTGTTGAAAGCCAATGAAATTTCAGAATAATACTTCTCTGAGGTTGTTTTGGACTTCAGATTTGGGGCTGCAATGCTTGGTAGTCTGGGAGCCATGCACAGTCATTTGGTTGTGGGAGAAGTGAAATGAAGCTCTCTGACAGGTTATCATTACTGTCCAAACTGTGGTCCAGAGAGGAATATGAACATTAGTCTTCTTGCAAAGCCTTGCCATTAGCTTTGCATCCTGGTGTTTAGCTTTCCTGTTTTAGCTTACCATTCATCACCCAAATAAGCTTCTCTTTTTGTTTATTTGAGAATGGTTTTACTGTTTCATTTCTTGGATACTAACTGCTACTGTTGTTTTTTTTTTAAAGTATGGATTGGCACAAGAATTATGTTCTCCATAAACACAATTGTCTGGATCATTTTATCTGTCATTCTTCACATCAAAATGTCACTTGTCCTCCCACTCTCAACTCTTAAAAGCTATTAATTTGCCTCCCTCTTCAATGGCCTTGTCCGTTTCTCATATTTGAAACAACATGAACCAAAAGGCTTGGTGAAGTCATAACTTCTCATATATCTGTCTCCCTATAAGCTGTTTTAATCTTATTCACTTCATCTTACAAAGAAGCTTTCTTCATAAATGGTCCTGTAGCAATAAGGCACTGCTTCATCTGAATAATACTGCAGTCTCCATGCTCTCCTAACAATAGGCTGGAACTTAAACGAGGAAAATATAATATTGTTGACAGTGACAGATTAATTATTTTTTCTTTTCAATTGGGATAGAAGATGCAAAGGGATATGTCCCTCCATTTAAATTCTTCCCATGGCTCAGTTCAGCTTTTTCCCCTTAATCCCTTTTAGAAACCATAGTTGCTTCTCCATAGCCATTCCTCCACCTCCTCACTGATGTTGGTGAAGGTCATGTTTCCTAACAGATACTTCTATAAGGCCTAATTGTCCTAATAATCTGATTATCAGGACAATTTTACTATTACATTTTCACTTGAGAGGCCATAGACTGAGATTCCATTAGATTTCTTCTTTTGCTGCCTGATGGTCATTCAGTGAAGGGATCCACGCCAGCACAAGAGATGATGCAGCACACTCACTGTTCTCAGGTCAATATTTTTCTAGTAAGACTACATTCCAGGGAAGGACAGAGCCCATTCATTTTTACTGATAAAGCCATAAGTGTATGTTTACATGAGGATTGTCCATAATATGCTTATTTCTAACCAAAGTTCTCAGGTCAGAATGAAAGCCTATTGAACATTGACTGAGTATGGTAGACCTATATATCATAGAAATTACTGATTAGCTAAGTTTTACTGATTAGCAAGATTTATGCTTAAAATAGGGCTTCTTTTCTAGGATAAATGAGATGCAGGTTGTAGTGGCTAACAAGTCTTGGTCTGCCACCACAAGCTTTGCTTTCTGTGCACCTATCTTCTAAAGAATAAAGGGAAAGAAGCATTTTGCAACAAATTTCCTATGGGACATAAAAATGTAGACCAGACTAAGAGCTGCAAAGCAGCAATCCCATCAACTTGTTTGGAACATAAAGTCACAAAAATTATAATTGCAGATTTCATTGTGACTGGTAAATATGCTGTAATTGGATGAAGTCATAACAAATTTATTAGCACGTGAAACAGTCAACATATTTTGTTTGCATTACGTTTTGTGTGGTAAAGCAACATGTATTGCTTTTACAGTCTCCCCACCTTCCCTTTCCTACTCTAAATACTAATAACAACACTAACAACAATAATAATGTTTGTTTCCTCAGCTTCATGTCATAGAGGAAATGATAATGCTTCTTCATTTTGTAGATAAGTTATGAAACATGCTAGTGGAAACCTGTCCAAAAAAAAAAAAAAGACAACCTGTGATGATTTACTAATTTTACCTTCGGACCTATAAAACTACAGGTGGACAAACTGCCATTCTGCATGTCAGGAGTGCTGTTCCAGCCTTTCCTGAGCTCTGTACAGAGCTCTGATTTCTGCTGAGTCACAGTGAGCATGTGTGCTACACTGCTTATTTGTTCCAGTTACACTGGCTGGTATTTTATTTGTTAGGCATTATCTAGCTTCTTTTGTATCTATGAAAAAGTTCCAAAATTCAGAGTTTCAAACTGGGTCAAATGAAGTGAAGTCATGGACTTTAATGGCAGGGAAATCTGGACCATGGAAAAAAATCTTCTAGTTTTTAGCATATGCACAAACAGTTTTTTTTTTTTTTTTCTACAAATTACAGTTAAATCCTTCTCAAACTCAGGAATTAATCAAGTTTTAAGTTAGAATTTAGCTTGAAAAACCTCTCTGGATGGTCCCAGCAGAAATGGGATGCATAGAGGACTTGGCAGTCTTGAAGAACTTAGCCAGCATATATGGTATCCACTAGCCTTGAAAGTATAAGCAAAGACAACCTTCAAAGTGAAAAAGTGGTCTTTTAGTAACAAGCCAAGCTACTTGTCAGCTTCAGTCAACTGTCTTTCTACCAACAGAATCTCATGTTGCAACGAAAGAAAATACTTCATCTCATAATCAGCATTTGACTGTCTGGCAGCTCTTGGGTTCCACTTCCCAGGGCAGTGTTTGATTGGTGTCAGACCTTGTCCTGTACTTGTTCTATAGGGAAACAGGGCAAGAATAGTAACGATAGAGTTCAATGCTGTATACCAAGTGGTTCATTAGTTACTTGTCTTAACCTTGATTCTTGATCCTGAGGGAGGAATGGGATTAGATATTTTCCCACATTATTATGTAAGTACCAATAATAAGATAGATGCTTACAGACAGATCTTCGAGCATGTATTGATTTTCCTACACCCTGGGTTGGCTTATTGCATTGCAGAAAACAGCTGGCAATGTTCAGAAATCTGCAAAGCATCAGTACAGCCAAGAGACAGCCAACAAGTCATGACTTAAGATGTCTCTTACAGTACATTGTAGAGACTATCATTCGCTTCTCTGGGGAAGGCTTTTTCCTTTCAGCAGAATACTATAGGACTTTGCATGCAAACTGCTTCCTGCATATGCATGTCCCTCTGCTGTGTTATAACATGTATTGGACAGATGGAGATGGCTAGGAGTTGTATGTTCTCAAACACTTTGTGATGGTTTAGATTTGGTCCCAGAATTAACACCTAATTTTTCTAATGAGCAGAGCTGTGAAATATGGACTGTGAATGATTTATGTTTATTACTAGAAGTTTTGCTCTTCTTTTCCTGTCACAAGTTACTGCGCTGTATTCCTGGTGCAAATGGCAGCAAGAAAACGTTGCAGTATGAATCATAGAATCATAGAAACACAAGGTTGGAAAGGACCTACAAGATCATCTAGTCCTATCGTCATCCTATCACCAATACTACCCACTAAGCTACTAAGTCATATCCTGTAGCACCTTGTCCAGGCGCTTCTTGAACACCACGAGGGTCGGTGACTCCACCACCTCCCTGGTCAGGCAATTCCAGTGCCTGACCACTTTCTGAGAGAAAAAGTTTTTCCTGATATCTAATCTAAATCTCCCCAGGCGCAACATGCGGCCATTACCTCGAGTCCTATCATTAGTTATCTGGAAGAAGAGGCCGACCCCCTCCTCATCACAACCTCCCTTCAGGAAGTTGTAGAGTGCAATGAGGTCTCCCCTGAGCCTCCTCTTCTCCAGACTAAACAATCCCAGCTCCCTCAGCCACTCCTCATTAAACTTGTGTTCCATACCCCTCACCAGTTTTGTTGCCCTTCTCTGGACAAGTGATTCCTATAATTTACACATTAAATGCCTTATTAGTACACTTCATGGAATACATTGTGCAAGGATCTGAAACAAAGAAAAAAAATTATAGTTGGTTCACAGGGCAACTGTGGTCACTATGGCTTGAGACATAAAGGGAATATTTGTGCCTTGTTCCAATTATCCTGTAATAGTATATGTGCTTTCAGCATTAGAAAGATCATTGGGTCACCTTGAATCAGCTTCTTTAAATGCTTAGCTGAAATACATAAAGATGTGTTTGCATGAGCTACTACAGAGTGAAAATTATGCTTTTTTTTTATTTTTTATTTTTTTACGAACTCTCCAAATGTTACAATTGAGAAAGTATGGCACTTAAAGCATTTATATAACATGTGGAACATATAAAGGAACTGAGAGTCTTCAAATATATATTAACTTTCCTGTAATTGAAGTTAAAATAGTTGTTAAGGTTATTTAATTTTTATAAATTAGAAGCCCCCCCCAAAATCATGAGAAAGTAAATATCTCAATTTTCCAAATGATTTTATTGTGAAATGAGCCTTTGAGCTGAGCTCTTCATGTCGGTCACTGTAAATTACAAATATGGCATTTCTCATTTGAATTTGATCAAAAAGTTTTGTTTTTTTTTTTTAATGATATAAGTAAATGAGGTTAAAAATGACTAACTGGTTGTATCGACACTGATCTCTACTCTTTGCCAGCCATGTCATTGAAACATAAGGACACTGAGTAGACTTGTAGATTTCTAGCCTGTCCTAGCCTTCCTAGCCAGTGTTTTTATACATTCCGAGTGTCGACAGCAGCTGAAAACAAAAGCATGTTCTAAAAGGTAGGATTTTTTTTCACTCTAATAAATCATTTTTCAATAATTTAGAGAATTCTAATTCCTGAAATGCATTCTTTGTAATTTTGGTGGTTGTCTGCATGTCCATACTCTCATACATCCTTTCTTTGTGTAACCTCAACTAGTACAGGGGATTTATGAACAAAATAAAATCCTTTTAAAGTTTATTTTTAAAGAATACTTTAAGACAGAATGCAACTGTTGCTAGCTAAACATGCCCTTTAAATGTGAACAATTCAAGTATATACTCCTTGCTGAACATATGTAATTCAACAAGAGTTCTAATACAAAGCCTAGAGATGACATCACAGGCTTATGCTTTCCAGGATGTATTAATTGCAGCCATAATGATATGAACATATCAGAATCCAGAATACAGACGGAGACTAGGGGCAAGGTTTTTTTCTTGAGCATAATGGTTTTCTATCAATGTAATATCAGTGACTTACTACATTCTAAGACTGGTAAGAAATATCGACATCAAGTTGCTATACACCCAAAGCTCTGTGATAACTTACACAAAACCTTATCCACTGGTGCACAAATGATGAACAGAGTTTCTTGTGTGTCAGCTTTGAGAGTGCATTCATATGCCACTCATATTCTCGCTGAAGTTGAAGATTCTCACTTCTGTAATGTGTATATGAATGGCAAGCGTTCATGATGTAAATACTGGGATTATTATTTATATGGCAGTACCTACAGCTCTACATCATCTTTCAGGTGTATGCATACAACATGAAAATATAGTTCAGAGAAATGTATGAATTGATAATTATTAGTACTAGTGTTATGTGTTTAGTGATTTGGGGTTAGACATCTCCACAACATAGGTGAAACCAGATGGTAATGTTTCTAGTAGTTTGATGAAACTTAGTCATTTTATAAATATTACAAGAAAAATGGGCACATTACTTAGTGCTGCTGATGGGGTGGCCCATGTTACTTTTCATTCTTTTAAAGATGTAATATACAGTTTTTGACTCAATTCTGAAGGTGTTTACACACAAAGCTGGAGTATATGATCCTGTCTGCTAGGATACCTGGACTGGGATACGAATGCAGAGAAGCAAACCAGGCACTTCACATCACTAATTCACAAATGCATGTGGACTATGCGCGTCACACCCATTGGCATACTCAGTGGACCTTCCTAGATTTTCCAGTGCTCATCTGGATCATGGACAATAAAATGCCTAGCAAGTGAATATAGTGTCCTTTTATTCAGGTGTAGCAACGACATGTTAGTCAATCTGAGGCAAGCATACAATCCTGCAGGAGATGATGTGAGTCAGAGGAAGTGAATAGTGAGCATGTTAGAGCTAAGTATCACAGTTCTGTAGGCAAGGCTGGAGGAGAGCAGATGTCTGCTCTCATTCGGCATAGACAGAGGTGGAGCAATATAGTCTTGTTCCATTGCTGGAGTTATCTGGGGAAAATGATTTGTCTCACAATCCATTTAGTATTCTTTCTCTCTGCCTTGACACATGGGTATGCATAAACTTTTGAAGACTTATCTTCCTCAATTTCTCTAGAAAAATTTACAGAAAACACTGTTACTAACATATAAGCAGTTGCTTAACCTAATCTTTTTGCTACTCTTAGATAAAGAACCTGCCTAACTGACCATTCCAGGACTAACTGGAGAGGGAGATGTACCCAGAATGACTCCAAAGAAAGAGAAATAAATCTAGCAAGTCACAAAATTACCAAATAAGGCATTACATAGACCTAAAGAATTTGTTAACTGCTAATGCAGTAGCTTTGTCAGTCACACAAAAAAAAAAAAAAGAAAAGAAAAGAAAAAAAAAAGAAATTGGATCCATGTCCGTGTTCTTTTAGACAAACCAGTCTTGCTTTTCAAGACTGATATTCAAGATGTTCAGTTATACCTTAAATCGTATCCCAGTGTTCTGTGCATGTGTCCCTAATGTGTGAAAAGAAGTTCAAGGAACTTTTAAGTCTTTTGTGACTGCTAGTTTTTAGACACAGAAATAAAACTATGTGCTTTGATGGCCTTCACTGTGAGATGTTTCCACCATTAAAAAAAAAAAAAAGAAGAAGAAAAAAAAAGATCTTACTTTCCTTGGGTGGATTTTGTGTACTGACATTGGTTGAAAAATGCAGAAAACAGGTAAATTAGTCATTGCAAAAGTGAGGTTTTCAGAAATGGTTAAGTAATTTTTTAACTTTAGTGAGACTTTTATCTGATTAAACAAGGAATTTTGGAAAGGCAGAGGATTTGCTTGCTTTACACAAGAATGAAGTAAATAGCTGGATGCATTCGGAACAGGTTTCTTTAGTTTTCATGGTAATCTGATTAAAAAATCAAAGTCTGTAATTTTCAAAATTGGTCTTTTGGATCAAGTTTGGAATCAAGGCTACCCTTAGATTATTGGCATAAATGAGTGGTTCTAGTTTCTTAGAAATTAGATGATGTGCTATGGGTGCCCTGATTAAAGCAGAGACAACCGTGTTCCTTGAAATACACTTTGTGTTGTTTTTTTTTTTTTTTTTTTTTATTTGCTACATCTAGTGCATATATTTTCTTGTGCACTGTATTGTTGACACTAGCAATAGTGAAACTACCTCTTGTCACTTTGTAATGCATATGTATTGAATTTGCCTCTGTATGTGGAAAGATTTTTCTTCAGCCCTGTTTATCATCCCTGTTTTTACAGACATGTTAGTAGAAGAAAAACAATATTTTGCAAATATATGAAAAGGTTTATAGCCAAAATACTGGCATGAATTAACATCCTGTTGCTCAGCTTCTATGCCAAGGCTTCCTTTCATACCAAGTTTGAAAAATGCAATGTTAAATCATGTCCTTAAAATTCTATAGGAAATTTGCTTTACCTCAGATTCTATTTGGAGAAAGGACTAGATAGAAAGATGGGAATCTGAGGCAGCCATCCCTAGCAAACAGAGAAAATACAATTTTTCTAAGGAAGTGGGAATGCTGGCAGTACTGCATTTATGCCACGGGTCAGAGGGCAGTGCATTGCATGTCTGAGTTAAATGCCACTGGGCACTGTCCCTGTGCTCTTTAGCAGCTTAGCTTTTTCTGCATGCCAACTGGGGACTTACAGGTGTGTAAGCAAACCATTATGCTTTTGGCTAACCATTTGTGGTACCTGATAAATTCAATTAATATGGTGTTACAAAGTAGTTGGTGTATGCCAGCTGCAGCTTATCAACTCATTACCATGTTAACAGACTGCTGGCAGTGAGCAGGGTTGCTTACCACTCTACCAGACAACAGAGATAAGGGCAAACAGTACTTTTTGCTGGTGTTTTCTAGCAATCAGTGCAGAATGAATTTCCATGATCTCTTGCATAAACAATAGTAGGACCATTGCTGCTAATTTTCAGCTAATTGCTAAGACCTAATTTAAACTTCTGGAGCAACATTACATTTTTTTAGTGTGTCATTTAACAACCTGCAAAGTGGCAGGTGAATGCTGACAAGTTCGAGAAGTAGGTATTCTCTAGAGATATTGTTCATAAATGGAAGCAGGGAAAATTCAAGACAAAAATAACCTGTAATGAGGATGCATGGACCCGAAACAGTCTAACCTTTGGCTATCTCATTCTAGCTACATAAAGACCTGAGTGAAACCTTGTTGTGCTCTGTTTACATAATATTCTGGCCCATAAGTTTCAAAACCTGCACTTCTCCTAAGGTTAAGAGCTATAGTCTTAATATGGGACTTTCATAGTTTCAGTGTAAGCTGATTTAGGCAGTAGATTCTGATCTAGGTACAGGACAATGAGAGCATACTCTTTAAAAAGTTACAGAAAACGGATAATCAAAAAGTAAGATGGAAGCAGTAAGAACATGAGAATCATCTTCCAAAATAAGAGCGTTTTAGACATCTCAAACTTTTTCTTTGTGCTAACATCAGAGTCAGCAGTATTGTTTTATAGATTATGATGACAGAAACAAAGGTAGACACGGTGGTCTTTTTTTTTTTTTTTTTTTTTGC
>VXAL01019906.1:103011-141620 GCA_013399475.1 Chauna torquata
AATTTTATGACAAAAAAAAAAGTAGACCCGGTGGTTTTTTTTTTTTTTTTTTTTTTTTTTGTGAAGCAAAAAAAATCAAGTGTGATTTTTAACAACCCTGAAGTCCATTTATCTTTCTTTTCCCACCCCCAGAGAAGCATATGAGGTCTTGGAAGTAATATGATTCAGGCTGAACAAGTGTACCTATATCTGCAAGTTGCATCCAAGCCTTTGTTTAGCAGATGTAGTTTGGTATTTGTAGCAGTCATGTTTCTAATTTATGTGCATATATATTCTGGATGTCTTGAAACCCTAGTCCCTTCTTTTCCCTGGTTCCTTCTTTTCCCAGCCACATTATCAACTTTATTGGTAATGGATCTGATTTGATGACAGTATTTAGAGCAAACTGAGTGTAGTGTGCACAGACATTTCTCTCTTCAGGTAGTAGCTGTGTAGTGAAATAAAACATTCAGGGAATCACCCACAGTTGCAAAAATGAATGTGGTTATATGCATCTCGAGCTCATTTCATGAGCAAGAATCATTCCTTGCTCTGTAGGCCAAGCCATCAGATTCCTCACTCTTTACAATGACATTTTGGTGTTCACTTGCAGAAAACTGGTTCCTAAATTAGATGGATTGGTTTGTGTTGTTTTTTGTTTGTTTGTTTATTTTTTAATGAAATAATAATGATAAAAATAGCAAGCAATGTAACCTTGTTTCTGCTAAGCTCGACAGCAAAGCTTTCACTAAATTCAGTGGGGCCCAAATGTCACTGTCACTAACACTGCAAGTTTTTGGTACAATGACGACAATCTAACAGCTGCCACCAAAAAATGTGTTTCCAGTGCCTCTGCACTTTTCTTGCAGTAGCACTGGTGTTCATCTGCCTCTTCAGGGAGCTAGAGATGCAGGCAACTAACACACTGGTTTAGCTGTCGTAACTGGTTCCCCACAATTAGAATTGCTTAGCTCAAGCGTGAAAATATGTTATCAGTAGTATAATACTTTTGTTTAGTCTTCCTTATGTTATTTTATTTGCAAAAACATTTTTTTTTGCCATTTAGGAATACTTCAATTTAAAATCTAGACCAACCACTGACTGTGCTGATCAAAATTTCTGAAGCAAAGTAACAGATTAACAAAGATTCCCCAGAACACACACAAAAACAGGATAAGTTACTTCACATAGAAAAGAAAGAAGCAGATGCAAAGATGAATGACATGTCTAGAAGTGGGGAGAGGTAGGACTGACAGCTGAACGGGTAAAAGGAGAAAGCAGCCATATTGGGAGGGAAAGAATACTAAAAGAGGAGCAATACAATTGAAAATGGTAACTTATACAAAAAAAAAAAAAAAAAAAAGAACACAGGAAGAGCAATTGGTGAAGACTGCTAAATACATGAAGTGATATATTGGTTCACATTTTCCATTTTGGCTAAAATTAAATTTAGTTTTGCAGAAACAGTTTTTACAAAAGCTTCTTAAACTTTGTGAAATATTCCCCTCAGCTCTGCAGATCATATTAACTTAAGAAATCCATTGATTTAGCATGCTCCATCAATTGCCACTGTTCTACCAACTAACACATCTCCCTTTAGATTTGACATTTAAAGAAGATTGAGACAACAACCCTCCCACCTCTCAATCATAGAAAAAAAAAAAACGCTACCAGTGTAAGTCCTAAGGAGTTGGTAGAATTTGTAGATGATTTGAAGTCAATATATGGCCAATCACTGCACTTGGAAATAAACACTATATTCTGCGCAAAAAGAGAATGTTTTGCTTCATAATAAAGGGGCCACTATTTTTATCTGTGGATGGTGTTTTGCTGCTAGACTATTTTTATGAGTAGCTTAAATAGTTAGTGTCACTTTAGAGGCATGTTAATGCATTATGTCTTTCCTACTAAGAACCTTCAAGATATCAGTTTACAGGAAGCAAAAAATCTGGCTTTGCGCACCAAAGAGTAGCACAGACACTGTAATAATCTTATCTTAAACACTTTTAAAAGTAGGTTATTTTCTTGTTCCCTCAAACTCAGCAAGCATTTGCCAGATTTCTTAGAGCAAATGCACTAGCTTGAGTTCAAGATGGCAAATGTAGCTACTCTGCTCACAAGCACAACACTTTTCCACCACATCACTGTAGGTTGTACATGCAACTCTCAGCTCCCATTCTCTTTGAATCATGATACTGTAATGACCAAGGAGCATAGTGTGTGTTCAGCAAAGCAGCTAGTTTTGTGGTACTTCTCTCATATGGACTAAATCATGACTTTGGATATAGACCATTCCAAGGCTGATGAAAATTTGTCACTGAGCTACAGCAGCTACATGTGGAATCACCTCCTACTCCTTCCCTCCCATGACAGCTCAGTCATGGGAGCCAGTTTTTGCCTCCTTTCGAGAGCCACTCAAGGCTGGGTAGGAAGGCAGCAGGCTGAGATGCCCCAATATTCAGACCAAGGTGGTTTTGCACAAGTTTACAGCAGATCCTCATCCTTTTTTTTTTGCATTTGGGCTGCATCTATCTTACCTGTTCAGCAGAGGAAGCACTGCGATTTGTTTTTCAGACATATTCTTTGTAATGAGACGTTGAAATTGCAGTAAGCTCAGAATCCAGTTCACCAGAATCCAACCATGCTGCAGAAAGTTGACTACAAACAGGTCTACAATGATAGCACGCAGAGTGAAAATTAGTATGTGTCCTGTAAATAATTGCCTTCATGCCTCATTGCAAATGTAGTAGTTAAACATTCTTGTCTTGTGAGTAATTTCCTATTCACAGCTTGTGGGAAGGCATAAATGTAAAGAAAACACATTTGGAGTCCTTTTGTTGGATTTTTTGTTTTGTTTTTAAGTCTGCTAATTTCAATTCCTGAACAGCATGGGAGCCTGCAATTCCAATTTTCTTTTCACAGTACTAATGAAAACTGGGCACTGAAAATAGTCAGATTTTTCCCTTTACATTTTAAACCACTTCAGAAGTACAGTCAAGAATAATAACTTTCTAATCCATTATTACACAATGTTAAACTGTGTTCAATTGCTATTATTTCATGCAAAGTTTTTCGTGAGTCATAGAAGAGATTTTTAAAAATCAGTCTGTTTTAAGCTGGTCTTTGAGGCAATCCAGAAATGCTGGTCATGTGCTGTTGAGAGGAAAACTTGTGCTTCAGAGCAGTTGCTTTAAGAAGGGATCACTGCACCACAAGATGACTTGTGTTTTGTCTCACTGTTATGGCATGGTCTGAGCATAATCACAGTCATGATTTTCTCTTGTTCCTCATTTAACTATCCTCAACTTAGTGTAGATTGCTTTAGGATATTTTTGTGACTTTTTAGTCTTAAATATTTGGGTCTTTTTTTATTATATTTAATCTTGATTCACTTCTAAAGTATCTAGCTTATCATTTAAAATAAGAAACTTCATCTAGGTTGAAGTTAGTGGATTTCTGATGCTATGGACACTTATGGAGACTGCAACCAAGTAGCAGCCAAGGTTTATGCATAGGCATACCTTGCTGCTGAACCAGGAGCCAATGACTCTGGCTGATTCAGCTGCAAAGATGCTGGGTTGAAAACTGCATCATGTGTTTCTCAAAGAGTTGGGAAGCAAAGAGCAAGATTTCTGTAACCTGGTAATTGTCACTTGCTTTCCAATGGTATCATCTGTTGTGCCTGCTTGCAATAGTTCCTCTTTTGCAGTGGAAAAAAAAATCCAGGTAAATTCCCCTAGCGTACCTCTGTCTTAGTCAACTAAAGGTCCTGCTTAAATGAAAGGCAGCTGTCTCAGCAATGTTGACGTCTGGGGACTTGTTTATTTACATAGATTGCAGAGGAAGTGTAGGTTGGCTTTTTCCCAGTGGCCTTTATCTCCCTGTCTGAAGATAGGACACTTGCCTTATAGCATGTACTCCACGAGCCCTTCCTGTCTGAAATGCTCACAGACAAACCAATGTGCTTTGTAAAACTTTCCTCTTATTTCCTTCTTGATTTGTCTTGGGAGGCCCTGCTAGGATAAAGGCATATTTTAATGTAAACAGAAGAAAAAATAGCAAGAAGTCATTTCCCCTGCTGAGCTGCTCCCTTTACAAAAGTCCAAACAAATGTAACAACAGATGCTTTGAAAATGTTTTAAGTTTAAATAACATTAATGTAGTAGCTGAATATTCCTCAGACAGATGGGATAAATGAGATAATTGTGAAAACATTCTTAAAAATAAAAGTATATCATCAGGTGAAAGGCAAGAGTTTAGGTAATGTTGAAAAATATTCCTTTTTTCAGGTTGTAATGTTAAAAGACTATTTTCCTATAAGCAAGCTGTTAAGTGTCATTGAGTGGACATTAATTGCAAAGTTAGTTGATGGCGTTTGGCCCAGATGTCTGTATTTTAACGAGAAAGAGCAGCTGTTAGTCCATCAGGTATTGACAGGATTTGTTCAGCTGCTTCTATTATTTCTCAGACAGAAATTCATTTCCTGAAACCACATACAGTAAGATAAGACTGTCTCATTTTCATTCACTATGGAAATACTCAGGAGTCTTTATTCTGAAACAATGCATTGTCTCTTGTAAAGCAATAAATGACACTCTATCTGTAAAAGAATTTCCATTTATTACAATAGCTACAATGAGCAAACAGGATCTAATACAGTCACTTACTACTTTAAGACAGACCCCATTTCTTAGTAGGGTGGCACCTACCCTGAAATGAGAAAAAATCTTTGAGCCTTCTGAAGTGAAACTTCAAGATCTCTTTTGTAGTTATAGAATAGACCAATTGTACCAACTTGTAACAATGAAGAACTTGCAGAGGAAAAAAATTATAAAATTAAAATACTATTTCACACAAAAGACAGTTTTCTTGAATCTTACTGTGGTGCCTCTGTTATTTCAGCCAAATAAAATGTCACCTTCTTTGAACCTATGTTGGATAACTGCCAGGAAGTGGCTTTCTAACAGTAAGAACAGAAATCACCAATAAATAAATTATGAGTAATACCAAGATGGGGAGGGAGCTTCATTCTTTTCAGGGTTTGTGGCTTTTTTTGCTCTGTTTTGTTATTCATAGACCAATTGTGGATGTCTGTAGCTAGTGGCTCCTTCTAATTCTGGTTGTCCAAACTCGTTGCAATTGCCTGACCAGTGTAAATAGTTTGCGTGGCTTTACCTTGAATGTAGCATCCTTAAAATCATCATCTTCCTGTCACGTCTGCAGTGCAAAAAATGACTACGGGGCATAGTGTGTACCTTAAACAAGGCGCTTCCTTAATACACTTCTCTAAAACGCTGGCCTGATAAAGCTGACATTATGAACATATTGTAAGAACTAGTGTTTAACAGTACTCTTATTTAACTTTTATACTATACTGTCTGTATTTTCAACCATGTGTAATGATTTAAAATGTGGTTTCCATAAGCCAGCCTGGATGCTTAATGAAAGTGTTCTGCACTGCTCAGTGGGAGGCCTGGGTTAACTCACTGCTCTTTTCTTGCTCCTGAGTTCAGCCAAGGCTGGTAGTGCTAGGATACATAGCCTCTCAGGGTTTTGGAAATGCTGTTATAATTAGAGGAATACTGCACAGACCCAGGTCACTTCATCTTTGTCTATAACACTTTATAAGTTACAGAAGATCTCAACTATTGCTACTCAAAGATAGTCTATACAAGTATCTTCCTCTCCTCCTTCTGCTAAATGCAATAACAAAAGGAAATCATAGAAGATGCACACGCATTGCATGTGCTGTGGGCATTTAACCTACAAATTCCTCCTGGAATTAGCTTTCATTCCACATGGTTGTGCAAAGGTATAAAATATGCCAGACAACACAACAGTTCCTATCAAGAAGACTTCACAGTCTGAAGACACAGGTCAGTTCAGTTCATATCACAACTAAAAAGAACAGAATCTGGCCTGAGAGGTGGGTTTTTAGAAGTGAGCCCTTGCTCAGTGTAATTTGAGAGTTTTTTTTCTGGGCATAGAGTTGCTTGAAGGAACATCTGGTCAATGAAGAAAAGAGGGAATGAGAGAAATTGAGTGAAAAAGTACTCAAGTGTAGCCACATTCAAGGAAGACTGTGAATTACAAAGAGAAGGTAGAGTTGAGACCACTCTAAAACAAAGAAAAGTATAAATATAATTAATTTGAAAAAATGTTAGAGGGAAAGGAGAAATTGAGAATCTTGATGAGGGAAGGCTAAAGAATAACCGAGGATACTTTATTGGTAGCCAACTTAATGGCTGCTATCTTTTATTATTATGGGGAATTTTTTTTTTCCTCCATTCTGTTTGCTAGTCTGTCTTATTATCACTGTCCTCACAGTAAGTACTATAGCATCACTTTTCGTTCTTTACAGAAGATGGTAAAGGGTTTGGGGAGAGATCCTTTCTTCCCAGATGTCAGTGTTCTGGCATTTAAGTTGTGGTATGCCTTATTACAGATTATTTAGACATTCTTTGCTTAATAACAGCACTTGGAGAAATTATACTTTTAAAGACTAAAATTAGATTTTCCTTGCTGTCCTTTCCCTTGTTTAAAAGCCTATTTACTCACATTAACAGATATGAAAATGGAATGGGCTGCAAACCTGAATATTTGAGGACTGGTAGAGTAGGGTACGTTGGTAGGGAGGCCTGACCTAGTGAGTGCAATTAGAAAGATGCACAGTAGTAGCACGTAGATATGACTAACTCCTCAATGTGCAAACTCAATAATAACCTCTCCCTTGTTTCATTATCTACCTACAGCAAATCCTACCAGGGCAGGAGGAGGAAGGGAGTATCCTGGCTCGTCTGAGGTGATTCGCGAATCCAGCAGCACAACAGGCATGGTAGTTGGGATCGTGGCAGCAGCAGCGCTGTGTATCCTCATTCTCCTGTATGCTATGTACAAGTACAGGAACCGAGACGAAGGATCGTATCATGTAGATGAGAGTCGAAACTACATCAGTAACTCAGCACAATCCAATGGTGCTGTAATCAAGGAAAAACAGCCCAACAGTGCTAAAAGTTCCAACAAAAACAAGAAAAATAAGGATAAGGAGTACTATGTCTGATCTCAACATCTAAAAGAACGCTTGTATAGAAATAGTCTTCATTTTATCTGAGACATAATACAAACTTATTTACTTTTTATGAAGCACATTCAAAAACAAACAAAAAAAGACAGGGAATGCAATCAGAAAGGAAAGACTGTTTTTAAAACAAGCATTTCATGCTCTTGTTTTTCAGAAACGGGAGCTGATAAATTCCCTAAGATCCACAGTGTTTTCATTTACTCTGCCTGTCTTTATGTTGCTGGAACAGTTCTGAAAGACAATGATGGCACCACGCATTCATAAAGCAAGGAGTATTACTACAACATCAAGGCACAATATGAAACAAAACAAATTAAAAAAAAAAAAAACAACAAAAAAAAAACAAAACAGGAAAAAAAAAGAAAAAAGAAGCTACCTATGATTCTGGATTTAGCCAAAGTGCTAGTGCTTTCTTGAGAAGTAAGTTAGTCTTATTGTCAGAGAAGACTGTCATTTATATATGGTGACTCAACAAGCAAACATAAAGTTTGCCGTCTGGTGCAGTGAAGCAGTGATTGGAAACTTGCATTTGAAACAAAGTGCTGGCTTTTCTGAAGACTTACGTAGAAATACTTTCAAAAAGCCCCTTTCTGGTTGTGAGGAAAATAGTACGGAGGCCTTATTTTCAAAAACAAAAAAAATCTGGAATATAAGGCACATTTCCACAAAAAAAAAAAAAAAAAAGGAAAAGAAAAAAAAAGAAAAAAAAGAAAGAAAAGGAAACAAGAGGGCATAGATGCAATCATTGGGAAATTTTCATGCACGCTTAATACGTTATTACATATGTTTATATAAAAACACATCTATATGTGCTTTCTGGACTGTGATAAGTGATGTTTTATAGCCTGTTGTATAGAAAATGCAAACTATATCTGCTCTTCAGCCATTTTTGGTAAACTCAATGTTATAAGTGTTGCTAGGTATAGAGAGTTTTATGACATCTGGAGCAACAGACATACTTCAGTTTTTTTGCCATCATTATAAATTGTCACAGACTTCTTCCCTTTTTTTTTTTTAATTTACAGTGTAGTGGTTATACTAAGAGGGATGTGTATGAATGTATATAAGAGTCAGCTAATTTTTTTCTTACCTGTACAGCCTCTGTTCTGTTGCAATTAAGTTCTCGTAGTTTGTATGAAAGAAGTGGACTAGAAAGCAAAAATATATATCTATTGTAATTTCTCTTCTCCCTCCAATCCCCAATCTTGCTCCTGATATGCATCAATGAAGTTGATCAGAACAGCCAATTTTCCTAGAAATATACTTTCATTAATTAGCTAAATATTTAGTGACTTAAACTGGCCTTTGGCTTCCAGTCAGAGCTTCACTATTGGAGAGCACGGTTTGCCTTACAGAAACCTGTTCTTATAAAATTATGAGAATGATGAGTTTCTTGAGAATCTTATGAAGTATCATACAGTGTTGATCTGGCATTCAATTATATGAACGACAACTACTACAGCATTGGGTGGTAAAAGATCTAAAAAGACCCATATTAATTATCCAGTCTGGTTCTACTGCAGAATTTACCCCTTCCTCCAAAAAGGAGATAATCTTGAGGTGCACGATAGTACTTTTCAATGGTCGGCATTTTGGCACATAAAAAATCTTATAGCTAAGTTGATTGTGTAGTATTGCAAGGCATCATAACCAGATAAATATAAATACATCATGTTTTGAAGTAAGAGCTTTTCTTGCATATATAAAACATTAATGCATTTTAGTTAAACGTATTAAATATAATGCTATAATTTACATGTTAAGGTTGTTCTTTTTTCTAGTATTGTTTCATTAGGTTCACAGCAATAAATCATAGTGTAACATTTTAATTACATGGAAGGTCAAAGGGAATACATTAGACAGAAAGAGGGTAGTTCAATTGAAATCAACCAAATCATTGGAAGGCCTCCTGGGAAGGAATACAGATGTTCACACTTTACAGACAGGAAGGAGGAATTTAAAATTAGCTTTAAATAGCAGGCACAAAACATTTTGTTGTGTGTTATTCACTGTATCTGATGAAAAATGCTGGAGACTGGTACAGCTATCTGGGAATCAGAGCACTTTAAAAACACGTGTAGCTGACATGAAGATGCCTCTCTTGAAGGTTGCCAACTACATCCAGGTGTGTTATATTGTATTTGTAAGATGATTTTTATTTTCATTAGCATTTACAGAGAAATGAGAACAGGTTCATAAAATCCATCAAATACTCAGTTCTTAGATGGTTGTTCACCTATGTCATTCATAATTTCTCCCACCTTTACAAGACAGCTGTACTCAGGGACAGGCAGGGTCAGGTATGCTGAAGGTCATTGCTAGAAGCAAGAGACTTGAGCTGGAGGCAGGAAAGAAGTTGAAAGCCAGGTGGTGGTCAGTTTTGAAAGATTTCAGTGCTTAAAGATATGTTGACGAAAAAGAATAATCAGATGACAGGAGATTGGACATGACAGAACATAGTTTGGGTGAGATGAAATAGTCTTTTCTGCGTGGTATTGATTGCATTAATGAAATAGCACGGTTAGGTCAACTTCCAGGCAGTTTGGTAGATTAATCTTTAACTAAATCCATACATCAAGGAAAAAAGATCTGTTACTACTGTAATAAGCAAACACAATTTTAACACCATTTCTGAAGGTTCTCCTTTTTCCTCTTTAATTTTGTAATATAACAAAAAACAAATATGGATGTATCAGAAGTGCCAGTGAGTGGATTTAATATTCCTTTGTGTTTAAAAACAGCAGCAACAACAAACACAGACATAAAACAACTACCTAACATAAAATTGGATCCTTTCTCAATAATAACCTTATTTGTTTGACTGAGATGGCTTCATTTCTATGACTGTATTGTGTTGCCTTTTTTAACAAAACACTAAATAATGTGTGAAACTTTCAACCCTAAGACATCAAAGAGAGGCTCAATGCCCCTAACCTTATAGTGCTTTCTGTGATAGATATTTACGATTTTTTTATTTGTTGCAAGGCCAATTTATTCATTATTGGAAATGCTAAGCAAGTGGAATTTACTGTTTTGTTAATAAAAATGTTTCTTAATACAAATGCTGACTTGTTTTTTTGTTTGTTTTTTCTTTTGTTGCTGTTGCTTTTTTTTTTTTTTTTTCCCTTAGATCTGGGGTACCTCTTCATCTTAAAGCAGTGAAAAAAAAAGTTGAAAAGTGTTATAAAGTTATAGACATTCATGTCATCAGAAAGTGACCTCAGAACTCTTTGTAAACTTAAATGAAAACCCTCTACAAGTCTTGTGTTCAACTTGCCCTGAAATGAAAATATTAGTGCATTGTTGCATAGTATTACTTCATTTGAAATTTTCTAGCTTTTTTAAAAATCAGAAACCTAGAACTTGATATTCCCCTCCCCTGTCACCTCTGGACTGGAAAAAGAATTCCCTTCGTTTTCCACCACTTTTTTTCTCATTGAAAGAAGATGATAGAAGGTAGGGTAATGGGATGAAGAGATAGAATTGAAAATATTTTCTCTCATCTAGAAGTTGGTTTAAAATTAATGGAAAAATGAACATATTTCAGTTCCTCAAAAACATTCCTAGATAGTAATTACAAAATTTCAACCAAAGCTAATCCATTACATGAGAATTTTCCTATTTAGTGTGGCATTTAAATTCATGGCTAACTTCAAGCGAACATTTAATCCTATTGATTTAAGGAAGCATCTAAAGTTGCCTAAATTCATTGCTGAATGTGGATGGAGTTAAGATTTTGGATCTAAATTCCAAAAAGAATTTAAACATATATGTTCTTTAATCACATCAATAGCTTCTTTGACTTCAATAGGATTTATTAATCTGATTAATTAGGTATAGACTGAAGTAATTTAAGTAATTTAAGTTCAGGAATATCTGGAGAAAACAGCCCATGTCTTCTATTGGTATAAACCAGTTAACTATAGATTTACATTCTAAACTGCTTATAGTGGGATTAGTAATTATGAGTATGCATGTGTATGTGTTTTAAATAAAAACTGTACATTCTATTTAGGAACATGATTATGCACAGTTGAGTTATAACATTAGTGATTTTTGTTCTACTACTACTACCAAAAAAAGCATATTTAATTATACACTTTTTAACTCTACATACTATTTGTTCATTTTTCTTACATCTATACTGTGCTCTCCCTTTCACCAAAAAACTAATGGCCTCTCAGTACCAACATCATCTATCATCAGTTACTGCTTTAAGTGGTGGCCCCCATAATCAACCATCACTACAACCAAGTAGCTAAAAAAGCATCACATGATGAGGAAAAAAAAGAAAAACACTGCACAAAACCCCCAAACACAATTGAGAGCAAGGGAAGCAGCGTACTCATGTAGGATGTAAATTACAGCTGTTTGTTAATTCCTCAATATGACTACTTTATGGTTTAACAAAACAGTTTTAATTTGGCTATATAAGTATTCATCTTGATTATAGAAATTTGCTTCTAAATTCAGTCCAGTCCTGTCTAGAGGTGTCTGTTACTATTATGCTGTGGTAAAACAGATTTGTCAGTACAATTTTATTTGGAATCAAGGCTACTTGCTTTACTTTAAAGCCCCTGTCCGTTGGCGTCTGTAAGTGTTTCAATGTTAAAATGTTTCCGGCCCTTATGGGAGAGGGGAGAAAGAGAAATCCACACTGCATTTAAATCAGTTTACAAGTTATGAATGCTTTGGGGTGATAAAATTACTTGCCTGTCAGCATCTTATTAGTCTTGACAGTCTATTCCTCCTTTGGTTGGTCATCGCCCTCCATGAAACTGAAAGTGTCCCCCTTGTGTTAAAGCTTTGAACTAGGAATTCCAGAAAACAAAAAATTTAATTGTTACAGGTCTGCTCAGTTTTGTGAGGTGCTGGGTCAGGACTCATGCAGTCTTTCACCCACTTGTTTTAGAGGATTTTTGAGGCTTCTTACGGTCTTTGACAGACTTCAGCCATAACCTCTGTCTTGTGGAAAATACAGTATGTCCCCTCTCCTTTCTCAGTTACTCACTACATTACAATTAACTTCACTTGCTGTTTAGAATGAGTAGATTTCCATACAACAATGCTTCTCCAGCCAGTAGGGTCTAATTGTGGTAGACAACTATTTTTTTTGTTTTTAAAGAAAAAAACATACTAGTGACATAAAGGGTAGCCTTACTTCAAAGAATGCGGCATTTTTTAATAAATAAATTGCCTTTAAGTACCGTAATTTCATTCCAGCATACACTTGAAAGGTTTAAAAATCCAGGACAGTAATCCTCAACAACATCCTTTCTGGAAACAATAAAGACATTACCTCATTTGTCAGAGTGCTCAGGAACTGACAGCAAGTGTGAACACATCGGTCCAGTTACAGCAAATAACATAGGGAAATGGCATTTGGGCAGCCCAAAATAACTGCTGCCGCCTTTGCCAGACTTACAAGTGAGTCTGTTTACAAGCAAGTAGGCATTTGTTGGATGATAAATAGCAAAATACTTTTATTAGTCACAGTTTGGGATGGAGCAGGCTGAGAAAATACAGGCATGGTCTGCGCAGTCACCTCAGCCTTTTCAGGCCACTGGGACCCAGCTGCTATTAAGGTGTCCACCAGTCTGGGGAAATCTGTAGATTTTACACAAACAGCTGCTGCATCCCACTTATCTGCTGTTTTTCGATAAACCTTCATATTCCGTTTGAAATTAAAATACATTTTCTGGGGACAGCGAGCAGATTGCTTCACAGGACAATTTAAGTGGCTCTCAAAATGTGTCGCAGTACAGCCAGCACCTTATGAAACAGAAACCAGATTTTGCTAGGAGCTGAAAACATGTCCTCAGGTCTGGGGGAGAAACCTCTGTCCTGCTCAGGAGGACCCTGGCCTTGGGCACAAAGGCTGAATGAGGTCCAAAAGAGAGGTCCTACTTTATGTCAGCAGCAGCCTCTGGGTGCAGCAGACACCTGAACTTTGTGGCAGTTTCATGCTTTCTGTGCATGAGCATGGTGGCTGAGGGCAGGGTGCAGAGTGAGGTAAGCAGGGAAACCCTGCATGTTGGAATGGGCTGGGTTTGGGCTTCAGGGAGGGACAGAGAGGGCTAAGAAATGGAGAAGGGCCTGTGGTCCCTTATGATGTCCCCAAAGGACTGCCTTTACTGTCACTCCTGCTAGGCCTTGAGTTTAGTACTCCGACAAAATGGTGGGTCAGTACGCAGCAGGTCCTAGCGGACACAGGGCCAGTTTCAAGTCCTCAAAGCAGCAAGCAGGTGACAATAGGCAATGTCCAGCCAGCAAAGGGACATGCATTGTCCTTTCCAGCCAACACTCAGGACAGAACTGCTGAGTTACGAGCGTCTCCCATTTTTTTTGAGCTCCTGCAGCTCTGGCAGGGCTGAGGCCCTCAGAGCCACAGTACCCTGGCACATACAGTCTCAGGAGTAGGTGCCGTGAGGACTAGCAGTTGTGACAAGGGAAGACATGAAGGATGCAACCCCAGCCCAGTGTGAGTACAGAAACAGGAGTAATTCAGCTGTGGGGGTCTCACAACCATGACTGCATGGGGAACTTGCCACAGGTCTTGTTGCTTGGCCAAGCTGGGGTGGGTTTTGATGATAGCATGTCCAGTTTTTCCCTGGCTGCTAAATACATAAAGAAAAAAAAAAAAGAGTTCTCAAAAAAGTGGTGGCATCAATATGTACTCTGCCCCACTGGCAGAGCCTTAGCTTGAAATATCAAGAAAAAGAAAATGAATAGCCACCTGAGGTAAACTCTAAGGAAAATCAAGTTTCAGATTCTCCCATTCAAAGCTGCATTCGTGAGCCCACATAGGCCCCATAGGCCATGTGGCATGCAGTTAAGATACCTGAAGTCCAGCTCTCAATACTGGCTGTCATTTTCTGCTTTCCATCTCTGCTGGTACTCCTCTGCTAACAGAGAGAGGGTCTAGGAATTTAATTAGGAGTTAATTTATAGTTTCTTTAGAGCTTTACCTGCCTGTGCCTCTTACCAGAGAGGAAAAGCTGACTTCTACTCATGTGCTTGGGGAGGGAGACCAGGCCTGAAAGCCACCCAGGCAGCTGCATTCCACAGGGATTAAACTCACCACACAGCAATACCAATATCCCTAATTTTCTGGGACATTGGATCTCAAAGATTTGGACCAGAAAATTGTCTGAGAGCAAGATCCATCAACTATCTGTGTTAAACTACAGGGAGAAAGACAAACTTCAGCACAAGACATAAAACCTTAGAAAAAAAATTAACACAGACACAATTCCCCTGAAAAATCCCATCCTGCCTGCCACAGTCTGCTACTCTCCTTTTTAGGCTCACAGGTGGGTTTAATTCCTTGCTGATTACACCTGGAGAGGTAGCAGGCTTGCTATCACTGTCCCACCTGGTAGAAGAGTTCTCCTGCTAGGGAATGCTGAGCTTGCTGTAGTTACAGTGCAATGTCAGCTAGTTGTACTGAGACTTTTTCTTTAACTTCAGGCATTGTTGGCAACCAATGCAAAGGCACATCACTGCAGAATTTAAAGGCCAGAGCTGCATCCTCTTATGCCTTCTTGGTTTTTACTGACTTTCATTTGATTTACAGGTGAGGTTCAAGGCATGGGACAACAAGAACATACTCCAAAAATAAAAGTAGACTTTGGCTCATGCTATCCAGCAACTCCCCATACAGTAAGCAGAAGGATTCCAGGTAATTAATTCATTTAAATCTTGGTTTGTTGATGGGTAGTGCCTGGGAAAGGAGAGTTTATGCTCGGCTTTCCTGAAAGCTAAATTTGTTTGGGAGCTTGCACTGATCTGCAGGCTCTTTTTAGGGAAATGTTCGTAACACAGATAGCACAAATATAAGAGTTATTACTTAGACCAGTTTCTCATCTATTTTAATAGCTTTATCTGAGTAAGGACTGCAGGATTTGGCTTAAAATTAAGGCTGTGCTTACATCAGCAAGTGTCAAACAGTAGGAGTAAATTTACAAGGCAAAGCAGTTGGTGCTGAGGACTTGACCTCCATGTTGCATTTCAGGACTTTCTTTGAATTGGCTGTAGTTTGGTCCTATGGCTGAGTACCAGTAAGTGATTAGGCTACATTAGGTGCATTCATGGAGCTATTTGATTTAGTTCAATCTAGAAACTGTCTAGTCTGATCAGGCAGATACTTTTTCAGGACTCATTGTCTTCAGAACTCTGACCCTCATCCCCCTCCTCCCTCTTCCTTACCTGAATACCCACCACCACCTTTAAACCTAAAGAAATTGTCATCAAAAAGACCTGTTTCTTTTGACTAGATTGAGATGAATATGGAAGTATCTTTTAGATACAGACTGTATGAGGAATCCACGTTACCAACAGTGCAATCACTTGTAGACATATGCTGTAGGCAAAGCTGGGGCTGCTGGAGCTCTAGATGAAGTAGGTGTTGATCTGGAAGAAATGGCTGGGGCAGAGCTGGATTTGGCCACCCCTCAAAGAGACAGAACCACACTGAACAACACCAGCCTTTGGGGAACTTTACATCCAGATTTTGCAACACCAATCCACTTTTAACCAAAGTTTTGACAGTCTTCTCTAACCCAATTCTCACTAAAATCATTTCTTTCCTGTAAGGGAATTAATCTTAATCAGTTCCTGAGTTAGTCAGTATTAAAAATATCGAGAGAAACCACAAGAGATTGAACTACACCTAGAGACCTTCACTTGTATCTTCTGCAGACAGGAAAACTGATATCTCTATTAAGGTTGAAAGTTCATTGCTGGTTTTTAACTATGGAGTGATTACATTTCCTTCTAGCATACTTCATGTTATTATGAACATTTCATACAAGTATTCTCAATTGTCATCAGTAGTTATTTTACATTTCTAAGTGTTAGGCGTTAAAGTCTGATGGTACATACTGATGATAAAAGATTTCTAAATCAGAATTCTTGTAAATGACCATATTTGTGTTTCAGTGGCTGCTTACAAGTTTTGCCTAAGTTCCAAAAATCATCATGTGATGTATCTCTATTTATATTATTACATTTTAGTGAAAGTTGAATGCTAAATGTAGAAAGAAACTTTCTCTGTTAACATAAGCTTTTTCAGATACAGTTCAGTTTCCGTTGAGAACAGTTCAATTCAGTAACAAGAACATGACTTTTGAGGGTTTTTTAGACATATTAAATGAGCTCCTGGTATCATCTAAGCTGATGTAGAAATTTTATAGACTTCAAATTCAAAACTAAACTTAGAAGTATTGTCAATCTTCCTGAATCCTGATCAGAGTTACCATACATCGTGGGTGAAGGTTTGTATGAGTAAAGCTGCAGCAACAGTCTGGTGCCTGATCTCACAAGCTGCCTTTCTGGAAGGCAGCTCTGCCAGACTTGCCTGTGAGCACGGGCTGTGCCTTCTTTGCTGCTCTGCACCCCATGTGAAAACTTTCAGTGATTACTCATCCATGGGAACTATTAAATAGACACTGCTGCACAATAGAGAAGTCCCTGCCTCAAAAGCAGTACTTGGCATTAATTTATATGCTGTTTGAGGCAAAACTCCTATTAACATCTGTGCAAGCAGGGATTTCATCCCAAGGACATAACACTCCAGATATGCCAGCATATTGGAAAATGCTCCAAAAGCATGTTGAGAGGAAGGATACAGCCCTGCACAAACAACCTGAACACAGAATGTAGAAAAGCAATCCAAAGAACCTAAAACCAATCTGATCTCTTGAAATGGACAATAGGCTGGTGTGGGTACATGACTTATTTCTGCAAAGTCCTTAATGGCCTTTCATAACTCATTTTTAGTTTAGCAAATGGGTGAGATGTGAAAGGCCTGATATCTTGCAGCAATAGGTGATGCAGCCTGACAAAATGGGGACTGCACAAACAGGACGCTTCAATTTTCAAAATTGTTTTCAAATATTGTACAGATGCTATGTTATGAAAGTGGAATAAAAAACTAATAGTGGGACTTCTTGATAATAGGGTGGAACAGAAAAAAGCGATGAAGGTCACCACCTATAGAGTAGTTGCAACCATATGGGAAAATAAAGAGGAAAGGAAGAGAAGGAAAGGAGCCAAACAGCTCTGAATATCCTTCATGAACAAAAAATTTCCTTCTGTTGTAAGCTCATAAGGTCCTTAGTTCTGTAAACATTTTGGGGATGTTTGCAATGCTCTGAATTACAGCAGCTAGACACAGAGCTAAGACAGGGTAGGAGTTGTAGCGGGGTGGCTTTGCTAGCCCTGGGCCTCAGTGTAGGTTAGCTGCTTCAGCTGCTACCCAGCTTCTCACACAACTCTGAAGTGCTGCAGGCATGCATCTGTCTGTGCTTGAGCTGGCAAGTTTAACATCAGCTCAATACCAATGTGCAAGCTGCAGTGCAGACTGTCAGGTCGGGCTGCCATGCTCCCCAGACAGAATATTCACAGTACAGTTCGTCAATGCACTCTGCTTGCCAGACCTGATCAGTGGGGTGCAGTTAGGGGGAGCCAGGATCTGCCAACAAGAGAAAGGCAGAACTCCTTTGGAAGGAATGGAAAAGCTCGTGCAAGTTTATTCCTAGCTCTAGCATGTTCAGTCTCTGCTGTGGGGTAGTCCCAGAGCTCCACGAGAATGTGATTCATGAAATCTCCTTTTCCTTCAAATGCTTATTGAATACCCAGCTGAAGCTTCTTTGCTAAACAGCTACATTTCTTTACCACTCCCACTACCATCCACCAGGAATTTTTGAAATGCAAAGTGCTTTTGCCACTGCATATGCTTTCCCCCTTTTTTGGAATTTTTATAAGGCTGAGAAAGAACAATCAAATGACGTCAATTCTGAGCTTAGTCAAAATAATCTTTCAGGTTCTTAATGATGCCAACATCCAGTCTTTCTGCTGCTACAGTGGTGTCCATTCCAAACACTCAAAGTACATGAACCAGACTAAAAAGCCTAAGACAATTAAAATAAGAGTATTTACAACACGTGAAGTGTTAGTGAGAGTAGGGGGAGAGAAAGTATCTTCTTTCAAGCTTTTTCTGCTGGTTAAAATTTAAATCATTGTCTAGATTATTCATTAGCATATTGTTGTTATTGAGTTTGATTTTTGCCATTTAGAGAATTTTCTTTACCTAGTCTATGTAAGTCCAATATAGAAATATAGAAATTATCATTTCTAAAATACTTACTACTAAAACTGGCCTTGCTTTCTGTGCTGTCTAAGCACATACACAACTCTGTGCATACAAGTGTAATTGCAGCCATGCTGGCATGTTCAACGGGAGAAAGGAAGGAGACAGCCACACTATAGTGAGTACTTAGGCATAAGTTTGAGCTTGTAAATTTCAAGAATAGGAATCTTCTTGATTGTCCAGTTTTACAGTGTATGCAGTAGAAGTGAAAAGAAGATGGTCTTGATTAACAAAGCTCCAGTTACAAGTGGAAGTTTATATCTACCACTGGACCACTGGCAAACATCAGATGCATCATGGATGTTGACAATACTGTGTCAAGGTGGGCCAGGATGTGCTTCTGCAGGTTAGCCCAGGGGCAGATAGCTGATGCAGCTTCACAGAAGTTAGTTGGTTCTTTGCTCAGAAACATGTTATGTCTGCATAACTCTGTAGACTTCATTGCAATTGTTCGTGATTGTGCCAACATGAAACTGAGCCCAGCACTATATGTCCATATCACTGGTATTTACAGTTCAGACCTTCATTCAATGTGGTACAATGGAGAAAGCTCCATTTTATCATATTTTTATTCCAGAGGGAACATTAAAGTTCCATTTTTTTACAGCATTGCAACACAAAGAGATGTAATCAAAAGGGTCTTTTATTTCTCTCTCTTTTTTTTTTAATATAACCATATTAGAGAAATCAGTAGATCTGCAGCACCAATTCCTGAAGGTATAAACGCTACTTTGTTACTACAGCAACAGGCAGCGCTAACAGTGCCAAGTTACAAACAAAAATGGTCATGATAAATCTGCTGTATGTTAAGTTGGTAGGATTATAAAGTAAACAGGGAAAATACAATATGGAAAAGTACTTTATTTTATAAAAAAAAATCTTCTGTGGTGCTTCATGACCCCTCATGTCAGAACAGGTGGGAATATGTACCAAATCTTCAGCAATTAAATCAGCCCTTCTTGATTTGTTTTGCCCTGTTCCACAAAGGGTTGACCCATCTCTTGTTTAGGGACTGAGGCAGATCTCCAAGCAAGGGGTGGCAGGTAACTATTTTCACAGTAGAAGAAAAGGCTGCATCTAAGGGAAGGACAGGACTTTCCCAAGAGCCTTGATGTAAAAAAAAGATAATGTAAACTGCCTTATCTTGGATCAGCTGCTTCCTGGCAAAGCAGACCTGCTCTGCTTTTTTCTCTGCATCCTTCAGGGATACGTGTAGAGACATAAAGTATATAAGGGAAAAAGGGCAATCTCACTTCTCTTTTTCTTCCTTGCCCTTCATTCCTCCTCCTCCTTCCATGGAAGAATCAAGATCTGTATTCTTGACCTAAGGCGCCCCCAGAGTAAATACTGGATTTGAGTTATTTCAAACCTTGATCCCATAAAGACACCTTAATGCAGTCCAGCTTTCAGAAGCACACAGTGATGTGAGCTATTATGTGCTGAGCTCTTTGGAAGAGCTAACCATAAGTTCTGTTTTATTTACCAAGACCCAGTCTACGCTAGCATTTGTGATGCGGAAATACTTTCATAAATTATGCCAATCATTTCCTAGCAGAGAAGCTGCTTATACTGAGCAAAATGTGATTGTGGCAAGAGGTTAAAAAGAAATGGAGGATAAAATAACAAGCACAAAGCCTTATGTAAGTGTAACTATCTAATTTAGCTGCAGTTGCTGATACTGGGGCTTCTTCCCTTCGTATGTCTTTTTCTGTATGGAGTGAGAAAGGAGCATATCCCTAGAACAACACTGCTCTATCACTGGCAGTTTGATATTGACTTTGCTTAAGGAAAAACAGGATGAAAGCTAGCAGAGAAAATATGAAGAACTAAGTTACTGAAGTGGAATGACAGTCTGTGTTGGAGTAAGGCCACTGGATTGGACTGAGTGACAGAAGCTCATTAAAGCTATTATGTACTTACTAAGCCACTGTAGAGTGTGTGCAGATACACACTGTATGTGTGCATACTCTGAGACTGCCTGAAGAGTTGTGTGTCTTAGCTAAAGCAATAATGAATGGGGTTGAGGCAAAATGCATTTTGCCTTGACTTCAGGGGAAAAAAACAGTGATGGAGAGTGATGTTAGCTGGGGAGACAGGTGGTAACTCGTTAAGCCATCGTGACTCATCTATGTTAAATCTTCTGCCTGCACCCTTAGCTGCAGCTAACTAGATATTTAGGCAGATAAAGAAATAACAGCAGAGACTGTATGAGGAAAAATAACTAGGTCTCCAAGCACGCTTAGCTACTCAAAAACATGCATGAAAAAAGATGCTCAATTAAGAGAGAGCCCTAAATATTTCATTAACTTCTTGAAGTTTTACACTGTCATTTATTTCTGACTCTCCTGCGTATTAATCATTATATGGCATATTATTGAATTACTGACTCTCACCAAACTGAAACAAATTAGTCAATTTTTTATGTTCTTAAGGAACAACAGGAAAAAAAAAAGAGAGGCTGGCTCTATCTCAGTCATACAGCTAAACCATGCTTTCTTTGTATTTTCAAACTTTGGCATGTTATTAAAGTGAATGTTCAGGTGTTGAATACCTCCAGCTTTCATTTGGTTTTCAGAGTACTGGCAAGGTTAATTCTTCACAATTTTAAGGTCAATAGGGTCCATAGAAGCATAGGAGAAAAACAAAAACAAACAAACAAAAAAAAAAGCACTGATTCTTGGAAAGTAGGATAGGATTAATTTCACCTAAATTTACTATATATTTAAAAATCTACATTATAAAAGTCTAATCTAGATTCTTTTATAATCCTCTAATAGAACTAAGTCTTTTCAGAGAACACCATATAAACCATTTTAAATACTTGCCTTGGGAAAACTTAAACTCTGTTCTCCACTGCTTCTTGAGAATAAACACCTCACAGTACAGGTTTTTACTTTTTTTCAGTAAAAAATCCTACTTAATTGCAACAAGACTTTACATATACCCAGCACCTTCTACCTGGAAAGTCTTTCAAGATTAACGCATAACCCAAGCTGCAATAGTAAAATAACTTTTCTCCTATTTATCTGAGGCACAGAGGCTGTGTCACCCATTCTTGTACATATGCTTATCAAACTTTAAACCAAAAAATGCTAGTTTTATGATTGTCCCCGACTCTCTTGCCATCCAGAATGTGTTTCACGGAAGGCTACTGCCTAACTCGATGGGAAGCCCAAGGACCCTCTTTGCACCAGTTCAAGTGGCTCCCCCCAGTTCCCTAGTCTTAGTCCTTGGCCCTTTCCTGATGCTCCTGCTCCCCAGCTGTCGTTCTTTGCTCTCAGTTCTTCATCTGCAAGTTCTTGGTGGTGACTGAGGTAAAAGCTGCTGTTGGTGCAGAGAGAAATCATTTGATAGCAATGTAAAGAGTGCTTAAGCCCAGAAAAAGTGTCCCCACTTGTTGTCATGTTTTGGCTGAAGAATCATTATTTGGGATCTCACAGGAAGCCTACTGCAGAGCTGGTCACCACGTCCAAGTTTCCTGAGCCTTGATCTCAATTCCTATAAATCTTATCCTTTCCATGTAGTATCAATACCTGGCAAAATAC
Source organism: Chauna torquata (assembly GCA_013399475.1). Lineage (NCBI taxonomy): Eukaryota > Metazoa > Chordata > Aves > Anseriformes > Anhimidae > Chauna > Chauna torquata. The sequence continues at coordinate 124,769 of VXAL01019906.1, forward strand.
TGGTATGTACAGAAAAAAAAGGCTATTCTTCTCTTCTGGAGAGTAGCAAGGTAATAAAAAAAGCAAATCTATTTCTTGTGTGCTAGAAATGTGAACATACACAGCCTCAAATCCCAAGACTGATTTAAACTGGGACGTTCATAAGGCCTTGATCAAAACAAACAATATTTCATTCATCGAGCAGCATCACTAGAATGCACTGAACTGCCATTTATCTGACTACAGCAGCTTCTGATTAAACATTCTGGCCTTGAATGTTTAGGATGTTAGAGGTGGGGGGAAAAAAGCAGACAACACCAACTAGGATAGCAAATTCTGCATAGCTTTTTGTAGTCTTCTTTTTTTCTGCTCTTTTTTTTTTTTAAAGCTTCTTCCCTTCTGAGCTTTAAATATTAAAGACTACTAGATTTTCTGCTAGTAAACCTGCAGACAGAAAACAATATAGATATTCTCCAGTCAGTTATATCTTGCTTCCTTCAGTAAACTACTGTTTTAAACATACCCGTTTCAAGTGTAACTCCAATAAACCTTTTCAGTGTTTATGTTGTTTTCATTTAGTTTTAAGCATTCCTGCATTATAGAGCAACTCTGTGTTTTTCTGTTATAAATACCTCATTCATTTCTTTGCAATATCTATTACTATTTAGCTCTTAAAGAGGGAAAATGGAACAGTTCTGGTGAAACTTACAGTAAAATAAATAAATATTTATTGTGCATTTCTTCCTCAAACCTGATGGACTGGTTCAATATAATTACTACACAAGATACTTTTCAAGGTCTTTATTTAAAAACAAAAAAAATGCCAATAGATCTTCTTAGAGAAGGATAGGACTTATCCTTTCTCCACCACCCCTACCCATAATAACATAGACTATGGGGGTAAATGTGTCCAGCATTTATTGGTAGCATAATATGATTTGCAATATCCTTTGAATGCCTCCTAAATATAGACCACACAGCTATGATTTCATTTTCATGTTTGTGTAAATGACCAGGAAGATGACTGAGGGCAAAAGATTGGTGCAGACAACTGTGAGTACAGGCCTGAATATTCACCAAATGTTCTTTGCCTTGTGGGTTAGCAGTGTCTGGGCTTCTTCTGCCTCCCCCATCATTCAGATGTTGTGCATCTCCCAGAAGGGATGTAACATGGCTCCTCCACCAATCTCCACTCAACCCGAGGGGCATGTCTATGGGGACCCTGCCTGTCTCTTTTCCCCTGACCTTGCTGCCTTACCTGGTGCTGCCTTCTGCATAGGAAACTAACAGGAAGATGGTAGCATGGGGAACTGCCTGGCAGCTCTACACTGGTAAAATGGGTAGGAGGAAGAGAAGGGATGGATATATAAAAAAAAAAAAAGCAATTGCCCTCTTTCAAAAATACCTCCCAAGTTCGCTCATGCAAATCTTTCCAAGGTAGCTCATTCTTGTCACTTTCAACACCTGTAGCCTGACTGGCCATTTCAAGCTTCTTTGCCTTTCCAGGATCCCCCCAAAACTGGGTCATTTCCTCTGGTGTCCTAGCCAGCTTGTCCTTTCCTCTCCTGGTGTCGCCTTGCCATGTCCACTCTCATCTTAGTGCCCAGCCAGCACCTCCCCATTGCATCATGCTCTTCTGAACCTTTTCACATACAGGAACTGCAGTGAGATAACCAAGTGACAGCGTTTACCAAACACACCTACCCAAAAAGTCCTAGATATGCATCTTTCCTCACTACTCCAGAGAGCAGATCTGATTCAGCTGATGAAATAGCATAAGAACACGAGCTCACTGAATTTTGAGACCAATTTTGACTCCAGTTCTCTCTGCGGCTTCTCATATCTTGACTGACTGATTGATTGATTCATCGTTAACAGCCTGAACCTTTGAATGAAACCAGTGGGAGTCTTGCCATTTTACCAGCAAGAACAGGCTGCTGCATAAGTTTCCCACATGAAAGTACAATTCATTAACTTGCAAAAGGGTAAAAAAAAAAAAAAAAAAAAATCCAAAAGACAGATCACAGCTCATAAGTCAATTAGTATAGAAACCTTGCACTGAGGCAACTGTTTAAGTACAATCAGCAATCTGTGGATGGATTTTATGTTTATTTTTACACCCTGATTTCAGTTTGCCTGACTTCATTTTTTTGCTTGATATGGTGCATGTGGATGTAAGCAGGAATTCCTTTGGTGCACCTTGAGAACTACCGCATCTCTCTGTTTTTCCCTCCTATGATCTCTCTCCTCTCTCACTCTCCGCACCATCTCATGTGACACAGTTGTCCTTGGGACCACTGAGGATAGGACATCTTCCCAGGGAGCCATCAGCAGTGCTGCAATTTAATTGTCAGTCCATGGGCCATATGTGGAGAGATGCGTAGTATGTGGCAGTGAGCACTGGGTGAGCTGTAACAGAATCACTGAAAATACAATCTGAATCTCCCACCAGTCAGAGAAAGAACCTACCACTAGGTTACTGAGGCAGTCTGACCAGCTGTAGCAAGATATATTTATTTTAACCCCTAAAATCGCAGGCCAGGCTTGAACATAGCAGCAGACTTTTACAAAGGCTCTTGGCAACGTACTTAGTCTCAAACATTATTCTTCAGTGAACATCATCATTTCTTGGTCATAAGATCAAGGAAAGATATAATTAGATTTATATTTATGTGCCTTTTGCAACATATAGGGTTATTTTCTGTTTATGCTATTACTGCTTTGGGAGTACAAACAAAACTGATGAACACATTATTATACCTTTTTGAGGGCAAGTTATTAGATGCATGAATGCTACTGACACTCAGTACTGTGCTCACGATGCTTACTCTGATCAGAATGGTTTAAATAATACATGAGCTCATGCATATACATATTGTAGCTCAGCATTTTCATTAAGAGCCTTGCTAAATTCTCTCAGCTAGTCCTCCCAAGTGCTCACATGTTTTCAGGGTGAAAGTCCATTTATTTGTCACAGGCAGGTTGCAAAATCTTGCTGAGATATCATTTTAAATTTGTTTGGCTGTGCAGCCTAGTTTAACAAGGGCAACTTGCAGCCTTTGCTGTCCTGGAAAAAAGAAGTGAAGCTTATGTGTAGTGTTTTAATGTATGAAAAAGCCATATAAAAGGAAGAGTGGAAAACTGGATTTGGTAATTAAGATTTTGTGTTGGGAATCCAATGGTCTCAGTTCAATTCCCTAGATTTTCTATATGAGCAAGTCACATCAATCTTTCTAAGTCTCTGTAAAGTAGGGTAACAGTTCCCTCTTTTCTTCTCCCTATGTCTTGTCTATTTGGCCGTAAACTTTCAGGTACAGATTCTCTTTGAGTGTGCTTATACTATGCCTAGCATACCACGGCTTTGAACATATTCAGGGATTTTTTTTTTAATACAAATCATATACTAGAAAGGAAAATACTTATGAATTTATATCTGCAGTGCTCCAATTCAGGATAATAACTTTAAACAAATATGTTGAAGAATGTGTATTTATAGAGAAAGCTTCTGCTCTTAATGTTTTTGGACAGAAAAGCAAGATTCCATGTTGAGAGCAGGATGGGATCTGTGCATTAAATACAGCTGGCACAGAGGAATGAATCCATCTTTTGTGTCTGCTCTAGGTTCTGTGTACTTTGAAAGCACTGCAAGAGAGGGAAGGAGGGAGAGAGAGAGGAGGAGGGGGAGAGATTCTAGGTGGAGGCCTGATGTATGGCAGCAGAGCAGGACTTGACAGTGATAAGAGACAGAGAGGAACACATGCAGTGGATCCCTACAGGGAGAAGAACTTACAGTTAATCATGTACTTGTAAAGGAGTACAGGTTTATGTGGCTCTGTTTTTCAGGATGGTACCTACCCTCAGTGTCTGCAGTGCTTCCTGCACTGAACCTAAACATGCAGCTTTGCATTGGAATGGCTGTGAAGATTTCTCCTTCCTTCCTGCTAATCTATGCCTGGTATTTCTGCTGAAATGAAAGTATCTGAAACAAACCAAACACTGGCTCCCACCCTGGCTGAATCAAATTACTATAATGAAATAGAATTTAAAATCATGAATCACCAGCACCTATCAGACCAAGACATTGGGGGCTGCTAATGAAACACTGCTGTTCCTCACCTGGTATGAGTACCCAGCTTCTTCAGTTCAAGACAGTCCATGCTTATCACTTCCAGAGATGCTGCTGTGATCTCAGAATTCCTTCAGGGATCACAGCCGTACATGGGTGTCATTCATAAACAGGCAAAACAAAGCTGGGCTATTTTTCTGCATACTGCAATAACAAGTTCATATTGCTCCTCTGTGTTCACAGACAGGACAGCACAGGGCACAACTGAAGGCTGTGTTTATGAAAGTGTACCTGGTTCATTAGCTGTGATTGCCATGTTAGATACCAGCATCCCCATCTAGTCCTGACACCATCTATTAGGGCAGAGTGACCTCCCTGCTGGGCAGAAATTATTAGTCACTTTGCTCTTGAGAGGTGGATTGTGCTCACCTGGGCCACTCATCAATCTCTAGTGTCTTTCCTGTTGTTCTGCATTGTAAGCCATACTTTTCCAAAAGAATCTGATGTTTCAAAGCTATGGCAGCTTGAGCAAAAACAGTAAGTAATGCTAAAACTGGGGAATTTCCAGTCTATTTGCTGTCACTGGTCACCCTGCTGGAAGTTCTACAAAATCTGAAGAAAAATGTTAAAACATATCTGCCTTCCAGCTTCCTTGCAATTCTCTGGCAGGTCACTGAGGAGTTCATGTCTCAAGAGCATCAATAGCACCAAGACTTTAGTTAGAAAGCGTCCTGTATCCCATCCCTCTTTGGGATCCTGCCATGCTGACATACCCCAGGAATAAAATGCAATCCTGTAATCCCCTGTATCAAGGGAGATTGTGAAACAGAGAATCTGTTAGGGCTCTGCTTAATGCCTGAAATAACCCCATATCTGGGCATTCATGGGGTCCAGCGGGTTCAATCCAGGACATGTTCCCTTGGGTGATTAGATTTTTCTTAGTTTTTTTGTCATACATGTCTTCTCAGTGAGGTTAGCACAATTATGTACCTGCATGTTAAAGCACAAAAGGTTTTAATGTATCAAATCTACACTTAATGCATTTCTCCAAGTTTCCAATAATGTGCATCTCTGGAAATAGTAAAAGAGCTGTAGAGGAAACAAAAGAAGTTTGCACAGCATTGTTACGTTTAGAAAGAGGAGTAGTAGAGTCTGCTCTAGCTGTGAGAATTTCAGGTCATTTTTTGTTCAGGACAATCTGGCAGGGAGAAAGACAGGATCAAAAGGAAAAAGCGAGGCAGTTGTTTGCAGGGAATGACTATCCATCTTACCCTTGTTGGCTGTGGGTCTGATCATGCCACTGTTAAAGTTGATAGCAAAGCTTGAATGACTTCAGTGGCAAAAGACCCTAAAGGAGAGTACCTCTTTCATATCTTTTTATAACTAATTATAAAGTGTTTGAGCTGTGAGCTGGATGATCACTGTCGGCCACTTTCTATCTACCCTCCTACCTTCTACTCTTACCCTCCATTTATATATAAGTAATGTTCAGGAAGCTTCTTACCGCTGATGTAAGATAAGAGAGGCTCTGCTATACAGTCTGTAGTTGCCACATGCCATCATCTCCAGGCTTTTTATGTTACAAACATTTCTTTTTAATACTTCAAAGAGAAATACTCTAGTAATTAGAGCAGCAATTTCCTTCCTTAGCTTTACTGTTTCTTCTCTCCTGCACAGATTATTTCATTTAAGCTGATATCCTGAGCAATTATAGTACAACATCATTTGAGACGTAATCACCTCTGGCTAACCTCTTCAGGCTCCCTTAGATATAAATGTGTTGATGTCTAAGTATCCCAGAGAGAAAATTTCAGTGAGAAAAACTGATATGAAACCTAATATTTCCCAGGAAACTTGGTCAGGAGTAAAGCACAACAAAAACTCTCTGTTAGAGGCAAGGAATATCAGGAAAAGATATTGCATTGATTTTATGGGCAGAAAAAATAACTATGATCATCTATTCCCATTGCCTGGAAAAAAAAAAAAAAAAAAGCCAAGATCTTGGCTGCAGCCGGTGCTACTGCCTGTAATGGGCCACATCCAAAACCCTGTGAAGTCATTGGAGAAAATGCTGTTGGCTTTAGTGAGAGCTTTGGATCAGGGTCAGCATGAACAGAAGCCCAGCAGTGCAGTGCAGCTGTGGGGAACTCCCTGGCTCACATGGAGCAGGGATGATCTGCCAGTAAATGGGGAGTATCCGTGGCTTCCTGGAGGCAGGACAGTGCCTCTTCCAGCATTTCTTCCCTGGCTCTGTCACTGTCCTCACTGGGTTGGGAAGGAAACTCAGGGAAAATGGCCAGGGAGAAACTATTCCGTTCTGCCTCCCACTCTGTCTGCAGCCACTGCCTAGTGCTGCTCTCAGCAGCATTTGCTGTTGTTGCTGAACACCTGGACAGAGAAACTTCACTAGTCCCTGCTGTAGATGCAGACAGTTAGCTGGAGTCTGGTCTGTTCATCTAACCTTCTGGTAAAAACAAACAAACAAAACAAAAACAAACAAAAAAAAAACAGAGCTAGTTATTTCTTTTGATTAGGAATAGCTTAATAAAAGTTGATGAGAAATTTGAAAGGTGTTTGTTGAGGGTGTATGGGTCATTTGAGAAAAAAAATAAAAAGCAGTAAATCACTACATCAAGAATGTATTAGATCTATCTGACTAGTCTTGGGGAAAAATGCAAACAATCTAAAATAAAAGGAATACTCAGAAGTGCTCTTCTGGGGCTCCTTTCAGGCTTCAAAGAGCAATAATTCAGAACTACTGCATTTTGTGACAAAATTGCAGTTAGCATTTTAGCAGTGGCAAAACTCAGCATAAATGTATAATCAATGTTTCCTACTCCTGTAAAAAAAAGCAGAAGCACATTGTGAAGGGGATGATACAACAGAGTAATTCCTATTGGTGATATAAAACCTCACTTTCCCCCTGTTATGGCTGCCCTAGCATGCATTCTCTGCAGTACAACTCTGCAGAAGCAGGGAAGGTGAATGGAAGCCTGGAGGCTCTGGTATTTTGCATAGAAATATTCATTTTCAGACCACAATTTAATTCATTCCCAGATGACTAATAACTTAAAAGTGCTATTTGTGGTGGAGGGGGTTGTAATATGTACCAAAGAGCTGGGTTCCAGTGCTATTCCTGATGAACAAACTCACCAAAACAGGTCACCAGCTGACCCATTCAGCAGCGGTGGCAGCCATTGTAGCAGTCGCAGAAAGGTACGAGCTCTCACTTCTCAGAGGATGCTCGCTCCAATTAAGAATTACCGCTCACTTGTGGGAATGTGCACACTCCTTCCTATGCTGGCCACTTTGCTGATTATCTGCAGCTTTGGTAAGCCTCACTTATAAATGAGCTGAATAGCTTCCTCTTTGCCTTCCCCAGGAGCTTCCTCATACATAAGGGAGTGGTATTTAGGAATTCCATTTTTTTTCTTTGAAGTTCAGATTTTTTGCTGTAAGACTGTCAAGCAAATTGGCAGAGATGAGTAGAATCTTAAGTTTGGACTCCCATTGCTGAAAGCACATTGAGGACACCAGGCAACTAAAAACCTCCATCTGTGGGCAGCAAGTAGGTGCTTGAACATGGGTGTCTAACACCATTTTAGATGTCCTTGGCACCCTGACTTGCCTGTGTCATCTCTGTCTGTCCTGCAACAGACCCACACTCTCCTGGAAAGGCAAATAGAGGGCAACCAGCTGAAAGACCCCAGCAGCCTGAAGGCATTCAGCTGCTCAAGAGGCTTTGATGGACCAGGGCAGGGCAGCACAGGGAGATGAGAGCTAGCTCTGAAAAAGCTGGTGCCAGGCTGTAAAGCCATAGCACACCAGGTGGGCCCATACACTCTACTCTGCTGTCAGCACAACCACACGAGCAGAGCAGCTTTTCAATGTAGCTGTTTTGTTCCTGATAACTCCATTAGTCCAGGGCTTTTATCCTTGAAAAACACTTCATTGCACCATGTTAGATACTCCCTGAGGAACTGTTCTAAAGCCCTTGATAAAACAGGAGGTGAAAAATTGTGAATTGGAACTTCGAGCACAAAGCTCCAAGAAATGGCACTGGAAAGCATGTACCACCTTTTAAGACTCACAGGCAAGTGGAATATTTGGTTAAAACCTTTATCATGTAGGCTGATTTACCAACCCTTGACTTTTTTCACTCTTCTGTAGCATTAAGGTGAGCATGTGTCAGGGAAGATGGGACAGGGCAGGGTGTATATAAATCTACTTCCTCAGTAAGCTGAGGGGAAGAAATACAGATTTTCTACAGCTACTTTTTCCATTGATATATACCATCTTGCAGCATCGAGAGAAAAGGCAGCTCCTGGGCACAAGTAGTGCCTGCTGCTCTGGAGCAGCTTGTGAGCTTTGCGTTGGTGTTTAGCGGCAGGTTTGCTTCTGTCTGATTACTTCTGAATGAATGCTGGCATGGGGTTATTAGAGGCATCCCCATCATGTTTCTAATAGTCTTGTTAACATGCAGGAAATCATTGCTAGGAAAAGTGAAGGAGCATACAAATGAAAGTTAGTGAACTATGCTTTGAGGCCCATCTAGACTTTCTCAACAATAATTGCTCTTCTCCAAGGATCCCAGCTCTTTGTTTGCCCTCACTAAGACCAAGCCAATAATTGTCACTGCCCGAGATCTTTGCCTCTTCTGTAGTTATTTGCGGGCAAAATGCCAGTGCTCCAGCAGCACGGGCCATGCAATGTTTATCTCAGGAGCAGCACTGCAGTACAGAAGTAAAGAATTGAAGGTCTTTAAGAGAATTATTAGAAAATCAATGAGGAAAAAGGTCCCAGTGGGAAGATAATTAACCTCACATTTCAGAAATCTTTTAAAACTCTTTCTGCATTGCAAGCTTCCTCTAAGTCTCTTGGTCCACTCATTTCACTTCTGCTTCCACGTTGTTAAGTGCAGATACTAGTCCTCTGCAACACAGAAAAGCTGGGAAGTACTCAGATTTTAAGGGCTACAAGCCAAGTGAGCATGTTAGTGGATGTTGCTCCTCTCTTTACCATCCCAGTTCCTTTGGCCTTGCTCATATAGGGGCCCCTCACCTGATTTTACCCTGGAAGATTCAGAAAGTCTCTGTGGCCTCTGTGATGAATTACTCCTGCTTTATCCCTGAAGAGTCAGTCTGCAACATGTCCAACACTGTGTTTCACAAGATAGACGTGTTGTACAGGACACATCTTTTTATTAAATGGTAGAGAGCTTATGCAAGTGCACTTAGGACAGAAGTATTAGGTACCATTCTATTTCCCCAGTATTCCCATGCATAAGGCACTCATGATGCAGGTATCTGCATTTTGCGAGTATAAAAAGGACCCTGGAATAGCCTGGGGCAGCACTGCAAAACCCCAGAGGAATTTTGCAGTCTCCACTGTTAGCACTAAGAGAGAAAGGACTGAGGAAGGGCAAAATGCAGGTACATGTGTAATGAGTACACTGCTGGGTACATTATTCCTCTCCTAGTTACCATCCCCCACTGCTGTCTCATGGAACAATCGCTTGATTTTTTATGCTGAAGAAAAGGAAATATGACTCTGTTTATCAGCATTGCTTCTGCCATTGTAATAAAATGAAATGAGATCCAAAGTACTCAGCCATTACCTGAGCAAGTCAGACTTACTGACCTTCACTGCAGCTATTAATGTGCAAAACTCTCTGTCTTCCAGCTGTAAAAGCTCTCTCATTTCTAAAGTGAGAACAAGGAAAGAAAAAAAAAAAAAGAGAGAGAGAGAGAATGAAAGATGTTACACCTGTGAACACCCCTTTTTTTTTTTTTTTGCTAGCAGTGAGTATTTTAAGTCAATTGTTAGTATCCCCTCATTCGTTACACTTCCCCATAGGATAAAGACAGTCTTACTGTTTGCACATGCAGTCTTACTCTTCAAATAACTTACTTAAGACTGTTGAAATATCTCCATATTTTTGGTCAGAACTAATGGTTCTCTAACAACTACAAATCATTCATGATTTATCAGTCTGCCAGGTGGGATTTGCCCTGTGCTCACAGGGAACAGACTGTCCTGTGGCATAAGTGTACAGTAGGATGAACAGCGCTTAGGCCAGTGGGACAAGCTGACTGTACGGAGGCACTGCTCGTTACCCTGTGTTGTCATTTTCTCAGAGAGGTTAATGAAGCTTCCTCAGCATTTTATGAACATTTCATTTGCAACACATAAGGCTCCCTGACAGAAGGAGCTCTGGTGAATCTCACAGAGGTGGTTTAAGCCATTACAGCCTCCCAATATTTGCTCCCTCTGTCCATGAAGCTTGTCATCCTTGTAGCTGAATAAAAGAGGTGCCTGAACCTCAGCTGCTGCTGCTCAGAGTTTGACATAATATCTTGTACTGTCAATGAAGGTGATCTGCAGGGCTGGGATGGAGAAGTGGGGTGGAGTTGAGCCGTGAGCACACTCTGACTCTGTCGCAGCGCTCTGAGTCAGAGGAAAGGGAAGGGACTCCTCCACCCTGAGATGTACGCATAAACTGCTGCTTAGTCAGAGCAGCAAGGACACCAATGGAATTATTGGGTTGTTTTAATTATTATTACTTTTAACACTCTGCTCTGCTATGTGTCAAGAGAGACCTTAAAAATAGCAGGGCTCACAGATCTCACATCCTTGATAAACTCAATGGGTAATATTTCAATAATTTCCTTCACACTTAGGAACTCCACTTCCATTTTCAAAACTGGCTTGGGTGGCTCAGGTGCCTCAGAGGTCATGTCCATGTCCACAATCCATTGCAGACAACCACTGCTTGCTGGCCAGACCAGTTAGTACGTGACCATGTCCATTGTTTTAAACTCAGCCTCTCTGTTGTGTGGTTTAGAAGCTGGCTAAAGCTGACTGGGTGCCTTATGCCTGGCTGAAAGTCAGTTGCTGAATCTGTATGGGAGCACATGCGCTGACTGCAGCTGTGTGGTCCAAGTTTAACGTGGGTGGCATCCTATGTAGCTGTCCGTGCCCTGCAGGAGAAGACTTCTAGGAGGGAGAGGTGAGAGCAGTAACCATTTCAGGTATCTGATCCACATCTGTCACACAATGTGTTGACTCAGCTGGACCAACAGAAATAACTTCTTTAGGGACAGATGATAAGATTACTACATGTGGTTTTGTCCCCTGGGACAGAGAGATGTTTGAACACCAAAGTAATAACTCCTGAGCCACCACAGTTCACAGTGCAGTGCTTCAAGAAAATCAAAGTCACTGATGGTCTCTGATAGATCACCTGGTTGGAAGAGCTAATCAGTATCCAGTGGGGTTAATCACGACTTAATTCCCCTAAGTTGGCTCTCTTGGGCACTAGTGACAGTGAAGCTGTGAGAGTATGGCTGCCAGCACAGGGCTGCCTGCATGTATACCTAGCCATTACTGTGAGAAATGTAGTTATCTCCCTAGATGTGAAATGGAAATGCTATTTAAGTTCTAACCAATTCCTTACAGAATTATGCCAACAGTAATGTGTTAAGTTTATAAAATCAGATTAAAAGCATCCACATTGTTCTTTGTTCCTGCTTAAGTATGTTGGTAACTGCTCTGGGAGAGCAGTGCAGTGTTGAATATCTTTCTGTAGTAATTACAAATGAGTATAAAAATGCAGATGGGGAGATGAAACACTAAAGGCCAAATCTAATAGAATTACAGTGCTGCAGCACCTACCTAGCAGTCATCTGGTGCCCATATGGAATCCAGAACACTGCTAGACACCTAGACTCCATTTAGAGGAGCCTACATAAATAGGACAGGCTGATCCTCTCAAAAGAGGAGCCAAAATAGACAATTTCCTGAGGGAGAAGCTGCCTAAATCAGTACATTTGGATGTCTCTGATTCGAGCTATCCGGCTAAGAAACACTATGAGCAAGGATACGTGTGGGACTGTACACCTTGGCCACCTGACTCAGGTTGCAAAGACGATATTCAGCTTTGGATTATCAGCCATGCTCTTCTCTGGCTGGGTGTCCCACCACATTCCCAGCGCTTGGTTGGGTCCCCCAGACCTTTTAAAATATCAGAGATAGAGGAGGCCTTCATTTCCTTTTCACAGCACTTTAGTGGCTTGACTACATACTCAGGAAGATCCAAGTTTAATCTCCCTTCCCCTTCCCACACTGAGGCTGTTCCCCTGCATCAGAAATAACTTGAGAGCAGGAAAAGCAGTACGAAGGACTTCTTCAACTCTGCAATGTGCTGCCTGGCAGTAGTGTGAGGGGAATATAAATGTATTCTGGGTATGAACCAGGACCCACTTCGGTGTGTCTTAACTTCAGCAGTACAGACACAGTCTCCTTGCACACAATTTCTGAAATTGCTTCTACACAGAGACACAAATAGTAACAGAGCTGTGAGGATCTCCCTTTTCAGTCCATTTGGACAATGATAGTTTAGGTGCTCCTGCGGGATGGCAGACACATCTGAATGTCTTTTGGCAGATGCAGGAACTGAGCCTGGCTCTCCTTGTTTGGGTCCTTTAATGACGATCTAAAAATAGGCCACTAACTTCAGTGATGTTTTAAAAATTCGAGGGAGTTAGACCTTCTTTAGAAGAGACCTGATGCATTGGTTGGTTTTATTCTGGAAAACCTAACAAGAAACTCCCAGGGAAGGGGAGAGGGCCAATAGAGGGATTGGGCAGTTCTTTCAAGACTGGGCTGTCCTGATGCCTGTCCAAGTTTGATAACAAGGAGCATAAAGCACTGTGTGTGTAAGCTTTTTCAGGGTTACAGTTCTGCCTCCCTCACTCTGTTGTTGCCTACATTCCACTTTGAATCTGACCTTGTACAGTTTATTTAGGTTCACAAACAGAGTCTGTGACAGAACAAAGAACTGAACCTGGTCTCCCAAGTCTTGATGTATCTTTGGATCTGTCTTTCCTTTCTGCTGATTTAGCCTTAGCTTTGCTCTCTTCTTGCTTGAGTAAAGCTTCTCTTGATGTTTAAACTCATGCCATGTATTAATCAGAGATCTAGAGACAGAAAAACAACCACCATTGCCTACAAGAAAAGCTGATTTAAGTGAAATACTTCCACAAAAGAAGTTAGATGCTTTTGTGGTTGTTTTTGTCATCTAATGCCATAAATACAATGATGCTAGCTTCTAACATGATAATGGCTGCCAGTTTTGCAGGCTGATAAAAGCAGGATCAGCCCCTCAAAAGAAAGACATTTAGCTGAAATAAAATTTTCTGCAGGATGTTGCTAAACAGGTGGTTACCTGGAGTCTCTACTAGCAAGTTCACTCATCACTGAGACAGTGCCCAGCATAGCAGTGGGTAGGGTATTCCTGGCCATATGCACAATATCAACATTACAGAGGTCTTAGAAACAAATACAGCTTGAAATGATGATCCCTAGGGCTTTCTAGAAGGGAGACTGATTGAACCAGATGGGGAGTATTTAGCCACAGCAGGCCAGATTCTCAGATAATGTAAATCAGCTTCACTCCACAGATGATTTACAGCAGCTGGAACTTGTAGCTTCAAAGGATCAAGCTGCAGTCTCCTGAGCGATTGAGTCTGTATAGATTTTTACCAGTAAAATTAACAAGGTCAGTATTGGGGGGGGGGAAGTAACCCTTAATTTAACAGAAATTGGTGAGACTTAAACAGTGATTTCTCTAGTTACAGGCTTTTCTTTTAGCTTCTTAGACTTTTTTGCTGAACCTCACAACGCAATCAATACAGAAATAACACATGTGAATGGCCTTGGATGGTAGCAAGCCATAAAAGCTTTCTGAGGCTGTTAAAATGAAAATCTTCCTTTCTAAGTGGAAAGGAGTTTTAAAGACAAGACAGCAGCTGCTTTGAAATGTCTGTAAATGGTTTTTCCTTGCAATTAGTAGCAAACAATAAAGGCCTCTATGCTAAGCAGTGATGGCATTTCCTTGGCTTTGGCAGCTTTTGTCTTTTCTAAATGATAATAACTGTGTCTGTTTGTTTGGTAGTGAATGTGTATCCCTGTAAAGCATGCCCGTTCCGCATGCTAGCTGTAGGCATGTTGTTCTGAGAAATGGTTTCAAGTCTGGGCCTCTGTAATAAGTATTTTTACTGATATATCATATAACATTAATAGTGCTGTTATGTTGAGCTTACATGAGATGGGTAAGTAGTGAAATCTCTTACTTGCCCAGCTGCTCAGCAGTTGTCTGTCAGTCCCCCATGCCCAGCAGAGCTTTCTGGTACTACCATGAGTAAGAATTTGTTTTGTGTGAGTGAAGTAGCGGGGATGGAGTAAAAGTTTGTTTGGTTGCTTTCAATTATTTGTGGCTCTGTAAATGGTTAGGACTTTTCTTTATATATTTTTTTTTAACTATTGACTCAACTGTCAGCCTTCAGGCAGCATTTGAATGGAAAATCTCCAGTGAAATGGTTTGTATCTCCCTTTTGGGGGGATAACAAGACATTAGTTAGCAACTTAGAAAGCTGAAGCATGTTCCAAGCTCTGCCATGGACTTGGTGTAAGACCTATCTGTTTACCTGATAACACTTTCAGCCAATATCCTTCTTTCACTGAGCATAGTACCACGGTTGCTTCAACAGGCTCAGCTCTGAGCTGCAACTAATAGGTGTTTATAATCTACCCAGTCAAGAGCAGGGGAACATGTGCTTATGAACATCTGATTGTTTTCAAATGTACCTACTTCATTTCTGGGCTAGGAGGCCCTTTCAGAGGAGTTTGTTAGCTGCTTGGTTCCTTGAATATTGCTTTTGTCTTTTACAGGTGGTGAAGGACTCTTAGGAAGGTAAAGCTAGACCTTTCATCTTTAGGTTTTTGTTGTCTATAGAGTTTTTTCTCTTAAGTTTTCTTCTCCTTGAGGAAATCCTTGCTCTTGGAAAATGAGGTTGTTGGAACTGAAGATGCCCTAGGCTAGGCTCTTGAAATGTGTTCCATGTAAAAACAAATTCTCTAGTTTCCTCTTTAGTGTTTCTTCTGCGTAGAGCATAAGGGCAAGAAGAGTTTCTGCTTCAGAACTAGGCTGCTGAATGCCAAGTCTCAGGGTCTGCTGGGCAGCTCCTGCTGCTCTGTTGAAGGAGATGATGGTAAGCCTCTGGCTGGAGAAGATTCATACTCTTCCTGTTAGTAATGGTACAGTTTCTGTGCGTTAAAAACTGTGGTTCGGCTGCCTAAAATCATGAGACAGTATTACATCCGAGGCTATATTTCTGTGATGGTTGGGTCATGTGTTCAAGGTTTACTGCTTACCATGAGGGTTAGAGCTCTGCTGGAGGCTGAGATTTTTGTTGTTCTTGGATTCCAGGAGTTGGGGCTTTAATAAAAAACATCAAGCAGTAAGAGACTCACAGTAAAATCAGATTACAACTTTGGACTTATGGGAGAAATAGAATTTTTTAGAACATATAAAAGCTACAAAGGTCATTTGCTCAATTTGAGCATTTTCTTTTTCATCTAGACTCTCAGCTAGGAAACTTGAGGAAAGCAGGAAAGATGAAGCATTTTGGAGGTGGTCTGAAAACAAAATCTGTGATGAAAAGCATCCATTTTAAGTGTTTAGATGAATATAAGAAATCAGGATAAAAAAACTTCTTGAGGACAGAATAAGATGCAAACTGCCATAGTTTGCAAAGAAGAGAGCACAGCACTGAAGAAAATGATGTATTTCTCTGCAAATTTATATTCACATTTTTTTAATGATACAGGTCATAAAACAGTCACAGAACAGAGGTGGGGATGGGGTAGCTCTTCTGTCATTTTAAATCTGCATCAGAAGTGATCTTTTTATAAGGTATGCTCCAGCTCAACCAGAGTTTGAGGCAAAGATTACACATGAAACTCTCCATATTGTGTTATGCTGGAAGTCAGACTGCGCAATCATAATGGTCTTTTGGTCTTAACATCTGTTAACCTGCTTCTGTGTACTTGTAATGTTATGTATACCAGATTTTCTCCTCATCTTAGGTAAAATAATACAATAGAAGAGGGTTAAGTTTCCTCTAGTCACAGCCTATGAACTGCGTCTAGGTTTTAGTGAAAACTCTTTCATCAAAACGTGTCTTGTCAGTGCAAGACGCAGATGCTGCAAACAGCTGAATGGCTCACACAGGAGAGGACAAAATTGAGTGACTTTAAATATACATTTCCATGCAGACAGCTGTGGTGTGGCATTCTGTTTTGTTTTATTTTTGCTATAATCTGAACTTTCAGTTCCCAGGCTTTTTATATGATTTTTGAGAATACTCCGGTATTGTCTTAAGATTTTTCCCTTCTGCAATAAACAGCTGTTTGCAAACTTCACTCCGTTTTGTGGAACTTTTTCTCACCTGATAATTTACTATGGCCTTGTCTACTAGCCTTTCTTTTGCAGCACCAGCATAATTTAGCGTAGAGTTGGGGAAAGGGACCACTCTGTTTTTCAGGCTTCCATAGTGACAGGCAACCTAGCAAGTGGGGCAAATTCAGCTGCCAGCAATGCTAGCGCAACCGCTGCTATTCGCACATCAGGTTTTTTGGGCTTACTCTGCAGTGCAGAAAGAAACGTGCCTCCAGAGCTGATAAACTGCTTCTAGTGGAAACAAAGCAGAGCTGTTGACTTAGGGTGAAAGCAGCATTCAAAATCAATTTGGGCTGGCAAATCTTAATGCACACGTTGTTTTCCAGTGACCAAGGCAGTGTTAGCAGGCTTCATAGGCTTTGTGAAAGCAATCATGCTGGAAACAGCAGAGTACAAAGGGGAGCAGTAGTGGTCTTCTTTTCTTGACTCCTCACCTTGGGGGAAAGGTGCAGCTGCTGGCTTTTTTGGCTGTAAAGATCATTCATTTAAAAAAAAAAAAAAAAAAA
>VXAL01019909.1:0-12132 GCA_013399475.1 Chauna torquata
GGGGGCGGCCCCGGGGGGTCGGCGCCGTCCTGCACCGGCCCGGCACCGCTTTCCCCTGGCCCCCGGGCGCTCACCTGGCCGGGGTCCTGCAGGGTACCGGTAGCGGAGAGGAAAGCCCCGGTTTCCCTCGGTAGGGTGCCGGGGGGCGGGCAGGGCCGCAGGAAGGTGAAGTCGCTGCGGTCGGAGCCGGGAGAGAAGCAGGTGCTGTAGCACTGGGTCTGGGAGTCGGTAGGCCGCAGGGTGACCTCCATGTACTTGAGGGTGCCGTCGGAGCTGAGCTGCAGCTTCGGGCTGGAGTGCTTGAAGAAGTCCCGGGACGGCGACTCGCTCAGCCAGCAGCAGCAGGGCAAGGCAGCGGCACGGCCTCTGCGCCGCAGGCACCGGGCGGAGAGGAGGGTGACGGTGGCAAGCCCCACGGTGCTAACGGCTGCAAGCGCAATGATCAGGTAGAGGGTCAGGTCTGGCTTCTCCTTGGCACCAGCCAGGAAATCCCGAGGCTTGTAGCTCTCCTCCAGGGCCTCCTCCTCCAGGACCACGCTGATGGTGACAGTGGTGGAGAGTGGTGGGTCACCGTTGTCTGCCACCAGGATGAGGACCTGCTGCACTGCCATGTCACTGTCCTGGAGGGCACGTGCCGTCCGCACCTCCCCGGTGTACAGCGACACGTGGAACAAGGAGGGGTCGGTGGACTGTGGCAGCAGGCGGTATGAGAGCCAGGCGTTGTACCCAGCATCCGCATCCACTGCTGTCACCTTGGTCACCAGGTAGCCCGGTGGGGCAGACAGCGGGACCTTCTGGGGTGCTGGGACATCGCCATCACTGGCAGGGTGCAGGATGGTTGGGGGGTGGTCATTCTGGTCCAGTACGAAGATGTACACCGTAACGTTGGCACGGAGTGGGGGGGACCCCAAGTCTCGCACAGCCACTGAGACCGGCAGAACCTGCAGCAGCTCGAAGTCAAAGGTGCGCTGAGCATAGAGGTTGCCATTGTCAGGGTTGATGTGGATGTAGGAAGAGGCAGGGGCACCCTGCACGTGGCCACCCTCTATGGAGTAAACAAGATGGGAATTGTCCCCATCATCAGGGTCTGAAGCAGAGACGGTGCAGAGCAGGGAGCCCGGTGGGCTGTTCTCTGGGAGAAAGGCGTCATAGGAAGGCTGCAAGAAGCGCGGTGGGTTGTCGTTCACATCGGATATGTTGAGGAGCAGTGTGAGCCTCGTGGTGAGGGCAGGAGACCCCCCATCCTGGGCGGTCAGCTCCACCATGTACTGTGAGGTCAACTCTCGGTCCAGGCTCTCCTGGGTGACCAGAGAGAAGTGGTTCTGCAGGGACCTGATAGCAAATGGTACACTGGGGGAGATCTCCAAGCTCACATCCCCGTTGGCCCCCGAGTCTCGGTCCCGCACGTTGAAGAGCCCCACGACAGTCTCCGGTGGGGTGTCTTCCGGCACCGGGTTCAGCAGGGAGGTGAGCAACACCTCCGGGGGGTTGTCATTGGCATCCTCCACCTCCACCCGCAGCACGCAGTGCCCCTCCATCTCTGGCACACCGCCATCACGGGCTCGTACATGGATCTCATAGAAGGGCGATTCCTCGAAGTCCAGCGCCCCGCTCACCCGCACCTCGCCGCTGCGGGGGTCCAGGGCGAAGAGCCTCTGGACCGCGTCGGAGGTGTGCACCCCGAAGGAGTACTGCGTCTCTCCGTTCGGGCCCTCGTCAAGGTCCGACGCATTGAGCTGGAGCAGCAGGACCCCCACGGGCATGTTTTCCAGGACTTGCACCTTGTACACAGCACGGTCAAAGGTGGGCGCGTTGTCGTTGATGTCCAGGACCTGGACTGTTATCTGTGCTGTGCCCGAGCGGGCTGGGCTGCCCCCGTCCATGGCCGTTAGCACAAGCTGCAGTTCTGGCTGCTCTTCCCGGTCCAGGGCGCGCTCCAGCACCAGCTCCGGGAAGAGCTTGCCATCCTGCAGCTGCTTGACGTCCAGGGAGAAGTGGGAGTTGGGGCTCAGCCGGTAGGAGCCCACAGCGTTGGTGCCCACATCGGGGTCTTGTGCACTCTCCAAGGGGAAGCGCGCAGCCACTGCGGCGGACTCGGCAATGCGCAGGCTGCGGTGGGCGGTGGGGAAGCTGGGGGAGTTGTCGTTCAGGTCCAGGATCTCCACTTCGAGGCGGAAGAGCTGCAGAGGGTTCTCCGTCACCACCTGCACCGACAGCACGCAGTTGGCAGCAGCTCCGCACAGGCGCTCCCGGTCCAGCCGCTTGCTCACCACCAGTGCGCCGGTGTCCAGGCGCACGGCGAAGTGGCGCAGGCTCTCCTCTGAGCCCAGGCGCAGCCTGCGGCCCGGCAGCTCCTCCACCTTCAAGCCCAGGTCCTGGGCCACGTTCCCCACCATGGTCCCCACCTCTGACTCCTCAACCACCGAGTAGCGGATCTGCCCGGAGACCCAGACCCAGCCGCAGAGCGAAAACAAACTCAGTACTTGCCATTTCCAGGCGGGTCGCTGGAGGCTGATGCTCTCCATGTCCGCGTGCATCCGGCCCAAGGCCGGACCCGGGACACAGCCGGCACCGTGGAGCCACTAAAAATCCCCAGGTTTCTCTTCCACGGCTCGGGAAGCAGCTCCGGGGCTGTAGCAGGCTGCGGCTCTGGCTGCCAGCATCCAAGCGGAGGGGGTGGGCTGGGGGAGGGGAGCTGAATCACAGCCCCAGCGCAGGGGGGGCGGGGGGGGGGGCAGATCCCCCCGCTTCAGATCAGCACCTAATTGGCCGAGAGCTCCATCCCCACTCACCCAATGGGGGCTCCGCGGAGCTGCGGGAAGCGGGGGCCCGAGCCCGCGTCAGCGGGGCTGCCGCCCCCGGCCTCCAGCCTGAGTCACTTGCTCCGGCAGCTCGCTTCCCGTTCTCTGGGAAACTGCACGTCCTGGAAGCCCGCTAGGTACAAGCCCTCCCTGTTCGCTCCCGCTCCCACAATGGTGGCTTCACATCGCGCCCGCAAACAAAGGGCAGCTGTAATGAACGCGGGCCAAAGGACTTTTCATGCCCTATGAAAAGGTGCTTGTTCGAGCCCCGAGGTGCCAGGGGCTCTTCTCCTGCCTCCACTCCCCCCCAGCTGATGCTCTGCCCGTCCGACTGATGCCCGCGCCCCAGGATCAGCCCTGGAAGTGAGGCTGCCACCGGCGCCACCACCAGCCGGGAGAGCTCGTGTCAAGAGATGCTCACCCCTGGCAGCCCCCACGGGTGTCAGAGGCAGGGATCAGAGGGTCATCCAAAGCCAGAAGACAAGTGCTGGCCGTGCCCACCTGCCTGGGCACCCCTTCCCCACCCTGGCCCAAGGACGACCTAAACCTCCGCAGTGCCTGGGGCGCTGTGAGTGCACAGAGCCAGCCAACGATCCCACCAGATCACCACCAGATCGCAACATTAGGCCAGGGTGTTAGATTGGGAAGGAGGCCCAAGCCTCGCACCCGGCAGAAGCACGCATCAAAGCTCTGCCGCAGACACAGCTCTGCAGCGGTCTCAGCATCCGGTGGGGGGAAGCACCCAGGACACCCCGACCTTCTCCGTGTGCACCCAGAGCCTGGGGAGTGGCAGGGGGTGAGCCGGCCCCGACCCTGCCGGGCCCCACCGCCCGGGCCCCCACGGGGCCTCGGGAGAGGGACGAGGATGGAAGCGGCCGCCGCCGTCGAGGGAGCCTGGGCTCAGCCTCCGTCCCAGCCTCCGCCTCCCCGCAGCCCCTCCCGGCCCGTTCCCAGAGCCACGGGGCGGGACGGCTCTGCTGCCAATCAAGGAAAGACTGCGCTCTCCTGGCTCGTGATTGGCGCAGGATGCCGCCCAGGTCCCGCCTACTGCCGGCAGCGAGGGGGGGGAAGAGCTCTTAAAGGGCCAGCCCCGCAAAACGCCGGACAAGCGGAATCCCCGGCGTCCAGCCCGCTTGGACGTATTCCTGTCGCTTGCCGTGACCCTGGCTCTGCGATGTGCCCTGTCCCCGCCCAGACAGGCCCCCCCAGCAGTGCAGCAGGGTGACAGGCACTGCTGCCAGCAAAGCGGGGTGCTGCTCCTACGGGAATGGGTCTGGTGAAGCCCACATGGTCCTGGGGAATCTTCTCATAGGGTCCCCAGGTGGCTGGAGCAGGTGGCAGGCACCTCATGTGGGGGGTCGGCCAAGGCCTGGGATGGGGACGATGGCAAGCTGGGAGGGGCACGGGGTGCCTGGGATGGAGGAGGAGATGTCCCCAGTCTAGTGGAAAGGCTCTGACACAGCCAGTTGAAGGGAGCAGAGGAGTCACTGCAGGGTGGGATCCCGCACGGCCCGAGACACGGCCTGCCATGGACAGGGCCAGCACTGAGGCTGGGGGCTGACGGGCAGCACTGTCCCCACTGCATCAGTTTTGGGGGCTGGCGGCTGCACTGCAGAAGTGCAAAGCCTTGGTGGGCATGACACAGTCCACAGCATTGGGCTGGGTCTTTCTTCACCACAAAGACTGAAAATCCGTGGCCCAGTGATGGCCCAGCTGGTTTCTCACAGCACTGGGGGGCTGGGGAGAGCTGTGGCTAGGGCTCGGGCTTACCACCTGCCTGTTATCACCTGGGCAATCCCCATGCCCAAGCTCAAATCATTAACTGCCTCCCTCCCCCACCAGGCTTCTTGCCAGAATTCTTGGTGGGGGGGACATCCTTGTCCCCAGCTGCAACACAACCTGCACAAAGGGAGAGGAACACTTGCTCCAGCAGCTGCTGCAGATGAGAAGTGCTGAGTGTGAGCAGCAATGCAAGAAGGAAAAAAAAAAAAGGCATAAAATAACTCTGGGAGGTTTCTGCTTCTGCCTCTGATTCAGCTGCAGCGAGCAGGCAGCACACACAGCCCCATGCCTGTGCACGGCTTCTGCTGCATCTCGCTCCTTTCCGCCCTGAGGAACCAGTCGATCCTACTCACAGCCTCCCAGGATGGGACACAATACCGGCAACAACCGCCTTGGAAACCCATCAGATCTCCTCCTTCTGCTGGATCCACCACCCAGCCTCACCCCTGAGGATCGCAGCGTTCCCGTAATTGAAAGCTCTCAAATTAAGCTGCACAATTCCCACCAGGGAAGAAGCACAGGAGCAGGCTGCCATGCGCAAACGTTTTCCTGTCTGCAATGTATTCAGCCAGGACATTAGACATCGCCCTGAGACAGCATATTACAGATGGTGTAGGGCTTGTGATAGGGTTGTTAAAGCAAGACCTGGGCGGTGGGCTCACCATCCAGCGTCCAGCTCTAAGGAGCCCTGAGAGCGGCTGTAGCAGCCTGTGATCCCACCCCACCACCCTGAGATGAGCATCCCTGCAGAACTTAAATGGAAACAAAACCAGAACCATCAGGAGTCAAGCACGAAGTGAGCCACAGATGGGAGGGACTGCTCTACAGCCACAGTCTGGGATCAGCATCATCCTTCAGCTTTGTGTGCTACGCAGTGGGACACGACGTGCTGCTGCCCCACCAGCAGCTGGTGGCTCCCAGCCCACCTCCGCTGTCCCACACTGGGGCACAGTGGAGAGGGGCTGCGGTCCCCTCTCGCTGCCTGGACCTGCAAGGACTCAATTCTCGTTTTAAAAAGGAAAGGAAACACCATCAGCAGCAGACTTTCTGCTGAGGATTTGTAAGTGATTGCAAGCTGACCTCAGCCTCCACGGGCTAGCCATGCAAGGCATACCCAAAACTGCATCCGATAGACACACATTCACTACCCGGAATAAACAGACTAACTTGACCCTGCTCACCACAGTGCAAGTGTAATCGACGCACAGGATGGCTCATCTGACTCCAAAGAAGTCAACAGCTCTTCAGAGACATGGCGCAACCAGACACTCCCCCCAGCCCCAATCCTCTGCCATAGGCACATTGCGAGAACGAACCACGGATCAGCCTGGCACTGGGACATGCCAAGGAAGGGGCTACATTACCTCAGCGGGCGTGGGGAGCCGGCTGGCGGTGCCCACAATCTGATGGTACAGTCCTGGCTCACCATTCCTTATGGTGTTCTGGCGGCTCCCCAGGGGGCTGGAAGTGAAGGGTTTTTTACACAGATCACTCTGGCGAGAGTCCGTGGTGAGATAGACCTGGTGGTAGAAGCTGGGCGGCGTGAAACCACCCCGCACAGCATCAACATGGTGGAAGGGCCCCGGTGTCCTGTACAGGGTGCTCCTGGAGCTGTTGAACAGCTCCTTTGACTGTCTCCACTTGTAGCACTTGAAGATGCCCACCGACACTATGGTGATGAAGAAAGCAGCCGAGACCAAAATCACGGCCAAGATGAGATAGAAAGTCACATGCTTCCTGGGGTCATGTGCGGGCGCCACGTCAGTGAGGTCAGTGAGCACCTCCTTGACCCTCTCAGTCACGGAGATGAAGACGGTGGCACTGGCAGACAGCACAGGCTCCCCGTGGTCCTTCAGCAGGATGACCAGTGTGTGCTGGGGAGCCTCATCCTCCTGCAGCTGCCGGGCCGTGAAGATCTCCCCACTGTGCAGCCCAACTGAGAAGAGGGTGGGGTCGGTGGCCTGCAACAGGGTGTAGGAGATCCAGGCATTGTACCCTACATCCGCGTCCACCGCCACCACCTTGGTGACCATGTGGCCTGCAGGAGTGCCTGGTGCCACCACATCGGTATAGGGAGAGGTGGAGTTGGGGAGGGGGTACAGCACGGTGGGGGCATTGTCGTTGAGGTCAGTGACAAATACGCTGACTGAGACGTTGGTGGCCAGAGGCGGAGAGCCGCCGTCCTGGACCTGCACCATTATGCTGAACTCCACCTGGTCCTCATGGTCCAGGGAAGTGAGCAGATAGAGGGTGCCACTATCCCGGTTGATGGAGAAGAGGTGGCCCACAGTGGTGTCACCTTGCAGGAGGGAAAAGGAGAGATGGCCGTTGCGCCCCAGGTCTGGGTCTGTGGCGCTCATGTTAAGAATGGGGATGCCGGGCACGTTGTTCTCCAGCACATACACATCATAGGAGTCCTGGGAAGTCTTGGGTGCATTGTCATTGACGTCTGACACCCGCACCAGGATCTGTTTTACTGCAGACAAGGGTGGTGAGCCTGAGTCCCTGGCTGTGACAGTGATGTTGTACTCTGATGCCTCTTCCCGGTCCAGAGCTGCTTTAGTTTTCAATGTGTAGTAATTTTTGAGGGAGGAGCTGAGCGTGAATGGGATCCCAGGGGAAATAAAGCAGTTCACCAGACCGTTGTCTCGGGAGTCCAAGTCTGTTACACTCAGCAGAGCCACGACCGTCCCCGGGGCTGCGTCCTCAGGCACGGGGCTGTACACAGAAGTCACCGTCACCTCTGGAGCATTATCGTTCACATCCATGACTTCCACCAGCGCTTTGCAATGAGCTACGCCAGGAACGGCACCCTTGTCTTTAGCCTGTAAGTAAACCTCGTACAGTTTTGTTTCCTCGTAGTCCAGTTGCCCCTTGACCCTCAGCTCCCCCGTGGCCGAGTCCAGAGCAAAGAGCTCTCGTACCTTGGCTGGTGTGTGGCTGCTGAAGGAGTAAACGATGTCTCCGTTGGGCCCATCATCCAGGTCGTAGGCACTGATCCTGGCCACCAGGGTGCCACTGGGCGTGTTCTCCCTCACGCTCGCTTTGTAGGTGGACTGGTTGAAGACCGGGGCGTTATCATTGGAGTCCACGACGTCAATGTGGATCTGCACATGGGCCGACCGCGGCGGGCTGCCTCCATCCAGCGCTGTCAAGACCAAGTGCAGCTCCCGTTGCTCCTCCCTGTCCAGCTCCTTCTCTAGCACCAGCTCCGCGTACTTGCTGCCATCTCCCCTCGTGTGCACGTCCAGCACAAAGTGCGGGTTGGCGCTGAGCTGGTAGGTCTGCAAAGAGTTAATCCCCACATCGGGGTCTTGCGCGCTCTCTAGCGGGAAGCGCGCCCCGGCCGCCACCGACTCGCTGATTTCCAGCCTCGCCTGGCTGCTGGGAAAAACCGGGTCGTTGTCATTGATGTCCTGCACCTCCACGGCGCCGCTGTACACCTCCAGCGGTCTCTCCAGCAAGAGCTCAAAGCTCAGGGAGCAGGGGGAGAGCGCTCCGCACAGCTCCTCGCGGTCTATCCGCTCGCTCACCAGCAGCGCGCCGCTCCCGGGATCCACCGCGAAGTACCGCCTGCTGCCGCCGGACAGCACCCGCGGCCGGCGCCCCGGGAGCCGCGCCGGGTCCAGCGCCAGGTCGGCCGCCACGTTCCCCACCGCGGAGCCTCTCCGCGCCTCCTCGGGAATAGCATAGCGAATGGCGGCGGAAGCCCAGGAGGAAGCGCCGAGGAAAAGCAAGAGGCTCAGTACCTGCCCCGTCGACACGCCGCGGCTCCTTGCAGCGACGCCGTTCATCGCACAGGACGGCAGCGCTCCCCGCCTCGCCCCCCCTAGAAATCCTCAGCTGGCCCCTTCATGCCGCCGCCCGGCGCCCCGGGAAGCGGCGTGCGGCGGGGAGACGGGCATTGCTCGGCGGCACGGCACTGACTCACTCCCCGGCTCGCTCTCAGCCTCTCTGTGCCTCATCCCGGCTCCGAGCGGGGCCGGGCCGCCCGATCCCCCGCTCCAGCATTGGCCGACAGCGGCACACAGAGTCCCGGCCAATAACTGCACGGAGCGCTGGGCGCCGGGAGCCCCGCGGCCGGGAGGCAGCGCGGCAGCCCCGCCGACAGCTCCGGGGCAGCTGGCCGCCTTGCGGGACACCCAGCTACATAGGCAGGCGTCCTCTCCCCGCGAACGGGGCCGGTCTGACACGGGCTGGAAGGTGTGAGAGTTAACGGAGAGGATGGAGCCAAAAGGGGCGACCGGGAAACAAGGGGGTGTCACCCGGGAACAGAAAGTCACGTTGGAGACAGGCAGGAGGAGCGAGAAGGCGCGGTGGAGGGGAGGGGACGGGACGAGGCGGGTGCGGGGGAGTGTCCCTCGGGACCCTCCGGAGCCCGGTCCTTCCAAGAGTCCAGCCCTTTCCTAGCGTCCCGCAGCGTCGCGACGGCGCGCCGCCGTGTGCCAACAAAGCAGCGTGCCCGACAAAGCGACACGGATTTCGTGCTGCCGAGTTACCCCGGCGTGCAGCTGCTGCCGCAGGGTTCCCAGAAGCATCGCCCCCGCCCCGCTCCCCATCGCCACCGCTGTCCCAGCGGGGATCTTCCCCGACAAATAACAGAAACCTCGGTCTGACGCTCCGTCCCTCCTCGCCACCTCCCCGGTGCTTGATTCCTCCAGACACAGCGAAATCACGGTCGTGCTGTCGTGCTGGCACTGGGAAAAGCCCTTCCCGCTCCCGGGTTGTAACAGCCCCACAGGTCGCGGCACCGCGCAGATCACGGCACCGGGAGCGCCTGGGCGAGCGACGGCCCGTTCCCGGGCTGCCTGCTTGCCTTTCGGTTGTCGTTATCAGCAGCACCTCCTGGTATAGCGGGTTTCCGACGTTTAGAGGGCGCAAACCGATTTAAACTACCGCAATGTCGGAATTCATTGCCTGTCACCCACGAAACCGCTAAGCTGTCTCGGTGGCATGCGAAGGGGAGAAAGGAGCTTGACACAGGAGTGCCAGGAGCCCTGCAAAAAAATCGGGCTGTGGCAGCGAAACAGCATCCCGCAGCACCAGGCGTCTTCGCACTGCCGATAACGAACGAATGGAAAGAAACCGGACTTGAAATCAGCGCCTACATCCGTTTGTTGAGGGAAACTGCAAGGACCTCCACGCCCTGAATAATCTGCTGGGAAACACTTGCAGCTGCTGATCGGTTATCCCGCAGCTTGCCGTGACTGACTCAGAGCGTTGGGCGGGGGCTGCAAATCGCCCTCACCACCGTGGGGGACGCAGCACCCGCCGGAGCGACCGGGACCTCGCCTCTGGCTGCGCGTTTTCGCCCTGCACGCTCCTGTCCACTGCCGTGAGCACATGGGGTGCACCCAGAAGCACAGTATTTCAGCGCTTATGTGCAGCGTCAACTGTATCAAACGGATCGGCTCAGACATTCCTACCTAACAATCACTTTCGGAAGTTAAAACATATCAGCGCTACTTACTCCTGGCACATTCTTATCACCGCTCCACAGCATTTGATAGAAGTATATGCCTCAAGCCAATAAAATCCAATGTTAGTAATCATTGCTTTAACAGAATTGAATTCTGGAGCAATTTAAAGACTCCCAAGGAAAATGAGATGCTTTAACCACTGCAGCTGCATCGTGCACGTAAGTATGAACGGTTTTGCCACTTTATGCCCCTCGGAGTGCCTCTACCAAGCCGGGTCTGCAGGCTCACTTTGCTGAAAGCAGATTTCTTTTCTCACAAGCCTCTACGCAACCAAATTTCAATTACCTTTCTTTCTTACATATAAACTAAAAAGAAGAAAATCCACAGCTCCTTTCTAGCTAAACCTTGAAAGTCTTCAGCTGCTTGTCTTATTTACTCCGAAATAAGGTCTGAGTCTTCTTCTTCTTTGTTTTCAGCCACCGCTTGCTTTCTAATATGTTGAAGTCTTTCCTAAGTTCTTACTGAGCCATTTCTCTGACACGCGTACCGCAATTAGTAAAAAAGCTTTTCCTCATATGAGTGCACATTGGAGTCATACCGAAAGTACCTTCCCAACAGCAAGCAGCCAAGATACAGCGTGCTGACTACAGCCAAGAGATCTGCCTACTCAGGAAAGGCACTGAAGACTTAACATTTCCTTCCCTCATATTTCGACTGTCTGGGGATGTTACATCTCCTTCATTTGATGGGAAACCAGACTATTAAAGGCGACATCCTCAGAGCTCCTGAAAGCACCATTTGAAGGATGAGGAGTAGAAACAAGCGGCAGCGAAGGGGAAGGCACCTTCCCCTGCACCGGGAATTCCTTCAGGGGTGAGTTCAAGCGAAATCCCTGGCAGCGCTGCTCACCCCAGCCTTATTCCTGGTCCCACCGGGGCTCCAGAGGAGCCTGCGGCAGCAGCAGACCCAAGGTGCTTTCTGCTCGGCTTCGATCTCTGAGCAACAGCCCCGGATCCCAGGTGAATGCAGGATGGAGGGAAAATGTTATGTCATGCCTGTGCACAACATCTTCCTTTTGAGTGGCTGAGGGTGCAAAGAACGGAGCAGGAATGGAAAACAGACAAGAGAACTAGAGTACTTGCTAAGTGCAAAGCCGGAATAGACCATATATCAGTTTCACAAAGAAGTGCTCAGATCTGGCAGAGACACTAAATGAAGCAGTCACTAAACCAAGATGAAAGGATTATCTCAGCTTTGGGCCCCAGGAACTTTGTGCCATTGCTCCATACTGCGTCCACGCCACCACCCCAGCTCGCTGAAACTCCAACCCCGAGTAGGACAGATCGACAGGAGAAGAAAAACCGCTTGAGGTCGCCGAGAGGGACCCGGGACAGCAGCTCACCTGTGCCGAGCCCTCGGGGCTGGGAGGGTCCTTCTCGGAGTGGCTGCCTGGGCCGGGGTCCCCCGCCAGGAGACGCTCGGACAGCGCTGGCGCCCCTGGTCTCAGAAACGTGAAGTCCTTCTGGCCCGACTCGGAGGCCAAACACACCTCGTAGGAGTCGGGCAAGGGCAGCGTGCTGCTGCAGTAGTTGTAGGGTGCTTTCGGGCCCAGGCTGGAATACAGCTCCTTATCAGAAGTTAGAAAAACGGGGGGGCTCCTGGGTCGTCGGCATTTAAAGAACACTATCAAAATGACCGTGAAAACGAATAACAAGGACACCAAAGCGAGCGCCACCACAAGGATGAGGTTTAGATCGGAAGTCAGCTCGGATTCCGCGTCCCTGTCGCTCAGCTCTGGCAGCGCCTCCTGCAAGCCCTCGGCCAGCACCACGTGCAGCGTGGCCGTGGCCGAGAGCGCCGGCTGCCCGTCGTCCTTCACCACGGCCACCAGCCGCTGCTTCGCCGCGTCCCGCTCCGACACGGCCCGCGCCGTGCGCACCTCGCCGCTGTGCAGCCCCACGCGGAAGAGCGCCGGCTCCGGCCCCTGCACCAGCTCGTAGGACAGCCACGCGTTGCGCCCCGCGTCCGCGTCCACCGCCACCACCTTGGCCACCAGGTAGCCGGCCTCGGCCGAGCGCGGCACCACCTCGAACGGCACCTCGCCCGCGCCGCCGCTCGCCGCCCCGCCC
>VXAL01019911.1:11437-23432 GCA_013399475.1 Chauna torquata
GGTTTAGTAGCTTAGTGGGTAGTATTGGTGATAGGATGACTGTTGGACTAGATGATCTTGAAGGTCCTTTCCAACCTTGTGATTCTGTGATTCTGTGATTCTGTGAAATTAAATGATTCTACTCCAAAGAAAAAAGAATTATTTAATTAAAGCTTCTGTAATGATTAAGCTAACTTACCAATATGTACATTTAGGTTACAGCAAGCCTTTTCTCCAGTTTCTGCAAATTTATTATTCTCTTTGGGAAAGATTTTTCCTTCAGCGAATCACTCCAGGTGCAGCCCTCAGTAGCCATTTGATCCATGGAAACACAGGATTCTACACTGCATCTTCCCACATGTGTAGGAAAAGTTATTTCTCAGCCTATAATGTTATGCAGATTGACAGCAAAAATTTTGGACCTATTCC
This sequence comes from Chauna torquata, assembly GCA_013399475.1. Taxonomy (NCBI): domain Eukaryota; kingdom Metazoa; phylum Chordata; class Aves; order Anseriformes; family Anhimidae; genus Chauna; species Chauna torquata. The sequence continues at coordinate 11,846 of VXAL01019911.1, forward strand.
CTGACTGCATCTTGTCTTTCCTTGTCTATTCAAGGTGCAGTGCAGCCCCGTTAAACTCAAGGTGTATGCAGCCTGCACAAAAGAATAATGGAGGTTTTTATTCGCATTATTTCAGTTTACATAAACATAGCAGAAATACATTAAGAATCCTGATCATTAATATTTTTTGGAAGTACATAGCACATATTAATCAATGCAAAATTGTTAAAAGTCTTGAACATTTTTGCTACAGATAATATTTACAGTATTTTAGAGAAAGACTTCGGAACATAAAGAATGTTAAAATTTTGCTTAAGTATATTATGATGCAGAACATTCTCATTCCGTTTGTCTGAGATGTGGAAAACAAAACAAAAATAAGATCTTTCTGCCCCCTCTCTTCCAAATTTAGGTATCTTAGTAGATGAAGAGCAAGAAATTTGAATTTTATGCACACACACAGACACGCACTTCCATATACATCTAATTATAACTACGTATATACACATACATACCTATGCATGCATATGTATGCTTATGTATATTAAAAGATTTTTTTGACTTGATGCCTGTATGCGCATTTGTAGGTGTATATGCATACACAGTGAGACTATGAGAGTGAATGTACATGTTCCCTGACATTTCTATTTATAATTAATTTTCAGTTTTCTGGCTTCTGAATTAAGAGAACTACATATGCCATAATGCCAACCGTGAGTCACTATAATAGAAATAAATGCCTAAAATAAATAGCCAATAGAAGAATTGCATTTAATAAAACATATCTGAAAAGTAAATAAAAAGATAACAAGGAACAATGATCCTCCCATATGTTTTGGAATATACATTTTTTAAAACATTTCTTTGTAAACAGCTATCTAATCAAAGCCAGTACTGAAGAAACAAGTCATCTTTTGTTGCGGCCTTGAACTTTGACTCGATCAACCCAAATCTGTAGTCATCTGGTGAACATATGGGTATTGTTCTTCCTCTAGATAAATGCAGTCTAAATCCACAGATACTTTTTTGTGATGTTTTAGGACTGCCAGCCAGACAATACAATGACTTGATTCCCCTCCCTGGACTTAGTCAGGTGGTGGAGGATATATTACCAATGAGATTGTCACTTAGATTTATGCAATGGATTTTTTTGGTCTCAGGGTTAGGTGTTGGGTAAACATACACAGACAGCTATTCAGTGCAGAAGACTTTAACCTTAAGACCTTGCCAATTCCAGAATCCAGTTTTTCTTGAGATGATCAGAAAAGATGTACCAGTGCTATTTCTTCTAAGTCTATGTTAAAGATTGTTCTGTAAAGAGTTAGAAATCTGAAGCAGTATGACCCCTTAAAATAGACAGCAATTGATATATTGCTGGTTTTTATCTTACATTCTTAGTGAGACAGATTTAGGTATAACTGAAACTGACTGTGCTTGTTATCTTCCATTCATATTTATTTTTTAGTGTAGAGGATAAGTTTCTTACTTGCTATTCTACATAACCTATCCTGAATTAAGGGATAAAGGCAATCTTGTCCCGGCAAAAAGTGGATGAAATAACCCAGTAAATCTCCAGCTCTCAGAGGAAGAATTCATGCAGCATAGAAACAGAGAAAGCACCACTTACATCCTTTCCCCATCAAGCGTAAGCGTGTGGAACCAAACTTGGAAGTATTATCAGCTACACATCAGTAATTCAGATGAAGTCTGAGTGTAAACGGGCTAATGGAAAACAGAATGGAGTTGTAGCAGGAAGGGCAATAAGGAAAGGACTTGTATGCTCGTCCATACTACATCTAGCATGTATGAAAAGAATAGTTATACCTCCTCACTGCTGAACTATTGGGATAGAAATCCTGGTTATATTTGTCAGCACAAGAGGTCCCCTGCTTTGGGGACAAGTAGCATTTCAAAAACACCGCTGTTCTCCGTTAGTTCTTTCAAATAGTTGCTCAAAAGTGTCTCTGTGTCCCTAAATGGAGCACACAATTTTCACAAGGAATCCGTGTGCTTAATTCTGGACTCTTCAAACCAGTCCCCAGTATATTTGGGGAAACCTATGGTAGAAATACATCCATTAGAGTTGGAAGCTAGAGATGCCAGCACTCTTGTGTTGGCATGGACTTAATGAAATAGCCTAGTAAATCTCCTTCACCCTTGTAGGTGGAGCTCAAACACTGCAGGCACATTGTGGTGGCCAAACAGTGAATGATGAAACCCTTTGTGGGTTCTGGTTTATGATGAGATTTTCTAGAGTAGCAAGATATTTCATTGTCGTAACGATTAATTAGTAGCCATTTTGACAGTTTTGAAAAATGTTACATGAGTCTTTTTGTTCCTTTAGTTACTTTAATTTTGAAACCTCTTTCCAAGAGTTCTGTATTAAGTAACAGAGGAAAACTGCTCACAAGTGGAGACTTGGCTCCAAATTCCTGTTGAGGATCAGGTGTCCTGTATTAACCACAGAGCTGATAAGGCTGTTCACACTGCCTTACAAAGCCATATCCCAGTTAGGGCTCAACAGTTTTGGGTTGTTTATCAACTGAAGAATTAGAAAAACTACTACAAACAACTTGGCTACTGTTTTCAATAGAGCAGTGTACCTACCCCACGATGAATAAACAGATATAAACTAAAACAAGACATATCTGTCTCTTGATAATGATTCAACTTTCCTCTGTCTTGTAAAGTTTTCTTCCAACCTAGAACACATAGGTATTATTACTCATTTTTTAGGGAAATATGGATGAATACAGTGAGCAGACAAAAATTTAATTTATTCACAATAATGTGGAATGTAAGAGGTGTTTCTTCAGTTCTTAATTTGTGTAACATTTGTGGTTAGAGAGTTGTTTATATCAGGCTTTACAAAACAAAGAAACACCTCCATGGAAAAAAAATCAACCTGTTACTGCAAGCTTTGCATAACACTTTCTTGGTACTACACCAAATTAAATACATATCTGTGGACAGCTACACAGTGTCCTTTAGCTTACTGGCAGAGATGGCTAAGGCCTTACATTCATCAGCAATTTTCTATCTTTGCATTTTAATGAGATATTCTCTGAAATAGTGGAACTGATCAGAGTCTGTTTTAGACATCAGTGGACAAAAACGCTGCCTCCAGGCAGCGAAAGCCTGCATTTTTAAAATGTAGATGGATGAGAGAGTGGGGACTCTTTCATCTGGTAGCTTAAATACTCCTGAAACTATGCAAAGACTGAAGAATTATTTGATAATATCCAATTAATGCCTTCTAGCATAACAATGCTCAGCGCTGCAAGGGGGTTCAGTAGATTCGTACCCTAAATAAATTGCTTGGCAGAAAGAAAGACTAGTGCCAGGGTCAACAGAGAGGTGCATAGAGTCTCTTGTGTGGTTGGACTTGGGATGAGGGTGAAGAGGAAAAAATAAGAGACTATTTAGACATTCTGATGAGGAATGACGGGTGAAATCTGAGTCACTTAAGGAACTTTAATCCCAAATAAGCACGCATTATGAGTATACTGCCAGTCTACTACACAGATTTCCACTTGCACGCCACCATCCTTGGAAGTGAAATTATCATTTTTTATAGAGTAATATAATCTCAGTGAGACTTCTGATTGGATTGCCACTTACAGAGCTTATAAGAAAAATATTACAAACAAAGTCCTTGAGTCATCTCAAGCTTATACCACACTAGTCTTTATTGCAACAATATTGAAAGATGGATTTGTTGAAAAATTTCAGAGGATAAAAGAATGAATGAATTTTTAGTAGGTAATACCATTTGGAACTGCAAGATTTCTTTAGAACTGGCCAGGAAAAAAAAAAAAAATTAAATGAATACTAATTTAGGAAGACTGCTTTTATTCTGCATCGGGGTGNTGTGTTTCCTACATTTACAGGCCGGTGAATGTCTGAAGGAATATTAATAGCCTGTGTCAAGTGTACCATTTTCATTTTGAGCAAAAATACAGTCCTGCACCTAACACCGTACAAGAAAGCCAATTCCTTTATGTGAAAAATAATTTGGAAAAACTGGCATTTAAGAATGAAAAAAAAAAGCATTTTAAAACGTTCTCCAGTCAGTACTTGTATTCAATACATCTTAAAAACAATCACTACAATTAAAGTGATAAAAATAATTATTTAACTGAAAATCTTTGTTTCTGTTAAAAAAGGAGTAGAGATAAAACAAGTAATGAGAAAACCTTCTCTGTACGTATTTGTCTTCAAAAAATGAAGATACCATAAAATATAGTCTATTTGCTGAAGTTTGCATGGAATTCAATTTTATGTAATTTAACTAAAAAGACATCTGTCTTTCATGTTTTGACATTTTCAGCATATTTTACTTTCCTTTTGACCCTTCTGATAACAAGGATATTCCCAGACTTTCTCCAAAGGAAAGAAAAGCATAAAATCAATGGAAAATGACAGAATGCAATGAAAGCAGTTTTGCAGGATCAAAATTTAAATGAGCAGCAGGGTTTTTAGATGCTTATCAAAACCAAATCATCTCATATTTTTAAGTGTGGCCAACATTCCTGCATACACTAAAAATGATGGAGTGAACCAAACTCCGTAAAATCCTGTGTCATCATAGAAGAACACTACAGTAGAATTTGCACCTATCTCAAGCACTATAATGTTCAGGGCTAATGTGGTTCAATCTAGAAGAACTCAAGCTGACTTAAGTACCAATATACAGGTCTATGACAACTTTTGCTTTATCCAGAATCCTGTGCATTTACTGTTTTGCATACCTGACAATAGCTACTTTCAAGCACAGTGACCATGCAAGTGAGGAAATGGGAGTTCTTTTGTGAGAGCCTGAGTGTGCTTTCTGGCAACATTTCATAAGTGATTCAATTTCTTATTCTGAGTAAGATTTAATTACTATTTCCAGAACTATAATGTATTTCTTATAGCGTTATTTATATAGGGAAAATTTGAAAATAGTATTCAAAATACATATTTCAAGTAGTAATAAATCATGATTCAGTCTCCCAAGATCAGGCCCATATAGTCCCACACACAATGCTGGAAATGGACTGCGGATATTGTCGATAATATGTTACTCTGTCATTTGTATTTTTGCATATACTCTTTTACTTTTAAGCAAAAGCTTCAGGCAAACAAATAAAACACTGACTTTAGCATTCAAAAAACATCATTTTTTTCAAACAAAAAAAACACCTTAATTACTCTCCCCAAACCAATATTAGTTTTCATACACTAATTCTTTAACTTCAGCTTCATAATATTTACTTAGTTCCCTTATGTTCTACCTCATGGGAAGGGATGATCATCAAAACAATTTCATTGGAAAAGGACAACACAATACTCCTCAAAGAATAGCAAAAGGTTTAGTTAAGGGTTTATATAGATAATTTCCTTAGGCTCTGACCTAATTTAAAAAAAAAANAGGGTACTTATTTGGGATGTAAGAGTTGCTTATATCTGGGGATTGAACCGATACTTTCCCATCCCAGAGGAGTATCCCATACTGTTGGATTCCTTGGGTAAGTGTCTTCACATATTTATAGAGCGTAGAGTAACTCCCAGAAAGAAGAAAGAAAGACTGAAAAAAATGACATCAAGTTGGCTCATGGCCCAGCAGCTGAGTATTCCCTTAAAGTAAGAGAGATGTGGGTTCAGACTCCTGTTCATGATCAGAGAAGACAGAGAGGGAACAGGTTCTGGTATCCTATCCTGCAGTCAGAACCTTAGTCACTGATCTATGAAATATTTTCATCTGTAGTATTTTGCTATTAAGAACAATAAAATCAGAATCTTGTGTCATCCCAATGGGGAAAAATAGCCTTGCAACTCTTGGAAGCATGCACAAGGGAAGAAAGCTCTCTTGCACTCAACTCTACTTGTAACCCTTGCAACCACAGGCAAACACCAACTTTTACAGTCCTGGTCCCCAGCTCTAGAATAAATCTTTCAGTGACTCCTTTCCTACCTCTTCTTGCTCATTTCAGTTACTTTCACCCCAGAAATCAATCTGCATCTCACCTGTAGCCTGCTGCCTTCTGCCAGGCACTCCTGATACTATATGAACGATCTCTTTGTAAGGCTGATCCCTGAGCTCCCATGGTTCTACTGGAGGAGATAGTGGCTTAGTTGTCAGCCAGCTACCTCCCTGAGTACTCTTGGGAAGAGCTGATGCTTGGTATAAGAGTGATCAGCCCACCCTGTAACTGACAGGAATGGAAGTAATCTGCTCAAAACTCATCCTAGTTTGCTTAAATAATTCATAAATTATGATTCGATTAATCAAATTTCATTTAATTGTGGGATTCATAAGGAAAGTTTCGCATAACTGCCCTGCACTTGCTTCATGAACAAGTTACTTGAACTGATCAGTGAAATGATATAAGTTTCATTCGCATAAGACTCTTAAACCTCAACTTCAAACTCCAACAACAACTTGAAAAGCTTCAGGAGTTGTGGTGCCTTGAGAACTTGACTTAAAAAAACATAAATCCAAAATGCATTTCTACTTTGCAGATATCCTTCCTTGTCTTCTCCAATCTCTTTTGATCTGGGGTGGTTATCATATCTTACTACAAATGCTGACTAACAGGTGAGAGAAAATATAACTAAAACTGAAAACTGGAAAACTGGAAAACTGGAGCAGCCAAATATTTTATGTGTCAAATCCCACAGAAGTAGAAGTAATGGGATCTATTGTCTATTTATCTGATTTGTGGTTGCATTTATGACCTGATACTAAAAGTTACCTCCAAAAAGGAACAGAGCTGTCACACAAACCTTAGGTAGTTTCAGCCCTAAACTGAAATTGAAAATACACCAGTTCAAAGACCACCTAATTGTACAGCTATGTAAATGTCACTCTCCTGTTTCAACTGCTTGACTGTAGAAACAAGAATATAGAATTCACAGATGAGAAGAAGAGGCAAAGAAAGTAAATATAAGACATATAGAGCAATTCTGGTACCCAGACTGTATTTTCACACACAATTTTTGTTTTATTTAATTTCTGTAGCTGTTGGAGAAGATGCAGTTCAAACAGGAAAAAGTATTAGAAGAAAGCAGTATCTATTTTTTACTTGTTTTGCTGAAGATTCTCAGCCTCTGAATGCAGATCCATTCTTCCTCCTGTTTTCTCTGCTGAAACGCCCCCCCCCCCCCTTTTTTTAATATACTTTAATAATTCAAATCTGTATATCATCAATCTTCAATGGTATTTAACAAGAAGAAAACAGATAAAGACCTGGATAGGTTTTGCACAAAGACATTTTTCATAATTTTATGTACAAAAACATTGCCAAAAAGGTGATGTAGCATTAAATAATGACAATAATAATAATAATAAATGTTGACCAGTTCTGCATATTGTCAGCATAAATCAGACCTTGCAACAGTTCTCAGGAGACAGAAGCTGTTATATCCTTCCTCATGTGAGGGCTCAGGAAAGCAAAGTAATTTTTGGAAAATCACAAGTGACTCATGAAGAGTAAGACGGCAGTTTCATCCCTAGGGGTCTGAGTTAGTCCCTGAAACAGCATGCAGACAGCATTGTCCCTTATACTGGCAGCCTTACTGATATAAAAGATGTTATCTATTCCAAGTAGGTAATTTTGACAGCAACTGGTACTGCTTAAACACATATTATCTGTGTTAAATTGAACTGAATGTGATGGTAGAAAACTTTAATGTAGGCCATTAGGAGACATTTGGAGATAAACTACACACAAGGAGAAAACTCTGTCTCTGGCCATCTGCTTGTCCTGGTAACATACAGAAAATTTGCAGTATGCAACAATTCCCTCAACTTGCTGAACAGCAGGTGCCCATCTTTTCCTTCAGCTGTCCAAAAACTGTTCCCTTACAACTCTTCCCCTTCTCCCTGAAGGATCCTTTCATATCATTGTAATGCAAATTTAGAGTAAGGAAGAACAGGTTCTGTTTGAACTAGAATGATCTCAATTTACCTGGTAAGCATTGGATCTAAAATCTTATTCTATCCTGTGAGCATTCTACTTAAATGAACAAATAATTACTCTTTTTCTTTTTTTTTTCTAGTGTCATGTCTGTTACAAATGAAAATGACAGCAGCATTTTACAAACAATAAAAAGCACAGAATGTGAGGATTATGAAAAGGAATCCTGTTTCCACTGTGCTGATTTTCTCAATAAATTCTAAGCCATAAGTAAAGCAATAACCTATACCAGAACAAGTTATTGTCTTATATCCTTGGAAATCAATTTTGTCTTCAACTGAAAGGGATCACTGTTAGGTGAGGGCCGAGGAATATTAAGGTGCGAAGGTACAGAAGGTGTTAAGAAGAGTATTCTATTCAAAACATAACACCAGTTAGGGGATCAAAAATCAGGTTATGGCAATATTAAGTTCAACAGGCAACTGCTACTAAGTCTTCTGTGCATAAATTTTGAACATCTATGTTTTCAATTATATGCCACATGCATTCTGGAAAGGTCTTGTTCCCTGCTCTTAAACTTTAATGCAATAAACTTATATTTGCCATAGACCTTGAGACTGCTAAAATAAAGAATTAAAGCTCCGCATCCACAAGCTTATCAAAAAGAAAATGTAAATAGCAAATGGAGATTTTGGGCATGCGGTCCAAAACTGTGAGCTCTGCAGGCACTGAGCAGCTATCTGTCTGTCTTTAGTTGACTCCTCATTCATCGTGGAGGGTTTATAGGCATAAGTATACTTCTGCACATTCCGCACCTCATTTCTACATAATTCTATTATTCAGAAACTAGGTTGCTCCTTGTCTCCAGTTCTGATCAAATATGTCTGTTCTAGTTGTGGATAAATGCCCATCATAACTGTCACAAATTGCAGTTGTGACTGCACTGATTGTGGTGCTCCCACAATGCACCTTTCGCAGCATGCTCTAGGTTAGAGCAATCCCTAGAAAATGAAAGATGTGAATTTTAAGCTGACTTTAAACTTATGTCTATGTAGGTGGATTGGTTGCCCAGTTCTCCAGGAAAAATAGCTTTTTAGCCCTTCCACTAGAGTAACTGTACAGTGAAACAAGCTCATGAGAGTTATGGGTGAAGAATAGTCTTGGTGACTAGGGTACTTATCAGGAAAACAGGGTCATGTGTACTTAAAACCCAAGAAACAGGGAAAGGAATTAATTCACTTCTACATCCTAGGTAACTGCTTCATCTCCTATTAAATAGGAAAGGACAAAGGGCACCAGCACCTTTTTCACTTTTCAAATAACCTTTGTGTTTTGTGAGTGCTCAGAGAGCTCTGAGAGTCCTGTTGGATAAAACCCCACAACAAGCTAAAGGAGGGGTTTTGACATCCCAATTGAACTTTTGCAGGAGGCCCAAATCAGAACCAATCTGTGCTTGAGTAGATCAGAGCTGGAAGTACCAAACAGGCTACAGGTGAAAAACTATGGAGCTTATGAAATCCTCCTCCTCCCTTGAGGCACCTCTAGGGCTAAGCACCACAGAGGAGTCTTTTATTTTATTTTACTTTGAAAGATTTGGATTTAAACACTTAAATTCCAGTAAAATCCTATTTTAGATACCTATGCACATTATTGGAGCTCATCCCCAGTCTTTCAGTGTTTCAATATCCCCACGTATGACACGGATAATTTCTCTCAGTAGTATGTAGCTATTATGAGGAAGAATTTGATATACAGAGTTAATGTGATGATGATAGTAACATCTAAGATGATAGATCAAAATAATATGACACAATAACACTTAAAATGTTGCAAAGTATCAGGGATACACATTTTGGTCCTTATCATTTTTTTTCATTCTTAGCAGGCTACACTAATCTTCTGTTTCAATGACCCTGTTTATCTCTGACATGGGCTGTAATTTTAAAACCAGCATCTCTTTTCAAGTTATGTAGTTTCCAAGCATCTAAGATTATAAGATTAGAGACTACTTGTAGAGTTAGGGTTTACATCAGCATAATGGTTGTGTGTCTCCTTCATTTCCAATTACAGTAATTTTTTCTTTTTTTTTTCAGATTCTGTTTCTTTTGAGGGGTATAGATGGGCAGCAGAGAAGAAAGCTCCTTGCTCTGCATTGTCCAGACAGCTCAAGTCTGGGTCAGGGGCAATCCTCTGGAAGAAGGGGAGATGCTGCTTTCCCTGACATTGCTCAGCTTGGAGATGTTTCTGGAGGGTAGGACATAAGAAGCAGTGTGAAGGACACAGAGCAAACAGAGGGTCCACAGCAGGAAGAGAGACTGGGCAGCCCCAGAGGGGACCGGGGAGCAGGCAGGCAGCCAAGCCTCCAAGAGGGTGGAAGAAAAAAAAAGATGTTTCCTAGGACAGGTAAGGGGCAGAAGTTGTCAAAAGCTGAGAATCTGCTAAAAGTTTCTGGACAAAGATCGGGACTGGAATGATATCCACTTTCAGAAGATAGGGTACATGGGAGGGAGGGGGAGATTTTTCTTTTATTTTGCTTTCTTTTTTTTTTTTTTTCCCTTCAATAAGGAGAAGATTTGGGATTTCTTATCTTGTTTATGATAATGCTGAAGCAAAACTTAACTTTTTAGTTTAAAAGTCCTTGCTGTGCTCACTCTAAACAGAAGGTTCATATCATTTCATCAAAAATCTCTGGTTCACTATCACATTCAGACATATTTCTTATACAAACGCTTTTTGTTCTTAAACAAGTACCACTTATTCAGTAAATCATTATGATTTCAATAGATTTGTAGCCATTCACTTATGGAAAGGATTTTGACTTGTCGTGTCTTGATGGTTCAGCTAAAACTAGATGAGAAGGTCTCATCAAAATTGAGATTTACTTAGATCACTTGAGTTTTCATACTGGGGAAAACAGTGACACACACATTTACCCCAAACCAAACCAAACCAAACCAAACCAAACCAAACCAAACCAAACCAAACCAAACCAAATAACTGAAAAGCTGGATTATCTGGTTGACCCAGGCAATAACCTCCATTGTCTTCAGTGAAGTCACCAGCATCATTTCACACAGGAGATTAGCTGTGTAAGGTACACTAGAAAGAAAATTCTTTCCCATTAGAAGCATGAGTAAAATTTTATGCTGTTGCTTGAGCAGAAGGCAGCCTGAAAGACAATATCCCATGGAAAGCTGTGTCCAAAAGCAGCTGCCAGGAAGGATAAGGCCAAGGAGGTCATGGTCAGTTCAGGTCCTCAAAACTGCAACAACTTTGTGACTAAATCATTTTTGACCCTGTTAGAAAGGAAGCCTGGTGGCTGCTGCTAGTAAATGACAGGACAAACATCAAAGAGCAATCACATGGGCAAGTACTGCAACCTCATTTATACCATGGATAAGCAGAACAGGCCATACCTTCTGGCAAAGAAATTGTGATAATGTTTCAGCAGAGTACTAAAGGGTACTGTGTTCCTTTGAACAACATTCTGAGTCATCCTCTCACGACATGTATGCACATATGTATACATGAAACCTAAAATCTGACTTGGCCAGCTCTCTGGCAGGAGGCTTGACCCACTTTGGGGGCAGATGAAGCAAATCCAATGAACATGAACCAATATACGAGATGTTTATAGGGTTATCTCTCTCCCCACTTTGCCCTCCCCTGCTCTACCAGTATCTATGGTTTTTTTTTTTTTTTTTTTT
>VXAL01019912.1:2173-28767 GCA_013399475.1 Chauna torquata
AACTGAAGTTCATTACCAAATACAAAAAGGTGTTTGCTCACCTCCCCCCACTTCATATTGTTTGTGCAAACTTTATATTCCCCTCCTTGCAGTAAAACTTTCACTGAAGACATTATCTAAGCAAAAATCTGAAACCTCTGAACCCTCCCAAATCCTTCCAGTATCCTCTTTGAAATCTTTTCTTACTTAGCTAACAGGATCATAAATGCACCCTTTGTTTGATCATAGTTGTAAGGATCATTGAGATGTTAAGTAACTAAGAACCTGCTTAAAAGAAAACACTAAAACATCTGGCACTGAAATTGGCACTTCCAACATAACATAATATATAAAATTATTTCTTGAATATTTAAAGTAAGGATTTTAACCCCTAAGTTCCCTGCGTGCCATCCCTATTTTCAAGGGTGAAAACCAAAGTATTTTATCGAACCATTCAAAAATATTACTGAACACAGCAGCTCAAGTGTATCATGCACAACACCTTTTTAAGTTTTAAAGATTTTTTCTTACCCATTCCTTGCTGCTAAATGGAGAGGTGTGCATCCTGAAATGTCCTGATAGTTCGGATTTGCTCCTTTTTTTAATAATAGAACAAGGCATTCAACTGATCCACAGCTAAGAACAAGATAAGGGAAAAACTGTAACAAGGATATTTACAAACCAAATTTATACTGACATAAAGATAACAGCAGTACTACGTACAGATTGCAATCGGCACAAACCCTTAACACTGAATGGTTTTTACACCTTCATATTTTAAGTTACACAAAGCTTAAGGAAAGACAAATATAGTGAAAACTGACTAATCGTAACCTGCACAAACAAATAGATGCTAGCCTTATACGCGATTTTAGTGACTTTAAAACTCAACAGTGAATCTTTAAGACTATCGACTGTTTAAAATGTAAACTGTTTAAAATGTACTTTTTCCCTTCAATGTTTTGTTTACAGTTTCATCTCACCTCCTTCATCTTTCATCTGATTACAGGACTGAATTTGCCATTAAATAATAATTCCAATATATTTTTTCTTACACTACAGAGTCTGGAAGATACATTTAGAAGTTTAAATATCAGAAAAAGTCTAAAATAATAGAAAAATTCTAAAACTCATACAAACGCTTCTTTGCTATTTGGTTTGAATCTGTAACTCCTATACTTTTCATAGCAGGGCAGCTCCTCAGGATAATCAATGTCATCAAGAATACAGAAACTTTGCAAGACATGTTTATTTCACTCCTCAAATCTCCAAGAACAGCTGATTAGGAGGATAAATGTATAGTATTTTTGTATTTGTCCTGACGAGTTTATCTATTGTTACTGGTCTCCTCAACAACAGAACTACTAAACACCGATCCAAAGAAACTGAAGCCTAGCTGTACAGTAAGTTGCGAAGATGGCATCTCTTAATGATCCAATAAATAGCCAAGATAAAAGAGAATCCACAAACAGTGTAACACAATTTCTTGGGTTTCGCGATCAACAAATCCAGCATTTCAAAAGAACTTCTAAGACATACACAAAAATTTGCTTGCATTTTTTTAAGCATATTTTTTAAGTATATTTTATATAAGAAGCAAGTAATTCAGAGACGTAATGCCTGGGAAACATTTCTTAAACAGTCTGCTTAGAAAGCTAGAACTTCTACCTTTATTGTGCGCAAATGCCCGCTATTTACATGCAGTTATTTATATGCACCCAGTATTTATATGGAAGACTACTGCATTTTCTTTTTTTTTTAAACAGTTTAAATATAAGAACTTCCAAGATATTTAAAATGGGACCCAAGTATAATGCATTTTTTCATTAGTTTACAAAAAATGGCCTTTCAGGAAGCTATCTGGTTCATTTCCGTTAAGAATGTTAATCTAGTCATTTCTTGGCAATGTAGATTTATCCCATAGAAGACCTAAATAAATAATAAATCCAGGTCACACATTTGAAATTTGCATACAAGTTCTTTATCCAGGATAGATACTATTTAATAACAAGTTAGAAGAGAATTAGCAAGTTATCTACCCTTCATTTATGGTCACATGAAGAAATTTGGAACAGCTACTTCCCAGTAAGCATCCAAGTATTTCCCACTGTTTTAAAATTCTTCAAAAAGCAAGCAGCACCTACAGACAACAGGCAGACAACGTCTCTAAATCTAGAGAATAGGACAGCTGGGTAACCCAGCTGCTAAGGATATACAGACTGAGATTTCACAGAAGGGGAAAAAGTATCCACCCAGATACTAGAATTCACTGGAATTTGGAAAGCCATTTGATATCACAGGTAAAACCCATCCTCTCAATAGGGAGACATTTTTTCTTGTTAAAAAGAACAAACAAAATACAAAAGAAGTGCAAAAACAAATGTTAACTGATACTACAGAGTTTTCCAGCTTACATTGGTGCCTTAGATTTGTGGTATTACTTTCATTGTTAACTTCTGGACTGGACTCAAATAAGTCTTACTTTGCTGCAATATGAAGCAAACTTCTCTTCACACGTCCAAATGCATAATTCACATCAAATTTTGAATTTGATAGCAGCTCTGAGACAGACCTTCAAACAGAAATATAAATTTTTCATAAAAAAATAGCTCACAATATCCAAAGTATATACTGTAACTTGTACACAAGTACTCTATTTCTTACTTGATCATGATTTCTTTTTCCTCCATTTAATTTTCGAACAAGAGTTTCAAGAGCTTTCAAGCACCTGCATATTAACAATTATGTTTACTCTTTCACTTCTGACTTGTACATAAAAAATGAACCATGACACAGGGCAACTGTTTCAAATGTAAACCACTTAGCATTAGACCAGATGGCCAAATCACATCTTTGCAGACAGAAAACAAGCATATCACTAGCTTTGGTCTGAAAAACTATGAACTCTCATTTTCCTTCTTATCTCAACACAGACATCCTATCCAGATATCTAGCAAATTTCCTAAACATAAACAACATTCAGAAGGAAGACTGGTACATGAGATCATCATGATTATGTAGGAAGAATCATGATATGATAATAGGATACAAAATTTAAATAGAACCCTTCAAGCCCTAAAGAATTAGTTAAGACAAAATATCTCAAAAAATCAAGACTACAAGTGAACCGGTCATTTCAACCTCCAGTAATAAGCTGATCACATAATTTAAAACCTTTGCACACAATATCAACATGGTATTATGTAGAACAAATATTTATCCTGATTAGATAAGCAATTTACATTTTCAGCAGGAGGTACTACTACCTGCTTGCCTACAAAACTCAGTGGAAGGCAGCACCACATCGCTGGCACTGTATAGCCCCCAGGTCCCAAACACACTGAGGACAACCAAGTAAGAGAAGCAGCTGCTCATCTGAGGAATCCCAGAAGCATCAGTCTCATTGTCCAACTCTTACTCCATGTCTTTCTCAGACATCTACACAAGAATAATAGCTTTTATGTCATCATGAAATACACACTTGGAGCTACAATCCAGTTACAAAACAATGTTCTGCTTATCCTAGGACAAATTTCTCTCTGTGCATCAATAGAACAAATCCCAGTTCCAGTCTAAGGTATAAAATAAAACAGGTTTCTCAGGTAAGAACATGCTGGGATGCACGCAGTCAGCAACTAACTTCAGCTACAAAAGATACCTCAACTCAGCAAGAGAACTCCTGAGAGCACTCTAGCAGCTAGATCTGTAGCTGTTTTCTATGACTGTAAAAAAGGAAATGTAAAGCAGCTCTCACCTGTGCTGGTCAGCCATCACCATTGGCATTAGCGTATAGACAGCAGTTTCATTATCTGCAAAGAAATGAAATTACTCTGTTATCGTAAAGAAATCTTTAATGTAAAATAAGTTCATCTAGCAACAATTATTCACCTTTTAAAGTGCCCATTGTTCAATAGCTCATTCTTATCACATAGGTGATAGGTTCCTAGAGTTACATTATAAAGAAAAGTCCACCATAGTTGGAAAAATGAGGTAATGAATATGACTGTAATACACAAAATTTCAACATGGCTTTTTTCCTCTCTTTTACAAAGTAGTAATTATGGAATTTTAAATAGAGCATGCTTTCGATCAATTTCTTTTAATTGTTAATTCTGTTAAGTCGTAGTATTTAAGAAATGTGCATTAACCAAAACAGTACACAATTATCTTAAAAAGAAGGAAATTTCCCATGTTCCACGGTGACTTCCACAGTCCTCATACCTATAAGTTTGTAAAACTGATTTCTTTCATCTAAGTTACTCCATAATCATTCGTTTTTGTCTCTTAACTTGAATACCTAAATACAATACGTTTCATTTTCATTTGTAATCTGTTTCCTATTCCAGGTTTGAACGGAATGAAAAAAGGCCACAATACAAACATGTAGATCAATGATGGAAATAGACTGATGTGCAATGATACAGTCTCTATCAGTACTACCACTTCATTGTGCTGGTATGTGAAGACACTTGTCTGACCACTTAAGAGACTTTCTGGAGTAAAATATTATTTTAGAAGTATGAATTAGACAAAACTTAAGAACACTTCAATGTACAAAAAGAGTCCTGGAAATAAAATTAAATAGATGCTGAAAAAAAGGCATCAGTTGTGCAAAAGATTTGATCACTTTTTTTTTTTTTAAAGTCTATCCATGATTATCTCACAAATGAACTGAAGAAATGAAAAAATGAAAAAAATAAAATTCTTGCTTGCACTCTATTCCACAGGTCCCTTGGTAGGAAAATAAAGGTCTCTAATTAAAACAAAAAAAACCAAAACTTGAGAGCATCAACTAAATCTGAACATGATATCCTTGTGCATTCTCACAATCATGCCCTATTAAAGAGATTAAAAAAAAGCTTTAAACATACCTCTACACTTAACCGAAATGCTCAATACTGACTCTAACTAAGTTTAACTGTATTGCAAGTATATTGATTTAGAAAAAGATAATAGCTAAATATGAGTGCAGCCAGGCCACAAAAGGTCTTTATGACATAATTACCAGACTAAGCCCTTTGCTATTCTGTTAACAGAATCTACACTGTGGAGCATATGCAGATTTTCCCAGAATTTTTCTGTACAGAGCTAATTAAAAAGGTCTGGGACTAAGGAGCTTTTGTGTCTATCTTTGCTTATGAATACGGATAACATTTACCAAACTCCTATTGACTCAAAGTAAAGTACATGATATAAGGGAGAGAAAAAGCATTATATGGCTCATGAACTTACAGACCTCGTTATCTGTTTGTATCTGAAGTCGCGAATACCTAAGGGACTAAAACTTAAAACATCAGGCTGCAAGGCCTAGTTTTCAGGCACTGAGCCTTAAGAGTAGAATCCAGAAGTCTGTGTTGAGCTCTGAAGTGCCCAAAAAATGTCTGCTGAAGGATACGTCAGAAGAGTGATGAAAAAACAAATATTATCTCCTGCTGGCAAGGTTAGCTCAGTGTATTCACTGGCATTGGACTCGGGAGATAATGCTTGCTTAAAAAAAAAAAAAAACACACTTAAAATTCATCATCCAGAATCGTGCTCTGACAAGATACACGTATTATTTTATTTTGTAACAGGTACTGGCATGAATTAGGCAGAGATCACAATCTCAAAGAAGTATCAGCACCATCCACATAACACCCTAATGGCTAGAGCACATGCAAAGCAAGTTAAACATCTGGATTCAGCACCTTCCTCAGCACAAGGAAGTTCAAATATACCTCTTCGTTTCCTAAGAGAGCAGTGTAACTCTTAGTTTAAGGATGGACAGCAGAGGTGAACTCCACGTCTTTCCAATCAAAGCTATTCAAATGCATGGGGGGAAAAAAAATTGTAATTGAAGAGGCCAGACATGGCACACAAGAAGCCACCAAACGACATGCCATATCAGACTGGGGCTGGCATTTTCTAAGCTGATCCTGTCAGTACATGTTTGGAGTAAAACACTACATCCCAAACCTGCTTACACAAGAGTTGCTTCTCAAGAACTGTTTGGGCAGGCCTGCATGAACCCAGGGAATGCCCAGGTCAAAAAAGAAGATCTCTAATAAGATGTACCCAGAGCCAGACGGCCATTGAACAGAGGTTTTCTTGGAATGTCATTTGGACCTTCAGTACCTGAAATCCATCTATCTCCTTATTTCAGTCCAGCTGGGGTTTGTTTCATGTAATTCCTACAGAATAAGTATGACTGATGTTCCTTCTGACCTACAGGGCAAGAGAATTATCTGTTTTGAAGGTCACAGGGTTTACCCTTGCGCTGCAACAGACATCATTACCTCTGAAGCATAAAATAAAAATGTCCGAGAGGAAGAAAACTTCCAAACCAAAATTCAGAATGAATTTGCCTGCACTGATACAGGAGTAAATTTAATGCAGTTCCAGGTGGCGCAGGTTGTGCTAAGTGTTTTTGGTATTGCCATCATCAGTTAGTTAAGTGGGTGCTGCTACATTATTCCTGAAGGTTTGAATTTATATTAGCAATTTTCACTGCTGCTATTCACACGTTTATGAGAAGCAGCAAAATCCATCCAAAACATATCTGTCATTTTGTGACATTTAGGAGTAACTGCTCTGGCAAGCATCAAAACCATCCGTGGGGGACGAGAAGGAAAGGGCGCAGCAGCCAGAAGCTGGGGGAAGCCTTCGTGTAGCAGCCAGGAAGTCCGAACAGGGAAAGCACGGAGAAAACATTATTATTCCTTCCCCTCCAACGCTGGAAATGAAAGCTGGCAGACTCATCTGTAAAAACAAATCTCTGAAGGAAGTACAGTGACAGCACGTGACTCACATGAACAGAAACCTCTGCACTTCCAAAAGCTTTTACAGGAGTAGTCTTGCCAACAGCTGGAAGACTAAACCACTTGTCATAAGGGCCTGAAGCTGTTTTTTCAAGTCCATCCCGGCACGCACGAGAAGTTTAGAGCCGAAAGAACCAGGCTGTTACTGGTGATGGTGACTTACAGCACCTTTTCAGACGGAACTCGGCGTTAGACAAAGAAGAAGAGAAAGGATTTGCCATCACCAGTGAGCCACCTCCGAGACACCTAACTTACAGCCCGGCAGGAGGACGGCCCAGTGCCACGGAGCAGCGGCTCGCCCGGGGCCGGGCGTGCCAGAGGCGGCAGGGACGCGGCGCCGCGCGGGACCCTGCGCCGCCTGACGGGCAGACGGACGCCACTGTCCTCGGCGGGCAGACACGAGGGAACGGGAGAGGACGGAGAAATGGCTGCTGGTGTTATAATCATTTAAAAACGTGAAGAAGTCATGCGGGAGGCGGGGGAAAGGAGCCGGCTCCCATTCTCCTGAGTCACTTCTCCGGGCTGCCCCAGCGTCGCGGCCCCCGCTCATCCCCGCGGGGCCGGGCCGGGGAGGTCGCCGAGCCGCCCCCCGCGACCCCCGGGCTCCGGTCCCCGCACTGCGTGCGCTGAGGCGCGGCCGCTTCCCCCTCCTCCTCCTCCTCCTCCTCCTACCGTCGGGCAGCTCCACGGTGCGGGCGCGGCGCAGGGACCTGGTGAGCCGGTTGAGCTGCTCCATGGCTCTCTCCATCCTCGGGGCGCCCAGCCTTGGAGCCGCTGACACCCCCGCCCCCCCACCGCTCCCCTCAGCCCATGGCGGTGGTGCCAGCGCAGAGGCTCCCCGGGCCGCTGCCGGCCCCCGGCCCTCTGCACATGCTCGGCGGCCGGGCGGCAGCGCGCATGCGGCGTGGGCAGCGCAGCGGGGGAAATGGCGGCGCGGGCAGGGCTGGGGCGGCGGGGGAGGTTGTCCCTAAGCCTTGCCGGCACGGTACTGCCTCGGGGCCGTGGTCTGTCCGCAGCCACCGGCAGTAACGGTGCTCGGCACCTCTACGCCTGCGGGATCGGGTGTCCCAGCTGCGGGCTCTGCTCTGAAACTGCAGCCAGGCAGCGGTGCGGCGAGCTGAGGCCTGGGCCCGGGCGAAAGGGCTTTCCGCCATCCGGACTTCAAGAGCCTTAAACGTGAGGTGTCGCTGAAGGTGAAGAAGGAAGCACCCGGCGGGGACGACAAATGCGATTGACTTCCGTAGCCCTTCTGAAGTAAACACGGGAAAAGGAAGATTTAGGACCTGTAACCTTAAAAATAATAACCACCATTTAATAATAGCAATAATACAGACTAAGACATGAGAAGTGAGGAATATGTGCATAAGTTATTTTTTAAGTCTTTTTTTTTTGTTTCAATTGTCACTGCCAGTTGCAACAGCAGATAAACAACAAATAAAGCAAGTCCATGTGACCTCGGTCCCAGCAGAAGTGTCAGAACAAACTGCTTGTGGGCACCTGAATGTCCACAGGGAAACAGCTGCCAGCATGAGTCCATTGGTAACAGGCGGTGTCAATTTATCTATTCATTTTATTTTCTTGTTTATTATTTTATTTCTGGCACAATACCTGTTGTCAAACAAGAAGAAGCATTAAATGTTAAGTATTTTGTCCTTAATAATGCTTCAAGTGTTATTTAATATCATCTTGACAAGCAAGGGAAGTACAGGTCACGTGAAAATGCTGTGAACTAATGTATGTTATGTAAAAAAGGTAGGATAATTGTACCCTAGCAAGTTTTTATTAATAACTAACTTCTACACACAAGGAAGTGTTGTGTGGGAATCCACAGGGATCTATCATCTGATTCAGTGTAATGTTTTTATTGTTTCATTCGGTACAATGTTTCAGTGAGATAATGGAGCAAAATATGCTTGTTACATGTTCCAGTGACTCTGACCTAGAAGAATAAATTAGAGAAAGAAAATCTCTAGGAATCAAAAAAGGTTCAGAAGAGGTAGTAAGGACAATCAAAGACATGGATCGGCTTCCATGTATTGATAACTGAGTTAGAACTCTGCTATCTGAGGGGGAAAAAAAAAAGGAGATGTAGCAGAATTGGAAAAATGATGTGTGGTGTAGAGAAAGGAAATGGGGACCTATTGTTCAATCCCTGCAGTTGGACAGAAGGAGATGCTAAACAAAGCTTGTAAGCAATTAGTTTGAAAAGCAAACAAAAGTAGGTGGTACGGTTGCAGTTCTTGCCAAATGTGATGACTGCTGAAAACTGATGTAGTGACGCTGGAGAAGTTCTTGAAAGGAAAATCCACAGAAGACAACTAAACACGTAAAAGCCATACCTGTCTCAGGAAGACCTTAACTGTCCCCAAATAGGTTGGAGTCTAGATTTAGCTTTGATGTTAGAGTATTTCCTAATAGCCATAGTGGTAGTAGAATAGGTTGTCTGAGGGGACATGATTAGATACTTTGTGAGAGGAGCATATCATAGAATCATAGAATCACAGAATATCCTGAGTTGGAAGGGACTTGCAAGGGTTATTGGGTCCCACTCCCGGCTCCACACAGGATCACCCAAAAATCAGACCATGTGTCTGAGAGCATTGTCCAAATGCTTCTTGAACTCCAGCAGGCTCGGTGCCGTGATCACTGCCCTGGGGAGCCTGTTCCAGTGCCTGACCATCCATTGACGTTGCTTTTTGATGAAGAGAGGACTGGATAACCACATTGGAGTCTATTCCTAAAGTTCTATGGAAAATACTAGATATTTATTACTTGATATCAAGTAAAACTGATGTATTTTGAACAAGACTCCCAAAATCACATCACTAAAATAATCAATTTACATAATATAAAAAATACAAAATGTGAGGAAGATAATTTTAAGTAAAAATACAGAATTGTTGAGGAGGAATAAAATTATATAATGAGTTTTAATGTTGTAGCAAAGGATGATGGAAAGCTGTGAAAACGTCAAAAAAAAACCTTCCATTTTTCAAAGATAAATACTCTAACTGCAGCATTGTTTAAAAAAAATCAACTCTACAAGTTAGATGTGCAAATTTTCTATTTTGAAAATGTGGAAAGCTTAACAACAAATGAAGGTTTATCATTAATGTATAAATGAGATATCAGATAACAATTACTTGAGTGCAATTTTAATAACAATTTGTTAGATGTGTGCTTCTACTGGTTAACGCTACATGGAATACTGTAATAGACTAGAAATGATTGGGTATACTGCAGTATCTAGTTCTGTGTGCCAACTTTAAATACCTAACTGTTTAAGGTTTACTTTTTTGTTCTGTCAAAAAAGAGTAAAAAGAAAGCTTAGTGTCCTGGGTCAATAAGATCCTGTCTCAAATTAATACAAAGTAGGTATGTGGTAGTTCAACTCGGTATGTGGTAGTTCAACTCTAGTCTACTCTAAGAAATTATCAGATGGCTTCCAGTCCCTTTATCAGATTCATTTTGCACAGTTTTTTTGAAAGGTAATTGAGATGTTGATTGTGCAGACAAGACTTGTGAATTTAACACACCCTGATAATGAATGAAAGAGTTTGTACTTCCAAGGGATCAGTCTTAGCATACAGACAGCAGATAAAAACAGGGTGGTGGTTTAACTTCTGGAGACAGCCTTCAACAACAGAAATAAAGAACAGAAATCAAATGGAGGTTTAGACTTGGGAAAATGGGTTGCTAACCCATCAACATGTCTTAAAAAACAAAAACAAAACAAAACAAAAAAAACATATGACACCATCTGATCTTCAAAAAGCTTCTAACTATCCAGATGACGGCCTGAACTCCTCTGGCAGGTGCTTGGATGGAGGTATTCCATCCAAGTCAGAAAGTTAAAATACCTGAGGGCATACAGAGTGAAAGACCTTCAGCGCTGGCGTTCATTGTCTCCATTGGTCTGATAGTCTGAATATCAACTTAAAGAATCTTTCAAACGCCATCTGCTTTTCAAGCCTTTGTTTTATTGGTGATGGAAGAGTACTTTTTAGTTTTAATTAGGAATGACAGTATTTAAATCTATTGGTTTTATAGCTCTGTAACACGTAAAATTGGTATTTCCACATAACATGAATACTGATACATTTTAATTGTTCATGGTTTGAGGTGATTTCTTGCTTTAGCTGTTAGTTCTACAAATATTTACATGTGTACTTTGTTTTTGGCTTCTGAGGGGAAATGTCATTTTGTAGGTAATTTACTGGGTATCTCTACTTTAGTGGCAGTTACTTATTAGATGCGTTTCATCTTATCTCAGAAAAGATGCTTGTGTGCTTTCAGCAGGGTTATTTATACTAAGTGCCAGTTTCTTCCCCGATTAACACTGCCAATTTTCACAAAACTCTTGAGATGAAACTCAGGAGATGAAAACTGATTCAGTGGTGTAGGTACTAACCTGAGGTTGATTCCATTCACCTGCAAGGCTTCCTGGTTCAGTTTGGCCAAATATTTTTGCCTTCATCTAAGATGGTAATGCTTACTTACATGAAATACAGTAAAACTCCAGTGCTCAAGATTGTGAAAGTGTGAGATACAAGATGCAGATTAGAGATATGTGATAGAGACTATGAGATAGTAAAAAAGTGAGTTAATGAAAAACAAATGCACCTCTGATGGAAGTGCCTCTGGATTTTAGACTTTAAGAACTCAGTAAAGAGAAGAAATAGGGTTCTATACTAAAGTAATTTGTGAATTATGTGAAATATGTGAAAAATATTAGC
The DNA here is from genome assembly GCA_013399475.1 of Chauna torquata. Taxonomy (NCBI): domain Eukaryota; kingdom Metazoa; phylum Chordata; class Aves; order Anseriformes; family Anhimidae; genus Chauna; species Chauna torquata. Next base: position 13,686 of record VXAL01019912.1, read on the forward strand.
CGTGACAGCATAAGGAAAGTACAGATAACGGTAGTGTATATATCTCTAAAATGCGATAACAGGACTATCTGCTTTAAGCACATTAACAATTATTTCAGAATTTTTGAACTAAATATGAAGTTTAAACTTACCTTGTGTTTTCCAATTACCTTAGTTACAGGCATGCACGATACAGGATTCAGAGACTAAAAAGAGTATCAGTTTTAATTCTTAAGTGCAACGGGCATCTCTTGAAAGCCTAAATATTTGAAGGAGAAAAGAGAGCCAAAGTTAATTGTTCCATATACTGTTTTTTAATGTTTACTCAAATTTAATTAATAAAGGTCAGACTGTTAAAAGGATTCTCTAATGCAGTGGAAAGGTACAAGTTTTGGCTGGAAGTATTATTGGATGATCTGGTCATCAAGCTAAAACATTCTGGAGATGCCAGCTTGTTCTAGAATATGTAGTCTATACCTCAGGGCTCACATCGACACCAAATGATGGCATAGCGATTTACGTAGTTCTGGTAGTTGTCCTAAAGGGCCCTGCAAACACAAAGGTAGCACTTCAAGTTGAGTTCCCATACTTTAATATCTGGATGATGTCTTCTAGAGCCCTTTCATACATACACAGAGGCTCAAGAATTTTTTTTTTTTTTTCACCAACTCTACTCCTGTTTTCTACTATATTTTCCATGGCAAACTTCTTGGTATATTACCAGGTTTCATACACACACACACAGAGGCAAACAACAGGTCTAGCTTTGCTTTGACAGAATTGCCTCACCAGACTTTACTGTCTTTACTTTACATCTTGCCCAGGTGATTATAGCGAACCCAGGGACACACCACAGAAATCAAAACCAAGGACTGGAAAGTGTGTGAGGTAGTGTCCTGTGATTTAAGTAGAATCTCAGAAGCCAGGTATATCAGCATTGTTTTCTAGAGAGTCTGAGAAGTATCTCAATATGTAAACATCCAGGAAAACAATATAAAATACAGGAAAGAAGAATGGAAAAGATGACTGCTCTAGAGATTATTGGGAAAAGAATTAAGAGCCGAAAAAAGTTACATATTCTGAATATTATGGGCACATGTCTGGTTCAGCACAACCTGGCTCAGCAGAAAGGTTTTATTCCCTCTGAGAAGTTACAAAGATGCAAGAAGAACGGTCAGTTACATGGAATGGCTTGTCTGTGAGATAAAGCAAACAACATGTGAAAAGAGTGGGCTCAAGTAGACATGATAAAGGTAACTTAAATAGTGTGGAGAAGGTGACTAGGAAATGAAGTTAACAGGCAACAAGCTTAAAACAAACCTGTTGTGGAGGCCAGTGCACAAAGTAGATTCCAACGAAGATTAAGCAGTTCTTGGAGAACTGGGTCATCAGCAGATTTTATTCCTGATGGGTTTAGGTGCAATCTGACTCAAGTCGCTGAACTACAGGCTTCCACAAATGGGAGTGGAAACCAGGTAAAGAATCACGCTGTGTACACCTTCTTCCATAAACTCTGACAGAGTACACAAGAGTACGTAGGAGAACATATTCATCTATCACTCATCATGGTCAGACACAAGAAGCCAGACAGGACTGTGGTCGCACATGGTATGACAGCTGTTACCTGGAACAGCATGTGCTCTCGTCTGGCGTTTTTAAATCCATGTGGGTGCTTTTCCTGTCCTCCACAGATGAGCAAATGTGCCTATTGTCATGTTGTAGAAACAATACTTTGTTCTTCCCGTGTTCACAGGGTGCAAGCACTTGGCTCTTGCTGCGCTTTTCTCCTTCCTCCTTTCCACGCCTGCATGCCGTTGTTGCCAGGACAATATTCACCTGCAGCACTTGTACAGAGCAGTTTCCCTAAGTGTGGAGGCTTGGGTGTAAGATGAAAAATGGGTCCTATGCACACTTTTTAGAGCACAAAAACTAAATGCTTTTTAAAATATTATGTGAGAAATGTTTTGTTTTACTGCAAATACTTCATGGAGTAGAGAAGCCCTTTCAACAAGTATGTTACCCCACCTTGACTTTATCAGGTTTCTTCTGGCCAAGGGGAGAGAGAGATGATGAAACAATAGGATATAAGTGAGGTGTCATCATGTTATTCATGGAATTGAAATCCATCCTATGTCACAGTCTGCCTCTGGTGGTCCAAAACACATTGTAGTTGTCCTTTTCTCTTTCGTAATTAATTGGTATTAAGAAAGAAAAAGGACCAACTACAGCATGTCTCCATGCTTAAGTGTTTCCTAGAAAAAATCATATGGGAGTTCTTTTTAAGTAAAATGAACAGTATAAGGCAATTCTACCCTCAGTCTAGTTCTGTAGGCAAGTCAGCAACACTTCACATTCAGCTTTGCCAAAGGCTGCTGATGCTGCTAATGGAAACAAAAAGTATTAGCATGCCATTAAATGGTGATGATGTGTGAGCGTGTCCAGAGCTTTTTCCTTTTATTCCAAATTTCAAAGAACTTCAGGGCTAAGGTCGTTCAGGGTTAAGATTAAAGCTTACTCCAATTTCTAGGTAAAGGATGAATTAAATGACCTCCTGAGGACCCTTTCCTTGCGTGTGTGATTCTGGACACACCTAACTGTAGAACAACGACATGTGAACAACAACCATTGTTCTCCTTTGCTCATCATAGTAATTGAAGAGAAGATGAGCACAAAAACTTGAAAATATATATCCTTTCTAAATAAATCTTTTGAGATCCCTAGTGGATGCAATGACGTTTCAAGGGTACACCACCACCACAGGAAGCATTTAGTGGCATCTTTTAAGAGCCTCAAAATAAAGGGCTGAAACCAACCAAAGCATTAAGTGTATGCAATCAATAGGGGTTATTAGAGGTTTATATTAGAAATTCCTAGGTATTTTGCTTTTAATTCAGTGCTAAATGCAAATGCTCAAAAGTTAAAGGATTGTTACAGCAGTGGTACAAAACTGTTAGTGAATTTTGTTTTAAGTGGAGAGTGTTTTATAGTCAGACACTGGATGCACTGTGATCTGCAGCCAGTAGGGCAGGAAGCTTACTAGAGGGCAGGTAGGCAGTGACGAGATAACAGCATAACATTTTAAGGTTTTTCTCAGTTCTTCTTGAGACACAGAGGAGTTAGAGATGATTCTTACCTTCCATGTTGTCACAAACTGCTCAGGAAAGAAGAGAAGGGAGGATACCCAGTCCCTGACTTTCTTTTTTTGTGAACTGCTTCAGTAGACTTCATCCCCTAAAACAACCTCAGCTCAGCCCTGCAAGCTGTTAGTGTGTCCTGGGAAATAGCTAGTTGAACAATGTGCCTTTCCAGTGGTACTGCTACTGTCCAGCCTATATTGACTGCCATGGAAAGGTCAATTAGGCACCTCCAGGTGGTAATTAATTCCATCTGGTTTAGAAATTGATATTACACAGGGAGGAAGCACCTTCTGGGGGTGTCTGATTCTTTTTACAGTAAGCCTAGGTCTCAAAATGAAAACTTTTAAGTGACTGAAATTAGTTGAAAGCAATAAAATTAGCTAAAATTAGTTATTCCATGACAAGTTTCATCAATAATGTTTCTGCATTTTACTAATTTCCTTGGTGGCAAAGAAAGTATGCCATCTCAAGGAAATTCTAAGATTCCCAGCTTACTGAAAGCCTTTGAGTCCTTTGCTCACCGAATGCAGTCAGCGGAGTTCCCGTCAATGCCGAGATAAGCAGGCACTAACATATCTATCCAATGCACTCGCATATCTACAGATGCCATGTTCAGGCCTAAAAGCAGTTGGTGAAGTTTGTCTTTCACAGTGAATGAAATGAAATCAATTGTTACTCCTGTGAGAGAAGCAATGTCCGTGAATTTTACAGGAAGCTGATTGCCAATGGCCTCGAGCATTCCCTGGGGAGAGCAGAGCTGCACTGTGTTTCCTTCCAAAAAGATAGTAGTGTCAAAACAAAACTGTGGAGCTCATGGCATTTATTTTGCCAGACTTTTCTTCAGAGATAATTTTTTTTTCTTTTCAGGATTTGGAGGATTAAAGATTGTTGTCAGAAAGGGAACACAAAACTAAATAAAAATAAAAACAAAAACCTTCTACTCTTTTGGTCTGTTTTTCCTCTGTATTTTCTTCACACAGACATACCAAATTATGAAATCTCTAAGCTAGTTAGCCTACAGCATAGAAGAAAGAGAGAAATTGATACTTCTGTTTTTAAATCCCCAGATAAATCTGTGGCACTGTGGCTTCAGTGTGACTTCAGTGAACTTTGCATCTCATTTTTGTTGCATCTTGTCTGTCACTAGATTGTTAGGTCCTCACAAAGAGGCTTCTCTGGACAGTGCTAAGCCCTAGTGTCCTGTCCTAAATCAGACCTTTCTGGCATCACTGGATGCCAAAATACAGGAGGAAATTTAATGTGTGGGAAAATGCATTTCAGCTATATTCTGTTGTCTCCTTTTACCAAAAAAAAAAAAAAAAGATTCTTCTAAGGTTCAGGTTCACTTCATCCTATTCAATTACTGACAAACTATGAGAAGACAGGACTACTTGCAAGAAATACCAGATCTCTTCAGAGGGCAAAAATATTAAAAAATATGTAAAAATAGATAGAAAGTAGTACTTTTTTTTTTGTCTGCCACTCCTACCAAAGGCGCAGATAATGTGGTTGGTCATGTTTCATCAAGGAATAAACTAAAAGAGTATGATATTTTTATGGGATACTCCAGATACAGCGGCACGGTCAGGTATGCTTCCCCCCTTTAGTTCCATTGGCCTTGGTTCGCTTCCAGCTCTGCCAGCAGAGATTTTCTTCCCTGCTGCATTGCCTTGTTGGAAGCCACCACATCTTCCAAGTGTGGCTTGGAGCCATTTTTCCCAACAGCCACACGCTCCCTGCAGGCTGTGCCAGCAGCCTGAAGTTGGAAACTGCCTGTGTCTTCTGCTAAAGATGAGGCTACGTAACAGGGGGCTCACAGAATGATAGCAGAGGTCAGCTTAACTTGCAAAGACCTGCTTCAGCTGCCTTCCTCATTCCTGCGGTGCTGCGAGGGAATATGAGACACTCATGGGAAGCAAGTCCATAGCCGCTTTCTCTGTGCTCCTGAGAGGACCGCTCTTGTTGCTGGATAGATGCTGTCGGGTACTGAGGAAACCAGCTCCAAAACCAGCTCTCAAACGACTCCAGACACAGAACCACGCCTAATCCCAGCGGTGGAGGTGGTGAAGAATCCATAGGGAGCTCTGTGAATTCCACTGCTGCATGTCTGTACTATACACAAGTTCATACCACCATATTTTAGTACACCTGACTGTGTAAAACGCTACTGCATTTAGACTTAGAGCAACCTTTTCAGGCTCTAATAGCTGTGTGTCATGGGATAGACAGGCTTCATATATATATATACAAGAGTCCTTGTTTTTCCAGATGTTTTTCTATAACAAAAATCTATCTTTAGTTTTGTTGTCAATAGTATTGGGGATAAGAAAATGCAGCATTGAGTGGTTTCACTTTTGTCTGTTACCCTCACTGGAAATCAATTGTTTCATTTGCATATCCATCTTAGAAACAATCAATGCAACCCTATTTTGTTGTCAATGGGGTTTATAAGAAAATAGTAATAATATGGATTTTGTCTACATTTTTATGTCTACTGCCAAATGAAATGTGAACTTGGCTGTGTTCAGATTTGAGTTCTGAGCCTCACTGTTTGTGTTATAGGTGGCAAGGCAATACTAACAAAGGCTGTAATAATAACAATAATAATATGTAACATAACACAAAATAAGCTATGTTGTTTCTGTATCTTGTCTTATTTTTGAGGAATATTGTCCTATGTAAAAAAAATTGTTTTTATATTTCGCTTAATGGGATTTCTTAAACCCATTTTAATATTGTCTTTCAGTGGATGAACTAAGGTCCCCAAATAATACTGAAAGCCATGTTCTAGAAAATTACAAATTGTGTATACTTTAACGGGGTTTCTTTTCATTTAACTGCAAAGGGATTTCATCCAGGAGGGAAATTCACTCCAAGAAGGCTGTGAAAGCACTGCAGTTGCCTTGGTTCTGCCAAGTGGCATGTGAGTAGCTGTGGGTCAAGGCATCAGAGAAAACTCCACTCCCTTTTTCTGTTTTTATTTAATCTATCTGCATTGTTGAACTACTGAATTCTTTTCTTCTATTTTTTTCTGCTATGCTATACAAACTTTACTAACTCCTTGTTTCTCTTTCTGAGACTTATGGCTGTGCTGCAACATAAATACAAATTTTTCTTAATTTGTTTTAATTCTCATTAGAACTATTTTTTTAATAACAGGACGTTAAAAAGTTATTGTATATTTTCATGACACATACGATTTATGTTGACTCTCAACAATGTCTCTCAACTAAAGGACCATCAATTACAGTTTGCTCAGCATCCATTTCTATTCTCTGTGGAGCAGTTATTTCTACTTGACTCCTACCTACATTTCCTTAAGGCTGAGTTGCAGAAATTTCTCAGTAATAAAGTGTCCGGATTCAGAGATATGTTTTTAGCTCTCTCTTTGTCTAACACATCCATGGTCCTGGTCTGAAGCAACTCTGTCAGTTCTGTTATATTTCTCCCTATTAATTTTTCAAAAGGAAGTTTTATGGTGCCTTGAAAAAAAAATCAACAGTGCTCAACAATTAGAGTGAACATACTTTGAACTATTTTTGTAATGTCATAGCCCTTACCTTTGCAAGATCTTCACTGGGGTTTGAAAAGCTTACAACTATGTCTCATATTAAAAAACAGAATCATGCTTCTTTTGGTAAAACACATCTTCTGCACAAAGCATTTTTGCGCAGAAAATACCAAGGGGCGAGTAAGACACAAGCACAACCCTTTGTTCTGCTAGTCCTTGTGATCCTCTCTGTATCAGCGTGTGTGGAATCAGCTAAGAGCCTATTTAAACATCTGCTCAGGCAATAAGAAATCTATAATTATTCTGTCCTTGTCTGTCAAACTTTGGTGATACCGTCCGTGTGACAGTCTTGCTGTCTGTCATGTTAAATGATCTGTTTTCCCTGCCACATCTTTGGTTAGTTCTGTTCTCATCTTTATTTTGTGCAGCTGCAGCTGTCTACAGATGTGAGGTTTTCTTCCTCCAGATAATTATAGCAATTTCTTTATATTCTCTCATGTTTTTAGAACATGCGTATTTGCAGCCCTGCAATAGTAATCATGACTTAAGGTCCTGTAATTAATTATCTCTATACTCAGCAGAGGTCATAATAATGCAAAGTGAATGCTGAAATGCTGTATTACATCCTGAACAACAACTTAAATATTTTAAATGAACATGAAACTAATTGTTTGGTTGAATTAGCTACAAATTTAGAGCTTACAATATATTGAGATTTTCATTATCTATCCCTGTTTCAGGTCTTCATTAACTGTAAAAATTGCCTTCTGACTGACGCTATTTGCTGTCTTTCTAGCTTTCATTTTATTTTGAAGGACAGCAAAATCTATTCATTTTTTTTCCTGATGAACTAATTTCCTTCTTGGAAATATATTAAAACCGGACTGATTTTAGTTGTCATTCAGTTCTGTCTTCAGAAAAGTTCAAAGGAAGGCAATCTCCTTTTTTTTCTCAAGCAAATAAATAAATGAATGAAATACATACTCATCAGAAAATATTGGGTTGATCTATCCTTACTTCACACAAAAATAAATGAAGACAACTGATCTGCTGTTTCGCTGCTACATGCTGCTCGTGCTATATGGGTGGATTCCCCTTGGTATCCCAAGCCTCCTGTGAGGTGTTGCTGCAGAAGTTGATGATGCCTGTGAGTAAGCTAATAAAATATCAATGGAAGATCAAAAGGTTTTAGACAAATGCCCAAATTACTTTCCAGCTTGCTTTCAACATATTGCAAGTTGCAAATGTCTGTCAAAGCAAATTCTGCCTTTAAATTCAGTAGAGTATGAAGATGTAGCCTTATATAAACCATTCCTGAGATTCAAAAAATTGCAGCAATTACTATACTGTTTGGATGGGAAATAATAGTATTTCATGCTCTGAAATGGATTCTATTATGCAGACATTGGCAGTGCATCTTTTACTCTTGCACCACTATAAAAGACATGACAAAACCTTTGGGAGCACTTCTGTGCTCCCAGTAACTGCCTTGGCTAAATGTATAGAAAAGGCAGGGCTAGTTACATACATTCTGCTGCTCTGGCTGGACTCTGGTAGCTTTTAATTCCCAAAAGACAGAGAGCATCATTTGAGAGATTTCAAGACTAAAGCCTACTCTCTCGTTACTCTAGCCAATGCTTTTAAGTTTGTTTGGTGTACAAGGGTAGGATTTCTAACAGCATTAAAAATATTTGAGCTGTTAAATATCCACGTTAAGAGAGACATGTTAAGGTGGACCATGACTGCAACGGTAGGAATGCTTTGGTATGTTGGCAAATCAAAAACATAAAGCAATGAAGGAAAATGGAAGTAAATTTTGATACTAGCACTGCCTCTTTTCTCAGCTCCCTGTTGGGGATACTGAATAATTCTCAGAATTGTGCAGCTACTGCACAATCGGTGACAGAGCTATTTAAGTCAAGGGAGAATTCAGTCTTTTGTAAGAAACTCAAAGAGAAGGCTGCATACAAAAAACAACCACAAGATGTCAGCCTTAATGAATTACAGTAGGTTATCCTGATTGGCTCTGTCCTGATAAGTAACTAGATATGGAAAAACTGCATTTATCATGTTGGAGATACTGCGGAGAAAATAATCTAAGAATAATATTCCTAGTCATACACACATTCAGAAAAAGATTGATCAACTCCAAATACAGTCCCTATGCACATTTGTTCCTAACAGAAAAATGCTGAGGGTTTAACCCTTCTGCTCACAGGGAGGACAGTGCAGGGATTTGTCACTCCCCGCTTGCCTCGTTTTCACACTCTTTCACTAAATATCTGTTGTCAGAGACATATCAGACTAGATAGACTTCTGGCTTCATCCTCTACAGTTATTTTTATTCTCCTAATATTCTGAACCACGTTCCCATCCTACAGTTATGAATGCTTGTGAGATAATGAGAAAGTTCCAGTTTCCAATTTCCAGTCCAGGTCTGGAGACGTTCAAGCAACAGATCTGTTCCTGGAATGCTTTGCAATCTGCTCCCCCTCAGTTCACCTCTCTAAAGCTACCTAAGGAGTTGTGCTCTCCCTTTATTTTTATGATGGATGCTCTACTTGCCTCCAGCTAGTCACACGAGCAATGTTCTTGTGTTTGCTACCAGTTGTTCACAATAGCCGGGTTTACCATTAGCTACTGCCATCAGTCACAACCTCCTGCTGTTATTCCTGCCAGTCGTTCATGCTGTGCTGCTTTGGCTCTGTTCTGCCAGCAAAATTGCTGACTGCTTCAGTGTCTCTGCCCAGCCCTTTCCTTCTGCAACCCATACAGTCTTTCAATTGTTCTTAAAAAGTTCAGATGATACCCAGGATCTGCAATAGGCAAATTTCCCAGCAGGATCTCTCCCATGCTTCGGGGGGGGGGGGGGGGGGGNCCAGATCTGCTTTTCGTTCCTTCATTGTGAGATGCAACGACCAGCCGCAGCATTGCTCCCTCAGCCACCACAAATAGGTTGCCCAGGACACGTCACACATCAACTTTAGAGCTTAGCTGAAACACCCCAAGGCACCACAAATCTTACCAGGAATTTAAGCCCTGAGCTTTGGCTCTGTCACTGGCCCACAGCTGGCTGCAAGCAGGCGGTCTGCTGGTTCCCATCCTGCAGGCTTCTCATGCACGCTGTATTCCTCTCCTGCACCTCCCTCCATCAACCTGATCGACCACTGCACTGAACCTGGCTGACTGTCGTCATTCAGCTCTCTTACTAAAATTACTCTGGCCTTAAAATTTAATTCCCTTGCTGTGTCTTCAGGTTTCATAATGCATTGTTTGACAGTTGTTGGTCTCCCTTAGGGTGTTTGCTTATACTTTCTTAGGAGAGCAAGCATGCTAAGATGCAGTTAAAAGGTACTGCAGCCTTGGTTCTGGGCTTTCTAGGGGTAAGGAGCCGACAGAGAGCAAGACAGCACCCTGCAACTGCCTGATACTGCCCACACACCAAGGACAGCCAAACACGGAAAATGTTCTGAGGTATTCAGGCCTCTTCTTGATGTAACAGCTTGTTGTAACAATATCCTTTACTTATACTTAATCCCTTGCAAATATCAAAATTAAAAAGGTGAAGGATGAAAGGGTGTTGTTTCTCATTTCTCTCAGCTTCTATCTTGTAATTTGTCTGGAAACTGTCTCCTTTTTCTTACCAAAACCGTTCCTTTCTGTGTACTTTCTTCTCTGAAAAGCAACTAGATGCATTGACCACTGCTGCTGTCACCAGGGATATAGAATCATAGATTCAGGAGTTAGCATACATTGATTTAGTACTCATCAATTATTTTGTAATGGGTACCACTGGAGAAATACAAAATGTCAGCAAGACAATGAAATAGCAGAACTTATCTAAAAATATATCTGACATAAATACTGTCTGCAGAAAATCCAATGCTTCCAACATACAAAAACCAAATTATCAGACTAGTCAATTCATTGTATTTATATTTTTCAACATTTTTAAATGCATTCTATTAGAATTTGCCCTTTAAAGAGCTTATTTGCATCACAGACTTGATTACTGTAGCTAACTTGGTTCTCACACCAGAAACTCCTAGAGCACTTGGTTTCATGGGTACCTTTACATTAGTCAGTACAATCCGAGCTCAAGTTTCATTGAAGACAGCTAATAGAGTTACTGTATTCCATTAAGAAGAGTTTTCTTTCCTTGTCTGATGCTTAACCAGCTTCAGTGTTATTCACTTATTCACCTGTTCTCAGTGTGTGATTTTCTAGCTTTAACATTTTAAGACAAAATTATAGATCGATGTTTCTCTCAACACCAGTTTTAACCACTGACAGTGATGACGACAGATGGTATATACCTTCCCCACACTGTCAAGACACTAATGCACAGTCCACTTCCTTGCCTGCATTCCTAAGCTTACCCATCACATTCCTTATCTTCCTTCTTGACCACTTTATTTTTATTTTAAAAACATGCCTTCCCACAACCACTACCCTCATCCTTTTCCTCTGCATCATCTTCCAGTATCACTTCAGGTCTTCAGAACATGCACTTACAGGCAGAAAACAAACAAATCCAAGTCCAGTAAGACACGCACACATACCAGTTTTCTGTTGCAGACTTGTTTTCCTCCATGCACAAGAATGTTTCCCAGAGGTCAGGATGTGGCCTATTAGTGTGCCATAAAGAGCTTGACAGGGGACATGGGAGGATGTGTGCTTTAAGGTATGGGCACTCTTTAACAGCTCGTGGCAAGGCCATAGAAGGATAGGATTCCTGGAATGATCCTGGCTTCAGCCTTCAAACAATTGTGAAATGCTGTTTTTCCAGAATTCTTTTTTGTGTTCTCCTGTACCACATGAAATCGATAACTGGATTTTGAAATGTTCAGACCTCTCACCATCTTCATTACCCACTGTTTTGTCCCTGAATCTGGATATGTGACAAAGCTCCTGTGGCTCATTCCCTCCTTGAAGTAGTGGATCATGGGACAAGGGACCTGCTGGGATGCAGAGCTGCAGCCGGGGAGTCTGCTTCCCAGCACATCCTGCTGGTTGCTCCTCGGCACTGGGGTCTCCCCTGTCCTCCTGGCCACACGCAGCTGGTCAAGGGGTCTTGCAGTTGCACCTGGTCCATGGGATCCTGGAGCCAGAATAAAGATGCAGGTTAGCTTGGCGATGTCCTGGATATGTGATCATTTGGTACTATGGCATGGGAACATGGCACCGGGTAGGCTGGGTGGACACTGTATTTAAAGGATAATTTGACAGATCTAGATTTGAGAGGAAAGATCATTCATTCTGTTATTTTCTAAATACCTAACAAATCTTGAGAACTAGAACACAAGCAATAATAATAATAAATGGCAACTTTGTTATTATAGTATTTTTATTTCTTATAATATATATTATTATTCAGAGAGGTTTGTTGTTGGGAATATGCCACAGAATTTAACTTCATGATTGAAAACAACTTCATAAATGAAGAGAGTTAATCATCCAAAAAAAAAAAGTGTGGTTGGGAAAAATAGCTGTATGGAATATGCAGTCTTGTCACCCTTATATCGCCATCTCATGAACTTCCTCGGAGCAAGGAGGGGCTGTGGGTCGTGGGAAGGGAGGAAGGGGTGTGCAGGATGAGAAGCAGAATGTTTTGCATCACTCTGAGCTATTATTTTAGGCTGTTACTCTTTTCCCTGGGCTCTTTGGGGCCACCTAGCAAAAATCCCACTGAGATGAATGGTCTATACTTGGAAAAAAACCCTCCCTATTTATAGATCAGCTCTGCTGAAGACAATGGATGTATAAAAAGATTAACCCATGGAAAATGAAGTTATGATAAAAGTAGCTACAGTAAAATGCTAGGAGACCATAGCCGTAGGCAAAAGGTGACAAACAGCCATGGTCATTTTGGCTCTGTTTTCTCGTACGTTTGTTTTATGTAACTTGAGTTACAGAGGTGAGGAAAAGTGATGATCCTCAGCAGGCTGCTCCTCCCAGGATGCACAGAGGTGTCACAGGGGCAGTGAGGAGCAGCGCAGCCAGCCCTGGCCGTGGGGCAAGGAGGCAGGAACACGGCGGGCAGCAGCAGCAGCTGCAGGGAGATGCATGCTATGCAGGAGTGGAATGTATTTAATGTGTTGTCTGGAGGTCACAAGTCTGCTGAACTATCACGGGAAACTTGCTGAGACAGCCCAGCACCCACAGGCTATGCCTGGCTTCTGCTCCCCTCCCTCAGTCCCCATCCAAGTTTCACAGCTGGCACAGCCGAAATAAGGCCGGGCCAGAATACGGCGTGCCAGATCTCACGTTCACAGTACACCATAGTATCGACACAGAAAAACATGGAACATGACAGAACTATGACAGACCACTGGGATGTTTTCAGTTCTTGCAATGACCTTATTTCTGACTGTTCATAAAAGCAGACAATAGCTATTTTAATCTGAAACTTTGATTCGTACCATACCTAAATAATTAATAAAGTGGCAAAATTACTATCTAAACATAATCATCTGCAAAGGTACATGGAGCCATACAGACACTGGAGAAAGATGTTACCCTTTTGCCTCTGTCCTTAAAAAAAAAAAAATCCCCTCATTAAAACTGGAATAGAAGTTGAATAATACTTTTTGTCAGTTTTCTATTTATAGCAAGGACATCACAAATAAGCCGAATATTCTTCATTTTGAGTAAGGGAATCAGAATCCAGTCATAAATTAATATCTGTTTACATATAAATTTTGTGCTTATGTAAATATGTGAATAGAGAGTTAGGGAGATATCTGTCCTATCCTAGGCCAGATTTCTATATGGATACATATGTTAAATATTTTTTAATGTATTATTAAGCAAAATCTGATTTCTGGGTATGCTAGCTCTGCAGGACTTGTGTACTGCAATGGTTTAATGTCTGTATCTAATCCTGATTATTACTAGTCTTAAATCAGAGAAAATCCCTCCCCCCCCAATCACCTGATCTTTATTCCTGGATTACCTTATAAACACCTAATTGCTCATGAACATGAATCATCTTCTTTAAATATATACTCTACATAAATAGGACATATCTTTCATTTTCTCAGTTCTAGGCATTGTATCCATGTTATTATGTCTCTAGGTAAACTGTAGAAGAAAACACCTGGAATCATCTAATTTCTGAACAATTTTCCCGTGCTCCAAACACAGAGCACATCCACAGGGAAACAACAGCACAGAACCATAGAATCATAAACTATCCCAAGTTGGCAGGGACCCACAAGGATCATCAAGTCCCACTCCTGGCTCCACACAGGACCACCCAAAAATCAGACCATGTGTCTGAGAGCGTTGTCCAAACACTTCTTGAACTCCAGCAGGCTCGGTGCCGTGACCACTGCCCTGGGGAGCCTGTTCCAGTGCCCGACCACCCTCTCGGTGAAGAACCTGTTCCTAACACCCAGCCTGACCCTCCCCTGTCACAGCTCCATGCCGTTCCCTCGGGTCCTGTCGCTGTCACCAGAGAGAAGAGATTAGCCCTGCCCCTCCGCTCCCCTTGTGAGGAAGCTGCAGGCCGCCATGAGGCCTCCCCTCAGTCTCCTCTTCTCTGGGCTGAACAATCCAAGTGACTTCAGCTGCTCCTCATATATCTTCCCCTCCAGACCCTTCACCATCTTTGTAGCCCTCCTCTGGACACTCTCTGATAGTTTTATGTCCTTCTTGTACTGCGGTGCCCAAAGCTACACACAGTGCTGGAGGTGAGGCCGCACCAGCACAGAGCAGAGCAGACCAACAGGTCCCACGGGAGCCCTCGTGCCTACTCAGTGCTATGGCATGCCTCTGAGGTTGTTTGCACCCGTAAATGTGGCAGCAGCTGGGGCTGTTTCTGGGTGCTGGAACCACAATGCTTGCATGGCTGAGTCCTCAAAGCAGTCCTAGGAAGGCTCCTCTCAAGCGATTCCCAGTTGCAGCTCAAGAATTAGCCAAGGCCAGGGGCCATTCCCAACAGGGAGCTTGCGTGTGGCTGCCCTGGTTTGGAAGCAAGGACCAAGACCAGCTTGTCAACACCAGGGAATTACTGGTTCGTTAATTACCAGCCTAGTGCAGAGACAGCAGGAGCTACTAGGTGGCTAAGCACAACTGCCTCACACAATTGCACCCACTTCAGGCATGGGCGTGGGGCCGGCAAACATGGCTTAGGAGCCACAGGACACCTCTGCCTGCACGGAGGAGCTGGTGGAGGTGGGCAGGTCTCCACGGGGTGGTTTCATGGGACCAGGCACTCATGTTCAGGCCCTGCTCACACTGCAGCAGAGGGCAGGATTCCTGTTTGCCCCGACCATGCCTCACCCCCCAGGGACAGGCTTGTGCCCATGGGCACTGCAGCTCCTGACCCACTGTATTGGGTTTACGTGGTAAAGGTTTGGTAGCAGGGGGGCCACAGGGGTGGCCTCTGTGAGAAGAATCCAGAAGCTGCCCCATGTCAGGTAAGAGCCAGCTCCAGCCACCTCCAGAAGGG
>VXAL01019912.1:29040-48896 GCA_013399475.1 Chauna torquata
AGCAGGTGATCCGGTGGGAGCTGCCACCCGTGGGGGACCCATGCTGGAGCAGTTTGCTCCTGAAGGATGGACCCCGTGGTACGGACCCATATTGGAGCAGCTCTTGAAGAGCTGCAGCCTGTGAGAAGCCCACGCAGGACCCATTCAGGAAGGACGGCATCCCGTGGGAGGGACCCCACGTTGGAGCAGGGGAACAGAGAGTGACCACGAAGGAGCAGCTGAGACACAGCGATAGGGGCTGACCGCAGCCCCCATTCCCCTGTGCTGCTCGGGGGGAGGAGGTAGAAGAGGGTGGGTGGCGGGAAGGTGTTTTTAGTTTGCTTTTAGTTTCTCACTGCTCTAGTTTGCTAGCGATAGCAATAAATTATAGTAATCTCCCTATGCTGAGTCTGTTTTGCCTGTGACAGTAATTAGTGAGCAACTTTCTTGTCCTTATCTCAGCCCTTAAGCCCTTGTCCATCGTATTTTCTCCCCCTGTTCCTCTGAGGAGGGGGAGTGAGCGAGCGGTTGTGGTGGAGTTCCACTGCTCAGCTGGGTAAAACCACCACGCCCGCTATGGGTGAAATGTGAGGGCATTGTATTTTACTTCCTACCATATGAGGAGTTTCTAAATAGTCAAAGACAAAGCTGGAGATGAGGAGGAAGATATAACAGAGCTCTGTAAAGTCAGGAATAGCAGAGGAAAGATGGGTGATGATGAACATCAAGTGAAATTTCCAGGCAGCAAGCTGAATGTCAACAAAAGGAAGGATTATTTCATACAGCGCATATGAAACTGGAACTAATTGCCACAGGACGTTGTGGTAGTCCAGCATATAGATGGGTTCAAAAAGCAGCTAGAGAAGTTCCTGGAAAAAAGTTCGTCCAAGGCAGTTAAACACAAAGTCATGGACACAGTTCTAGCCCTAAAATGCCAGTGAACAAGACCAGGGAAAGATCCTGGGGGCATTATCACTGTACACTTTTATATGCTGCAATGAATCATCCTGGTCATTGCTTGAGATGATGTTATTCAGTTGGATAGACTTTACATTTGCATCAGTAAAATCATTCTTATTTTCTATTCTCCAACAGAGTTAACACTGTTAATTACTGCTATCCCATAGTTTGCATTGCCTATTATATAATGACTTTCCACTGGCTGTTTCATAAACTTTCAGTCTATTTTAATGTGTGTTAATTAATGCAGTTACAAATTACAGTGTAAACGCTATTTACATACTTTCCCATGACTCAAACATTTGCTCCTCAGACATGGTTAATCAAAAATGCATGTGTCCAGCCTGTGATATAATCATCTTGGTTAATTAACATTCATTAACTAGAGCTTAAACTCGAATGAAAATTCAAGTTGTCTGAATGAAAATTCAATTTTGTTTTATCCAAACAAAAACGAGTTTGGATCTTTGCCTTATTTAAACTACGAGATAACTTTGAGCAAGAATGGTATCACCCCATCAGATACTGGCCTGCTAGATATCCAAGATATGCAACAGGTGAATACATACTAGGGACAGTTTAAAATGAAGAGAGTAAAGCTTCCATGCCTGTTAAAGGGATGTCATAATTACTGTAGCTCAGAGCTGGATTAACTTTGGATATACAAAAATAGCTTCAGCAGATGTGTAAGGTGAGTTTTGACTTTGGAGATAGTGTTTCACAGGAAGAAAAGATATTCTAACAAAGTCCCTACTTACAACCATGTCTCAGGAATTAATAGTTCCGAAGTCAAGCCAAATAAACTGATGAATCACTTCAGTAACAACACTGAAAAGGCTTGACTTTATGCAGCTCTAGACCTTATTTCTGCTAAAATGGACAGTGAAATGAGGCAATTAATAAGTGAGTTACAGAAGAATGAGCATCAACACAGCAATTTCTGGGCAGCATCGCACAAACTTTTTTTATTTCATAACTATCCGTATATACTTTCATGACAGACCTATAAGTTGAGCAGTAAGAACAAGTATGTCCTATTTCTTTCCATCTGTTCATCATACATATATTTTTGTTTTTTCATATTTTTCCTTCCTTCAAAACCTGGCAGAGTGTATATGTTACTGAGTCTGACAAGAAAGGCACTACGCTATCTAAAACTACAGAAGTACAAATGAAGAGTTGTTTTTTTTTTCCTCTGTAACCACCTAGAAGCTTGACCAATGAGCTTGGACAGATCTGTACTTTTAAGTATTTTCCCCTCAGTAGGATATAAGTTTTAAGTTTTCGAAGCTGTAGGTAATAAGACCTTACGTAAAGGTCTACACCTGTCAGTCAGCTAGGCTTCATTTCACCAACTTGCTTTTGAACAAATCTGTGCAATTACTGAGTCCTCGGCCCAGAGTGGAATAGCCTGGGATGTATGTGTAGAGCTGTTGTAATGTGTATTAGTGGAAAATATCTTGACAGAAGAAGTGATCTCCAGGTTAAAGGGAAAAAGAGGATCATAAATGTCGATCTATGGGGTTTTGGTTTCCAGATATGACACTTAAACTGGTTTCTAGAAAGTTACACTGGAAATGAGTCTTGCAGTTTATTCCATTTTTGAGCTCATTTGTTTCTTAATATCTTAAGTGAGCATATTAGAAAAATATGTGTCCCAAATTAAATGCCCACAGGCACTGAGGGCAATGCAGTTTACCATCAGCGAGGTGGAAGTACTGTCTAATTCAGAGATGTGTGAAAACAGTTGAACTGGCAGAATTGCCTGAGAGGACAACTAGCACAGAGTTACAGCAGCAAGATAAGCACTGTGTCTTGCAAACATGTAGACCTCCAAGCACATTGTCTTGACATCCCAAAGGCATTAAGCTTTCAATTCCCTTGCACCTCCCTACAGCACACGTTTTCTCCTCCCTTCATGAGCCATGGTGCATAAATCAGTAGCCGGCTCCCAATGCTTGTGTGTACATGAGTCTGTGCAGGTGGTGTGTTCAATGGCACAAATGAATCATCTTAAATGTGCCATCAGAGAAGAGCTCTCTGCGAACAATTTTTCATATCCTCTTTGTATCTCAAAGACCAAAGTAAGAAGCCTTCCAGGTGGCATACTGTACATGCATGGGTTTCTGAGATGAGAAAGAAAAGCACAGATGAGCTGAGGAAGAAAACTCATCCTAGACTTTGTACTTAAGTTACACGTTTCTCAATCCTTTCCCATGTAAGTTTAGATAACCGACAGGTTATAGTGCAGACATAATAATACAGTTTAAAATATTTTTTGCTTTTCTGGTTGACTTCTATGGGCTTACTTTTCAGCCAGGTCCATTAATGTTTTGCTGGGCAACTGCACAAGCACAGACACTAGTATAATGCAGGGAAAGATATAAGTAGATAACTTAGGAGTTTTGGTGGTGTGAATTTGAAAGTGACCTTCCACATCAAAAAAAAAAAAAAGTATTATCAGTAACTTTCACCAAATCTCCAACCTCCTTTTGTAAGTTCAGAAAATCCTGAGGAGGAGTTTTGTGTTTGCTTTTGATGAAAGAGGGCTGATGACCAGCTTCGATAGTACGCAAAAATCTGAGACTATAGAAGGGGCAAGAAAGTAATTTGACAGCTATGAAATGTATTACTGCTCACCAATTCCTTTCCGTTGAAATTAACAATTTGGTGGCTGGAAAACCTAATTCCTGTAGTATTTTACTGATAGATGAATAAGTTATCAGGCAACAGCTGAACAAAAAATTCTTCAACACTGTCTTTGGAGGAAAAAAAAAAGTTGAAGTTAGCATTGATCAGCATCACAAATAATGGAAAAATTTCTTTAAAAGAGAAGGGTTGGTGGCATTTCCTACTATAGACCATCCACTTCTCCGGACGTTTGTTCTATCTCCGTATCTCTTTGACAGAGAAAGTTTTGTCTCCAGCCCTACCTTACTTCAACTGGAGCTTTGAATTGTCTGAGAGGAGCACAGCTGTGGTGACACTTCAAAGGTCAGGACATAATCTGTAATGCAGGTCACATTTGATGGATCGATGAATTGGTTCAGAAGTCAGTGGGACAATGGCACTTTACTCCGTGAAAGTTTCCTTCTAAGTACTTCAGTGTCTTTCATACACAAAGCAAATGATTGTCCCAACTTTACTTCCTACCTTGTTGTGGTGTTTTTTTTAAGGGTCCAAGAGTAGGTCTGCCTGCTAGACCTGTGCTGGTTAGGCAGAGTTTTTGGAAGAAAATGAGCTGACTGGCACCCATTATGTATTTTGCATGTTGCTTGTATGATGGCCTGCCAGTTTTCTCAAAGAACAGACTTATTTGGTGATACAGGTGGAAATTAGTAAAAAGCAGTGTCAAATTTCATTTAACAAAAAAATTAAGTAGAAAAGGGATAAAAGATTGTTTGCTTTCTTCAAAGTGGAGTCTTGGGGCAGACGTACTGGAAGCCTGAGACAACAGCAGCATTGTTTGATGGAGTCCCTGGAGGGAAGGAACAATTAGCTTTGCGCCAAATTTGGAGGATGTCAGGAGCGCCGTGAGATGAGGAGGAAGGAGGAATGAGAGAGCAGCTTCATTTCAAAGAGTCTGATTTGCGCTCAGTCTACTTTCTTCTGTATCAACAGGTATTCAGCAGGAGCATTCATGCAGGAGAGCGCAGGTGACAGGACTGCAGGCTGTGAGAGAGGGCTGGGCTCTCAGATCTCCAGTGCCATTCCACACACCACTTCTCATTGAACCCAATTTGTGGTGATGAATTCATTTGTTAGTAGGATGTCAGCTCCTGTTTCAGGTCAGGATATACATTGGCTGTTTGTTAAAAAAAAAAACCTTTGTGATTCTTCCCATGCTGCTCCTCACACTTAGAAGGAGATCTCTGTAACTACTGCAAAGCCATTTTATTACTCTTTTTCAGACAGGTCCCTTACACACTGCTTCCAAAATGCCTGCAGAAAATATGACAACAATTAGATTACTGGTGTGCTGTGATCACTCTTGTCTCATTGTCTCCTAATACCTTCCTGGCAATCTTCATTCTTATATTAAGATTGTAAACTTTTTACTGAATATAATGTCTTTTCTTTTTTTTTCCTCTACTTGCACGAACCTTTACATAAATAGTTGTGATGTTTAGATGTCAGGGTGAAAAGCGAGCACAAAAAAAATTCAGCATGGTCCCACATAATCTAATACACCTATTCTCTGCCTACTCCACCCACTTTTTAAGCTCTAGGTCCCCTTGTGTAAACAAAAGTTGCAGAAGACTTGCATGTCTGCAGTCCAGCTTTTATGAGCAGAGCCTGAAGGATGAATCTGTGCAAGAGGATACAGGCTCAGTTGAAAATCTCTTCCGTTTTTAACAGACTCTTCTTTTTTCTTTGACCCTAGAGATAATGAAGCGATAAAGTCTTTATCTCCTCCTTTCCTTATTTTTGCTGTTTCCCCTGTCCTAGTTACTGGCTGATTAGTTAAACAAAGAAAAGAAAAGGGGGAAAAAAAAAAAAGAGTCCTTTTTTCTTCAGACTTCCAGCTGTGTTGGCATGTCTGTTATTTAGATGTTCCCAGGTCTGGCGCAGCACAATAAGATGGCTCTGCAGAGCTGTATGAGACTTGTTTCCCCTTATTAAGTTTTAGTTTATGGTTGAATGGCAGAGGAATTTATAAGCAGAGTTAGACATACAGACCTAGAAAGGGCTATAATGAAGGGTAGGAAGTGTTCTGTATCTATATCTATTACAGAAAACTCCTTGTTGTGGTTTGGTTTCCATTTAATTTTTTTCTTATGATTCCACTATTAGCTGTTAAGTGGAATACACAGCGGGTCCTTGAATGGGAGTATGTGAGCACCAGCACTTGTCACCTATATTAAGAAAACCGCATGCTGAGGGAAATAGTTCTCTAGGCTTTCTTGACTCTTCCTCAGATTGGCAGTTATTTTTTCAGAAAGGCAATGGAAGTTGAAGCTAACAAACTTTGCAAAAAAAAATTATTTTCTCTGAAGTCTTTCATTAATGGATGTTTTTATTCTCATGCTATAAAAATGGAACAGAGAGGGAATCAGATTCCCATGGGAGAGAGAAATGTTAATAGGCAGAATAGATTCCCTAAATTCCATGCTATACATTTAATATTGGCACTGATCCACCTAGTGATGGTGAACAATTTATTCTTTTATGTCTTAATTTCTGTATCTCTACAGTGAGGCTAATATTTTTGTGAGTACCAAAAGTAACGCACTGGTATGACGCTGAGTGACAAGCCGCACTGCTTCGTAGTGGAGAAAGAACAATTAGGAGAATACTGATCTTATCTGATTATCATGTTATAGCAGTAATCAATAAATAAAAACGAACTTCTTAAACCATCAAAAGATTATTCAGTCATTCAAGGACTCTTGAACTACTCTCATGAAGCACTCCAAATGAACATTTACTTAGCGTAGTGAATTTTTTTTTTCTTAAATTAGTATTTCTATTATATTAGAATAGAATAGAATAGAATAGAATAGAATAGAATAGAATGGTATTATTAGTATTATATCGTATTACTAATCTATAACTTTGGAATACTTTCCTGTTTTAAAATTGACATTTTTCTTCAAAACTGGTCAGCTTTTCACCCCAACTTTTTTGATGTAGGATAAATATGCCATGTAATTACACAGTGTTCACTCCTGTTCACTTAAGAGATCTTGTGTTTGATAAGTTTGTTTAGTGCACTGTAATCTTTTAAAATGTGTATCATGCTGTTGGGGGTTTTACCTCAAATCAGATTATAATCTGATATTACAATATCCCTGTAGAGAACCCAAAGAACTAGCATATGATGACTTAGTATGTCAGTGGTGCAGAAGTTATAACAAAAAGATGTGTAAACACATGTACGCGTCTTTCTTTATATAAAAGGTGATGAAAGCTTGTGATGAAGCAGCTTGTGATGAAGCAGTAACTTGTGCTTATTGTATCAGGTCAAATCTATGATTCTCCCGGCTTAACGCAAAACTGACCATTTCTTAAATGTAAAAATCTACACATGAAGTGCTCAGATGTTGCCTTAGAGCAGCATTTTCAGCTGATGTTTTATTCAGATTTATTCACATCTCCATCATCTATAGTAAATCTTGATCTGTTCAGTTGTTTCAGCTTTGCTAACAACCTAAATAACCTCTAAAATTGTATAATCAAATTTAATTTGCTTAACTTTCTAAGGTTTTGCTTTATAAGAAAAAATAGTCTAATGAACAGGCCAGTAGGCTAAAAATGAGGTGACTGATAGTCATTCACTTTGCAGCTCATCCATACAACCATCAGCAACAAGAAGAAAACAGGATTTTTATTTCTTTATATTGCACACACTTGCATATCCTATCTGTAAAATTAGCAAAATACTTTGCTTTCTTCCATGGCTGTCATAAGAAATAAAATCCAATAATGGCTATGAGGCATTCAGATAGTGTGATGAGGACCATATGGATACATGTATAGCGGTAAACTAAACAGTGCCAGAAAATGGGTCTGAACACAGGAACTTACTCATCTACATGAACACTGAACCAGTTAGCTCTTTCTCAGCAATTCTAGGGCACAGTTCAGGAGTTAGCGTGGGGACGGACCTTTTCCAGCTGTGTCTGGCCACTCTTTGAAAGATAGAGAGTTTAATAATACGGACCTGGCTACCCCAAACCAGCCAGCCAAGGCGCAGGGGAAGGTTCTCATCCGTGAAAAGACAAGTAGCCTGTTAGTCCTGAGATACGCTTCTTTCTCAGTACCAATAGGACTTACATGATGAACATATTTCCTGATGATACAATTAGATCTACATACCACAATATATGATACGTTACTGTTTTATGTGAGCAGATTTGAGGAAGGAAAGTGTTTCCCATTGTATGACTTGTTTTTGGAAAGCTGTCTGCTCTGCACTGTGCAGAAAACAAAGGACTTTCCAATTTTCTTTTCCTTTTTTTTTTTTTAATTGAAAGACAAGAGAACAAGACAGCCACCCTGGTTGCCTCTGCTCCCAAAAACCACGTCTTGAGAGCCCTATTTAAAACCGTGGTCTGAATTCAGCAGACAATCTCTTATTTACTTGGTCAGCTCTAATTTGCACAATGCACTTTAATTGCACTAACTCTGTATCCTATTCCACCGTTACAAATTCTACTCAGCCAGCATGGAGTTACCAAAAGCGACTTGGTCAGAAGAGTTCTTAACCTAAGTTAAGAACTTAAGTTCCTCTCACTTTTCTTAATTTTGAAACAACTTTACCTGAGCACTGATCTTGCAAACCGTTCCACCCAGATGAGCCCATGCTGCTGCATTCAGCTCCAGCTAAGCTGCAGGTATCTGCCCACAGGGCAGCTTGATCTTGTGTTTCATTTTTAAAGTTAAATCTAGTTATACTGGCTCTGATTATGTTTGTGCTTAGCTTCATTTTCTAGTCTGCAATTCACTTTTTGCTTATGTATTATTTCTAGCACCAAAACTAGTCTGCAATTAAGCTTCCGTTAGAAAAATGCTCCATTTCTGCATCAAGTCTCTTCTCTCCCAGCTGTGTGTTTATGATTGTTTTTCGTTTCTGTGAAAGTGCCTGGAGACCTATGGAAGACAGGCACCATGTCAGTTAAGTACTTACATTACTATTTAATTATTATTAAGCTATTACCTTGCACTAACAACTGTACATTTCTGCTTTTGTAACCTACATCCTTCTGCTGTCTGTTCTCTGCAGGACCCTTTTATTTACTATTTGTTACACTCCATGTTTATTATAGAGCAGTCTTATTTCTAGTACACTGCCTTGCTAGGTTTTTCCAAATGGATACATCTGCCTCTGTCCCTCCGTTTGTTAACATTCTCCTTTCCTTTCTAACTAATGTTAAATTAATCCATGGATCTTTTCAGAGTCAAACAAATATCTTTCAGTATCTTCTCCTTCATTTAGGTTAACATTTTTACTATAACTACTTTGTACGTTCCTTGTCTTATTTCATAGACCACAGAATCACAGAACCACTGAGGTGGGAGAGGACCTCTGGAGATCATCTAATCCAACTCCTCTGTTCAAGACAAGGTCACTTACAGCAGGGTGTTCAGGGTTGTGTCCAGTTATATTCTGACCTTCTCCAAAGATGGAGACTCCACAACCTCTCTGGGCAACCTGTTCCAGCATTTGATCATCTTCAAAGTATGTTTAAATGGAATTTCCTGGATTTCAATTCATACCCATTGCCTCATGTCCTTTCACTGGGCACCACTGAGAGGAGCTGGCTCTGTCTTCTCTACTTGATGAGATTCCCCCGAGCCTCCTCTTCTCCAGGCTAAACAGCCCCAGCTCCCTCAGCCTCCCCTTACATGGCAGATGCTCCAATCCCCTAATCATCTTTGTGGCCCTTTGCTGGACTTAGTCCAGCATGCCTCTCTTGTACTGGGGAGCACAGAACCAGACACAGTACTCCAGGCATGCCTCACCAGTACTGAATAGAGGGAAAGGATCACCTCTCTTGACCTGCTGGCAATGCTGCTGGCATCCTGCTGCCCAGGATGCTGTTGGCTTTCTTTGCTGCAAGGGACTGTTGCTGACTTCTGTTCAACTTGGTGTCCACTAGGACCTGCAGGCCCTTCTCTGCAAAGTTGCTTTCCAGCCAGCCAGCCCCCAGCATGTGCTGGTCTATTGCATTATTCCTCCCCAGGTGCAGGACTTGGCACTTCTCGTAGTGGAACTTAGGGGATCCCTCTCAGCCCATTTTCTTATAGTCTTTTCTCTTAGTAACTCTCCTTTCAAAAGTAAAACCAAATCTTTGATAAAATCCTGCAGGCTCAAAGGAGCTTTGTAGAGACCAGGAAGAAGAGACATTGGCATTGATTTTCAGGTTTTCCTAGAAACAGTAAGTGTTTGAAGAGAAGCTGGAAAAGGCAATGCTCTGGTTACTCCTATATATGGCAGGTTATGAAGCAGTGAAGCTCATCAGTATGTTTGGAAGGGTAAGAAGTGCACTGCAAGCTGCTAACCAATGTCAAATATCTGAAGCATGCGCTTATACCAGGTGATTGTCACCCAGTAAAGGCATATGTTTGATGTCCCGTATATCTATATAATAAGTCAAGCAGCTCCAGCAAAGAGTCACTAAGATGATTAGGGGATTGCAGCACTTGTCATACAGGGAAAGGCTGAGATAGCCAGAGTTGTTCAGCTTGGAAAAGGCACTTTTCCTTGGCATCCAGTGACAGGACGTGAGGAAATGGCCTCAAGTTGTGCCAGGAGAGGTTTAGATTGGATACCATGCAGAATTTCTTCACGGAAGGGGTGGTTAGGCATTGGAACAGGATGCCCAGGGAGGTGGTGGAGTCACCATCCCTGGAGTTATTTAAGGAATGTGTGGATGTGGCACTTAGGGACATAGTTTAGCGGTGGACTTGGCAGTGTTAGCTTGACGGATGGAGTTGATGATCTTAAGGGTCTTTTCCAACCTAAATGATTCTGTGATTCTATGATTCTATGACAGGACAAGAAGCAATGAGCATATATTGAAATACAGGAAATTCTGCTTAAACATATATATTTTTTTATTTTATTTATTTTAGTGTGAGGGTGGTTGAACACTGGAACAGGTTGCCCAGAGAGGCTGCAGAGTTTCCATCCTTGGAGACATCAAAACCTGACTGGACATGGTCCTGAGCACCCTGCTGTAGGTGACCCTACTTTGAGTGGAGGAACTGAATTAGATGATCTCCAGAGGTGCCTTCCAACCTCATCCATGCTGTGATTCTGCTTGGGGACCGTTTTGTTGAATGAGCACTGCAGATCTAAAAAGATCTCTTCTCCTTAGGCTACAGAGCTACATCATGACAGAATGAAGTAAGAGATCTATAACACTCTTTCACCTGAGCCTTTGACTCATCAGGCTGTTGTTACAGCTGAGAGCCTGGTATGTCCACAGCAACCTTTGACAGCTCTGTTCCCACCTGATGAACACAGCTAAATCAGACATACCGAGTGGAGTTGTTTTCCCCCTCTTCCCACCCAACTCACTCTCATTCACTTGCACAGTGAACCACAACCATGGGGCTTACTTAGCTGAAAAATCACCTGTCTGTAAAAACCATCTAGCTGAAAAAAATATTTACTTCTGCCAAGTCCATTCCCTAGGCCAGTTCCCCATGAGGGAAGGCACACATTTGTGCCACAATCAGCTTGAGGGAGAACGCTTTTTCCAGTGGCCCTTCCAGCTCAAAGAATGGCTCGAACTGTGGCATGAGAAGTTGTCCCTATGAAAAGAGTTCAAACCTGGGAAAAGAACCAAGGCCTACCTCTGAGACTAGTATCATGTCATCTGGACTACACCCTCTTCCAAACTGTACTCTTATTTGTCAAAACACCCTCCAGGTCAGGACCAAAAGATGGTGTTTTGCAAGAACCCTGCAAATTCCCATGTTCCAATACTGTAAACCTGATTAGCTTTCAGAGGGTTGTCAATTTGTAATCTTATATTGATGTTACACTTGATTATAAGAAAAAAAAACAAATAAACAAACAAACAAAAAAACCCACCACCTTGAAGCAAGTACAAACCCTATGTATAACAGCAAACATCTTCTGCTTTGTCCAAGAATTAGTTGTCTTACTCCTACTTGCATTGTATCTCTTCGCTGTTTCAGGCTGTACAGAGTGCAGTTTTAATCTCTCTCATGAATGCTTCATCTCTTTACTTCTTTCCAGGTTAGTTTGTTTGTCTTATGGGTTCTCCATATTTTCATCTTTCTTTAAAAGAAAGTAAGCTTGATTTTTAATAATGATCAAATTATCTCCTCTACACTAACTATAATGCATGCATAATTAACAATGAAAAGGTTGAGTAAACCAAAGGTCATGGTAATTGAGGCAGATTCCATTAGGCAGCGCCGGTATGTTATTGTTCCCAACGCAGAAATCTAGGTTTAAAGGAAGATAATGCGTTCATGAAACTGGGCCACGGGAAATGATCATTCTTCTGTTAATATTGGGTCACCTGCAACTATTACTTTCATTAGGGTCACAAGTGGGCACTGCTAATAAATAACATGATAATGATATATGAGTGGAGCTATGAATGTGCTTTCATCAAAATAATTCACAGACAATTAGATTCTTCCACACTTATTTATTGGGTAGCATTTTCCAGCATGAATAATCAATCGTGCAAAGATGGAAAAGTCTTCTCTCCACTGATTTGTATCACTACCATTTTCATCTCTTGATAATAAAAGAGGAATGGGAAACGCAGGTCCATGTGTTTTGATAAATTAAAATAGAGACAGGATTAGGAGAGGATACTTTATCACATGAAAACTGAAGCGCGGCGCTTGAAGAAACACACAAAAGAGCAGCTTTCAACTACTTAGATGAATGATGTATTGCTAAAGTACAAATAAACTGCTTGGGGAAAAGGACAGGGCTTAAAGCTAGAAGTTACACGCTTGGCTACTTAAACACATCAGTCTATATAAATTGCAGTACTGGGGGTCCAAAATAATTTCTTTGATACTTCCATTGCCTGCAGTGGCGTTTTTCTAGCAACGGATTTAGCTCTGCACTTCAGTAGCCTACATTATTAAGCCTAGTAACTTCAGAGTATCTGTCACGTGATGCCACTGCTCTCTTCCTGAGACAGAAAATGCCCCAGACCGCTGGATGTTTTTTATTTATTCACAGTTCATCATCCAGCTTTCCCTTCTTCCCCTATTTCCACCTGGCTCTGGTATGGAGTTTTCTCTTCAGCAGTTTCATCAACCTGCCAAGCACTGCCAGTACTCACGCTGCTCGGTCCTTCAGTGATTGTCAGATTTTTGACACTCCAGTTTCCCTGCCCTCCTTTTCATCAAGAGCACTTCTTCCCTGATTGCACAGAGAACCTTTGCCTCTGTCACCGTTCTCTAGCTGACTGATTTGTTCACTTTATTTTGAGACGCAGCCGTGCCTTTGTTATTTATACTCCAGCATCTGTTGGAAAAAAGTCCCGAGATCTTCCTGTTCCCACAGCAAGCTTCCCTCTGCCTCCTAGCTCAGCTTTGGCCAAGGAGCACCTCTTTCTCTCTTTTCATTCCATGATTTTTATCTCTGGCTGTTATCTGTCAGTCTTTTGCATACCTAAAAGATTAAGTAGGATAGTAAGATTTGCTAAGATCTCCATGCCATTCTTCCTTCCCTGTTCACATTTTTACTTAGACTGCCTAATTGTTTTCCAGCTTAGCTCTGATAGCGAGTACGATGGAACTTAGACTACACTGACTTTTGAAGAAAGACAGAAAAAAAACTCAAAATCTATTTAAACACTGTGCTTCTATTTCCATTGCCTTTTTTTTTTTTTTTTTCCAATTGAAAGGGTATGGGAAATATGAAGGGAGACTCTCCTGTATGAAAGCATTCTGCATTTTCATCAGCCTAGATTTCAATCAGTTCACCCTTTAGCAACATGGTGTACTTCTGCGATTAATCTGTGAGTAAATTCTGATTGACTCTCACTGAAGTGGCAGCGGTAAGACAGGAGTGAAACAGACTCTTATTTTTGACACAATATTTTTGAGTACCTTAAGCCTTGCTTACCAGTTAAGGTTTCACTCTTAAAATTTATGATTAACAAAAAAAGTGACACTGAAAATAAGTGCTTGGAACTTATTATTATGTTCTAGTTGCATATTATTCTAGTCGAGTGGAGATGCAGAGAAGCTCCTTCTCAACCTTGTTAATTTCTATACCTGTTTTTCCAATATTCGCTAGAATGGCGAAATGCTGACCTGAATGACTGTAATTAGCTCTTGTGATTGGAGTAATGGTGGATGAAAAAACAAAGTAAATGTATAAACCAACTGCGGCTTACCACCCACAGACTCATGAAGCTGGCACTTTCTCACTCTACGCCCCCAACTCCAAGTAATCATTTCCTTTCTTCACCACTGTATACTGTGAAAAATGTTCTGTAATTTTTTCCTACCAGCTAACAATTCAATTTTTTGAGCCTGCAGTTCCCCAAGGAAACTTGTTCAAACTCCTTAAATCAAGCTGCTATAAGGAGCCAGACACTTTCAGTTGACGAAAACTGCATACAATGTAATGCAATAAACCTCACAAACCAGTCTCGGTCATAACAAAATAAAATTCATTTCTAACACTGAGCTAACATTTTCTTAGGACTGTTATTCTTAAAGGCTATATATATTGATTTAAAAAGCATTAAAATGTTAATGTTTTGGCAAGTATATGTCAGTGAATTCCTAAAAAAAGGTATTTCCACGTGACTGTGGCCCTTTTGAAATAATTGTTTAAGTCTGAAAATCTTATGCATCAATTCGGCTTTCCCGTAAATCCCTCATCCTACGCCAGGAGGGGCTCTTTGCTATTGCTCATGCTTTTAATGAGCATTAGATGAAAAGCTAAATACTGATCTTCCTGATCAACCGATCATCAGTTGATGCCTTGGCAAGTTTCTGAGATCCACAACTCAGTTTCTGCATCAACTTAAATAATGAGCATAACCTCAGCCTTCATTCCAATTAGCATAGCTGATCCACTGAGCGAGGACAGAAATGATCACACATTCAAAGAAGGCAAAATAGCTACTGGTTTGGAATTAAATGCAGTCTTGTAAAGGTGATAAATATTAGAGGTTTAGAAAAAGGTCTGGAGAAGTCAACAGCTGAGACTTGGCAGAGAGCTCTTAGTGTGCCGGCAATAAAGGTTTGACTGAAATGCAATTGACTTGGCTGCAACTAAGTTAATGTACAAAATGGCATTTGTAATAAAACATTTTTATCTGATTACCATATTGAATGCTCATGGGCTTAGATATCTCTCTAGATTTGTGAATGGAATGTTCTTGAGGATCTTATATTAAAATTTAAAGCTTCATAAAATGCTGCTTGATTTTCACAAGGCCACAAAATAAAGCAGAACAGCATATTTTGGCACAGCTTTTCCAAACTAATTTAAAAAAAAAAAAAATCATTTCCTTTCTTTAGCCCCACTGGCAAAAGCAAATAAAACAGGAGGAAAACAGAAGAAAAATAGGAAACTTCTCTGTTACTAACATTTTTGTTGGGTCATTAAAAAATTAGAACAATCCCAAAGGGCAAAGAAGGAGACTAATGGCTAAAAGGAGAAAAAAGAGAGTTCTGTAACTGCATATAGCCATTGCTAGATACGACACAGAGCACAGTTTGGACCTTCAATGGGGCCTGAGCAGTTCTGGTGGAAAGAAAACAGGAAACAGAAAACAAGACCCTCACCAGGGTCCTTCTATAGCACATTTTATATCAATTTTGCTGCCAACGTGCAGGGAACGCTTAACTTTGCAACCGTAGCAATTTCCCTTTGATTGAGTTTTACAGTACACTTGATACATTTATACAAAATCAATGAAAATGGGGTTATATGGAGTATATGGTAATCATATGATTTCTCACCAAGCTTGAGACCTTTAGATCTCAAGGACCTGCTGCATACCTTTCAAAGCTGAAGGAGCAGACGTGTAAGTTTGTGCTCCTGAGACCACTGGCGGAACGTGAAGCCATAGGAAAAGGCCACGGGGATGAGGCAGGGTCGAGGTCAAGTGCATCACCAGCCAGGGTCCAGATCATCAGGACCCGGCAATGTTCCTTGTTCCAATGTTCCTGCTGGGAACAAGGGCTCAGCCTAAAAACAGCTCCCGGAGCAGCAGCCCCTCGCTGAGGTTTCTCCTAGCTCGCTCTTTCAAGGCTGCCAGCTACTCTATCACTAAGCTGGCCCTGAGCCCAGGCAGCCAAACCCCAGAAGGGGATGCACCCAGGACCCTGACACACCAGACACGTACTGTTTCCATTCTCCAGTTTTTTCCATGCTTCTGCCCTGCCTTCGTTCACTGCTGTTCCTTATCAAATCTATTTCAGTACTCTTTCAGTTCTCATTTTCCAGTCAAGCATCTAAATCTTCTTTTCATTCTCCACTGTGTTCCCAGCCCCTTTTTCTCTTCCTCTTCCTTTTCTCAGTGTATCCTGATCTCCCACAAACTTCCCACGTTTCCCTCATGGTTTTGTAGTCGGTCTCCCACACGCACACTCCCCCCGTCCCTGCCCCTCACAACCTAACAGAAGAGATGCTGCTACTTCCCACAGATACAGATGACAACTCTTCCAGCCAACTATAACCCTGGTCTTCTTTAACTCGTACTCTGTATATCGCGGATTACACTGCGCTGGCAAGTAAACATGCTGATATGAGGTGAAATGTTCTTGGCTAGCAAGTCTCCAATTCCTAGACTTGGCTTTTTACCCCTTGTACAATCCTGATCTCGGGAGACTCTTTCTCTTATTTTTTTTTCCTCATCCTGGCCTGGTATTTGTCTTTTTTCCCATTTGACTCAGACAGCTTCTTCCTTCAAGCTTCCAGGGTGTTAGCAGTAAGGGTCACTAAAAGGACAAAGCAGAGAGATTCCTTGTTCTCAGTTCCAGTGCAAGAACCTGTTTGGGAAAAGGGGCAGCTAAAAGCATCCATGGAAAGATTTTTCTGAGATTTTGTAGCCTTGGTTGCAGTACAAGGAAGGGGAGCATGAGAACTGTACCCATTCACTTCAAAAGACCATTGAGTGTTGAAACTGACTTGGGTATTCTGAGTTACAGCCAAATCTTTGTAGATTGTAGCTGTTCAGAAATTCTCTCGGTATGTGCAAACCGCAGTTAGGCAAAGGGTTACAGCTCAGCCAGATCTGGAGAGTACCCGCACAAACAACAGAAGGCATCTTCCTGCCCTTATACCAGAGTGCCTGCTCTGAAGGATGCACTATGACTAGATCATTTTGAAGCAAATAATTTCTTAGCATGGACGAAACCTTTTTTTTTTTTTTTTCATCTTCCTCCTGTAAATTACTGGGAAAAAGTGTAAACAGCCTACAACAGAAGGCATGGAAAAATTCATACCAAAGAGCTAGCTTGTCGAAGATATAAGTAACTGGGAAACTGTCTCATAATGGGAAATTTTAGGCAACTTTAGTAATAGCTGACAAAAACACACCCATCTATAAGAAATAACAGTTTACAAAATATTGTAGATAAAACTATACACAGTCTCCAGAAGTGCCTACTCAGACGCTGATTAAGTTGGCATAAAGCAAGACTAATGAAGGGGCTGGCAATTTGGAGATGATACTGTCAGGAAAGAAAATACAGTTTGATCAAAACAGAATGACAAGAGGACAAATGTGGAAGGATGGGAGACAGGACGCAAAGCTGTGAGAGAAAGAGGCTCTCTGCAGGATAACATGAGTACACGTACTCTCTGGTCTGAGCAGCAATGGGAATGGCATAGGAGCAACCTATTCTCAGTCTAAAAGCTCTGGCTTTGGACCAGTCTCCAGAAACCCAGGAAGATGCCAACAAAGGTGTGACTTGGAACCTCAGAAATTTCCTCCCCATGACCAGCATCTCAGTGCCTTCTTTTCAAATGTTCAGTGGGAGACACCATTAAAAAAAGAAAAATAGTACCATTTATTGAATGTTCTTCTTTTTTCTTTTTTTTTTTTTACTGAAGTGAAAATGCTTTCGTAAACCTCACTAGAAAAATAATATATTTCATGATTTTATGACACATTTTCATGTACTATTACAGAAAATATTTTTGATAGCAACACAACACAAATAGGCTAAATGTTTTGCTTTGCTTTCAGTGGAATATACAGCATGAAAAATTAAGTGCTTTTTCAAGCACTACTTTTTGTTTTTGCAAAATATCTTCAGTGCTTTTTCACCAGTGGTGGCAGGTCATTAACAGATCACCTAAAGAAAAAATCTCGTACTTCATGAAAATGTATAGATCTGTTTAATCTGCATCGGAAGAAACAAATTTTCCACCATGTTCTCAGGGGAAACCCTATGAGCAAGCCCAGTGACCAAAAGCTGAGAAATGGAACGTAATAGAAAAGCATGTGTTTTCACAGTCTTTCAAACTGTTTGCAGTTCAGTTATTTATGGAAAGAGTTCAATTCCATTTATTTTCCATATATAACTTGTTTTATACAAACTTGCTATAAAATTAGACTATGCCATGTACTGAGGGCAGAAAAGCAAAGCAGGTAGGTAGGTTTCTTTAACTGAAAAAATGTCTCAGCTGAAATACCAGGGAACAGGAAAAAACTTTTTCTCATCTATTAGAGGTAAAGAAAAAATTGAGCAATCAAGTTCAGACCATGTTGGTTTTTTGTTCTTGTTGTTTTCCCAGGAAAAATCATGCATCCTCAAACCATTAGCAAAATACAGCTAGACCTGTAATTTTAGGTAATATAGTCAAATATTAGGAGCACTAGCAAAATGTGGCTACTTAAATTTCACCTGGGAAACATGAATAAAGCAGTTCTCTAGAGCTATGTTTATGTAAGTCCAAATGGAGCTGTGTCACCCAGTGACTGCCTCCCTACACAAGACTTTCTCCTGAGTCTTGACAATATTTCTCTATCACAAAACCTTCTTCCAGCTAGGTAGGGCAGAATATTTGAAAGCACGAGAGGGTCTATAGCTTCTTTAACTTTAAACACAGGCTAAGATCACACAGCAGAACTCTGTGTAAAGCTTTCTTTGAGAAAAAGAAATTAAAAGCTATGCACAGTAAGTACTTTAGCTATGACTGGGCCCCTAATTGTGCTGAAAAAGTGCTGGTAAATTCCTGAGAGTCTTATTGGAGTCTCAGAAATGAAATCCAAAAAGGACAATCCAAGAATAGGAAATCATGATCAAGGAAGGCAGACCAATGCCTAATAATAGAAACCTCTGTGAACTGGACTACTACAAACTAGGAAACGAGCACTTCAAAAAGTCATCCTTTCCAAGTGCTACATTCTTCTCTTGGTCTCTTAAGAAAACACAATTGCATTCTCCACCCATCTCTTTGCTCCCAAATAACTTTTGAACTCGTTTAACAATTTCAGCCAAATTCAGCACAAAGGACCCAAAGATACCAAGTGTCACGAAAACCAGTGGTCAGGTAAAGCAGAGCGCTAACCTGTGCCCCCACCAGAGGAAAGACTGAGGTGCGACTTCACTCACCAGTTACCCACTACTTGACCTACTGGTTGGCTCGTCATCAGCACCAGTGTCTGGTGAGCCTGTCAGTATGCGCACCCCTGGGAACCATCTCCATGAAGGTTTCCTCTTGGCTACCTCATTCCTAGGGCATATTGGAGGACGTCGGGACTACCGGTGCATATATGCACGGGATGGGCAGAGAAAGGACGTGGAGAATTAATGCAAGGGAAACTAAGCTTCGTTAGGCCTGCCATTTCTAGAACAAAATATTATATTTAACATACGCGCTTGCGTGAGGTGTGTTCATGACAATATGTAAACTATCAACGGCACTCCGTGCATAAGCCAGAACGAGCGGGAAAAGCGGCATTCTGGGATTAAGCCAGCCTCACACGCCGGACGAGAAGCCCCATCCCGGCACGAGGCACGGTGACGACTGGGAACGGACAAGCCAGAAGCCTGCCGGCTCTGCGGCCGCGGGTCACAGCCACTGCCGGCGAGCCTGGCGTTGAGGTGCGCCGGCTGCTCCGGGCGGGAGCGAGGGCCCAGCTGCCCGTGGCCGGTCCGAGGGGGCTGCAGTGCAAGCGGACCGGATGCGCTGCGGCCTGCGAGCCCTGTTGTGGGGGCAGCGAGGCCGGATGAAGTCAGAGGGCGCGAACGGCCTCCGCCAGCGGCCTTACGCGGCCGCGGCACCACCAGGCACCTGCAGACGCTGGGGGAAGAGGGCGGCGCGGCCGCATGCGGCGCCGAGGGCCCTCCGGGCGGGCTCCGAAGAGGCCCTCGACCGCTGCCAGCCGGAGCCCGAGGGGCTGCGAGGTGACCCGGAGCCTGGGCGGGCGGGAAGCGGCTGCGGCGCTGCCGGGCGCGGGGAGACGGGGTGGGACGAAGCCTGCGGGAGG
>VXAL01019913.1:0-106469 GCA_013399475.1 Chauna torquata
GTGATTTTGTGATTCTGTGAAAACAAAATACTACAGCAGATGATAGTGGAAAATACTTTGGTTCTTGCCCAACATCATATATGCAATGTGTACATGTCTACTAAAACAATGAGAAACCTTAAGAAGAGATAGAAAAGAAGAGGATACTACTTTTCTTACTCTCATGATCGTCTAAATGTGTTTTAAAACTGTAATGTAAAGGAATTCTGTTGAATATCCTACCATATCTTATCACAGAAATAAATGTGCTAAAGATAATTGAAGCATATTAACAATCTAGGAGAGTATCAAATATAATGGTTCACTGTATCAACTGCTCTCTTAGAATACTAGAACAGAATTTTTATTTCAGCAACCATCTAACAGGGTACATTCTCTATTTTCCACTATATCCCATTATATAGATATTTTATTTAGTGCCTTGGTAGTGTCACAAAGACTGTATAACTATGTTCATTATGCTTTCAAATATTGCTAAAAACAAGGTCTGACTGGAAGGAGCGGAACATCCTATTGACATCCTGTTTGCAGGCCAAGACATCTTTAAATCTTTTCTCATGCTCAAGGATTTTTTTTGCTTTTTATGTGTAGTTACTTAAGGCGTAACTCAAAGTTGTTACCCTCCTGCCACCCTAGAGTCACAGGCTGAATCTTCCTGAGTCTGGGCTTATTCTCTCTTTCAGCAAGTCCTGAAGAATGACTTGTGTGCAAAAATGTTTTTCCCCTGCCATCATTTATTCTAGTTAGAATGCTATTTCTTTTCTCTCTGCAGATCTCATCTTGCTTGGTACGTAGTGGAGCTTTTCATCATCAAGAAATGGATGGCAAATGAAGTCAGAAAGATATCTGCCATGGAAAGTATTTGCAGAATTAAACAAATGAGTATCAGGTACCTTTGATTTGTTACAAAGAGAAAGTTGTAAAGGGGTAAATCAAGAGATTTACTTCATACATCTTGTTTCTGTTTCCCAGAACAATAAATAGAAAAATGAGTCTATTAGCACTTAAACACTTTTGTAAGTCAGATCAAAAAGCTCATTCTTATTTGCTCATGGATAACCTTTGTGCAAGTGCACTGTGACAGAACTTTGGAGAACTTCAGAGGGAGAAAGTAGGCTCTTGGAAAAGTGTTAGAAACTTCTTTTTATATAAGCTGGAAATCCACAAGCTTTATTTAAAATTTTTGTGGTAAAATATGCAGGTACATGTTCATCTGTTAGGCAAAACCCTCCAACTGCCAAGCTGCATCACTATCTAATTTGAAACTGTCATCATAACACTAGTAAAAGAAGTTTGTAAAGCCAAAGAAGACACTTGAGTAAATAGACTGCCTTTCTGTCTGTGCTTTTCTAGTCCGAGTTTCTTGTGGTGCATTTATATTCATGTCTATCACATTGTTAATGAGTTTTCTTCTATAAATTGACCCTACTCTAAAATATATCTTAAATGAAGTGTGGCTTTGAGACCAGGCAGATTATTAAAATATTAAAGTATATACATTGAATCATATAAAGACCTTTCTTGTTGACATTTCAAGACTAAATAATTTTTTTTGAAAGATGACCTTTAATGAATAGACTTATGGTCCAAGTTGTCCTCATACAAAGCTCCCTCTGGATCTTTTAGTCATTTACATGTCTGTAAAACAGATTTAAAATAACACTACTTAACCTAGTAGCATTTGACGCTCACTTTACTTAAATACAGTTGAGTGTTTAAGGTGCAAAACAGGAAGACTGCGTCCATTGTCTTCTCTGTGAAATATGAACTTTAGATGATAGCAGAAATTATTTAAATTTATTCTGGGTGTGACCAACAAGCCCAATTCTTAGTGGAAAAAGTTTATAAAACCAAAACAGGCTCTTTATATAATTAAAAAAAAAGAATGTGTCTGGCAAAGTTGTGTGCTCAAAGAAACAAACACATGTAGCACTGGAGATTCCTGCAAAAACATCCATATGCCTGACTGTAATTGGTCAAAATGCCTTTATTGGGATTTTATCTTAAGTTCTTATATTTTTGAATACTGATCATCACTCCAGTACAAAAACTGTAAATTAATACAGAAATCTATATGTGGACATAAACTCAGTGTCACTTGTATGTATTTCTGTTGGTAAGATAAAATTCTTAATTATTATTAAATACGTACATGCACACGTACATACATGCATGCTATTTTTTACCCTCCAAGTTTCAGTAAACTACTCAGCTACTAAGTACCATATAAGTTGCTTGAGATATTGTGACCAGATGGTTCACGGGGCTAGTAATGGATTATAGTACTTTCTAGCTCCAGATTGCCAGTTCAAATCTGGGTCAGGTTGACACTGTCTGAAAATTATTACTGTTTGGTGGCTTATGTGAAATGAGTTGGAGACCTCAATATAGTTCCTAAAGGCTGGGTTAATATAACACAAATGTCACCAGATGATTGTCGGTTTCAGGGCTCAGGCTGAAGCACACTGAAGTCAGTTGAAAAACTTCCATTGATTTCAGTGGGTATTGAATTAGGTCTTAATTATGGAGAATGAATCCTTTGTGCTCTCGGAAGTGGTTATTTATAGGGGGGTGAAGGACGCCCATGAACTGCTCCTGGGAGACGTGTACTGCTGCCAGCTAGGATAAAGCAGACAAGGATGCTTAGCTGTCCTTGTACTTCACTGAGTATGAGAATATCAGGACGGACCAATTCTTGAATAAAATATACAAATCTTCCTGGATTTAGGTAAGAGTGGGCTTACTCTGACAGAGTGATTGAGTATCAAAATCTCTCTGAGAGTTTGCAACAACATTCTCTCGTTAGGCTCAGTTCTGGTCAGCACGTCAGATAAATGGCTCCTAAGTTTATAACAAATCATGTGATCTCACCTAAGAATATTTTTACTTTTGTTTGAACAGCAGACCTCCTTTGAACTCCGTAGAAGATGACCTGCCTTCTGTCTGAGGTGTGTTTTACCACCAGCCTGGCTCCATTAGTGCAGCAATGAATGGTAAGTGACTTGATCGTTGGGGATAAAGGCCATAATAGAGTAGAAATATTAGATATTAAAGACTCTTTAGTTTCACTGACTTGAAATTTAAACTAGACAAGTTGAAATGGGAAATGAGGCACAGTATTATCGCCATATTTGATTAACCAGTGGAAGAAACTAGTAGCAAAAATGGAGCAATTTTGATTTCTATCTTCATATCAAATTCAGGTACACATCTGGAAGATATGTGTTAATCAGATCTGCCACTGGGCTGTGTCCAATGACACTGCTTGCACTGTTATAGTGATATAGTATTATTGCCAAGGGACCCCAAAAAGGGATAAAACTGAGCTGCTTGTCTAGTAAGCTGCAAGTATTTATCTCTGCTTTCTGCTGTGTTTCTATCTTGGTTTCTAGTCCTGCTAAAGATGCACTCAAGGATAACTGTGATCACATACTCTCTGCATCCCGTAAGTTAAATTAATTCTAATTTCAAATCTGTTAGAAATCTGTAAGAATGTCTTTAAAAACAAAAACCAAAAAAACAAAAAACAGCTCTTGGCTGTATACCCAAGAACTCAATAAAAGTATTTTTTTTTAATACCTTTTGTTTCTCTCTTATAAAAACATTTATGGCTCTATATTAAATGATGCTGACTTGGGGATTTTACATTCTAGATGCATACTCTAAACAAAGCTGCAGGTTTGCTATTGAATTGCAATATTTTAGAATCCCTCATTTGTTTCTCTGTATATCATTTAGCACAGAGGAAAATAACTATACTGACCAGTTTTTGTTGATAACCAGTAATCATTGATATTTTAAAAATGCTCCTCTCTAGTGGGAGAAATAATAAACCAGATTCTGGCACTTAGGCCATGAATTAATTATCTTTTCCATGTTACTTTGCTCCCTCTCTCTGTCAACTGTCTCAGTGACTTTCAAGTTCATTTAATTGGCAGGTGTGATGTGTGAGAACACAGGATCTCTATGGAACAATCACCCATCCTGGATACTTCACTTAAAGATGTACCTTCTTCCATATAACGGTCTCATTTGTGATTATATGATCAACAGTTGCCAAAGATTTAATTGCTTACTGAGAGACACCAAGAATTCTTGATGACAGCACAGATTTGTACTGTGTTTTTCAGAATATGCCTGACCTGAAAAGGAGCAGAAGAAGAGACTTCATAATGTCATCTTCTCGAAGGTGAACCAATGTACTGACCAGGAATGATTTCCAATAAAAAACTATGTAATATATTGTATTGGCTGAGACAAGCACTATAACTGGGTGGTAAGGATGATGTTACTCTGCAATAGATGTTTTTGCTTATATCATTAGAAATACAGAATACTTCAATAATATATACATTTAAAAAAAAAAAAAGTACTCATTTACTGAGTTTTGTGTCTGTTTATTGATCCACCTGATCTGGCCCTATGTCTTCTTTGCCTACCTGTCTGATTGTCCATTTATTTTGTCTGATTATGTCCATTGCTTTTTGTGAGATGGCTCTGAATGTGGAATCATGGTTAAACCTATGTGAAATAAACATATGTGTGGGTGGTTTAAAGCAGGAAGATCATGTGAATTAAAGAATAACCTACCTTGACTGCACATTTTAGCTGTGTTCAAGTACATCCATTCAGACAGTCAAAATCTGATCATGTATTGACTTCTGCCAAAGTCAAAGTGAAACCTCTTTGAGCATCAAGTAAGCATAAGCACAACCACAATGAGAAGACAATCTGAGTCAGTAACAATATGATGCAGAGTCAGTACTCTGGACAATAAGGAAGTGAGAACTTGTCCTCCATTCTGTGTAATAGCAGCTATCTTCTTTAAGCAAAGTGTATACAAAACAAAAGGATTTTTTTTTTTTTCAAAATTCTTTTTTTTCCTCATGAAAGGACAAATAGAAAGTCAATGCCTCATGAATATCTCCATGAAGACTGAAGAACTTCTGGAAACTGTTGTTGTGCCGTCATTACATCCAGTCCAAGCTTTCTGCTTCAATGTTGGATAACAACCTATAGTAGAACTGAATTACATTTCAGGCATTTCTTTAGGGCTATATTTCACAATTTGGTGTGAAAAATTGCCCGTATGCCTGTGTTGCCATTCCCTAATGGTCCAGAAACTTTCAAAATTTCATGTGTTCTAAATTCATGCAAAGAAAAATTAATAACAAAGTCTTATTCAGCATGGGGAATAAACAAGATGAGTTAGAGATGTACATACAGTTGCAGGGCTCTAATCTCTTTGGGATCATAGAGATGTGGTGGGATGGCTCCCACGGCTGAATTGTTGCAAAGGAAGGATACAGGCTCTTTAGGAAGGATAGGCTGGGAAGACAAAGAGGAGGCAATATCAATGACCAGCTGGAGTGCATGGAGCTCTGCCTGGGCATGGGTGAGTGTTTTCGGATTAAAGAGAGGGCAGTTTATGGGTTGGGATTAAAGGGAGGACGGGTCTAGGTGACATTATAGTGGGGGTCTGCTGCAGGCCATCTGACTTGGAAGACCAAGCAGATGAGGCCGTCTACAGGTAGACAGGAGCAGCCTCACATTCACAAGCCCTGGTCCTCATGGAGGACTTCAGCCACCCCAATATCTGTTGGAGGGACAACACAGCAGGGCATAAGCAATCCAGGAGGTTCCTAGAATGCATTGATGATAAATTCCTCTTCCAAGGGATAGAGGAGCCAATGAGGAGAGGTGTTATGCTGGACCTCGTTCTCACCAACAGAGAGGGGCTTGTTGGGAATGTGAAGGTCAAAGGCCATGAAGTGGTGGAGTTCAAGGTCCTTAGGCCAGTGAGGAGGGTGCACAGCAAGCTCACAACCCAGGACTTTGGAGAGCAGACTTTGGCCTTTTCAAGGATCTGCTTGGTAGAGTACTGTGGGATACGGCCGTGGAGGGAAGAGGAGCTCAAGAAAACTAGTTAACTTTCAAGGATCACCTCCTCCAAGCTCAAGAGCAATGCATCCCAACAAATAGGAAGTCAGGTAAAAGTGCAAGGATGCCTGCAAGTGTGAACAAGGAGATTCTGGCCAAACTCAAACACAAAAATGAAGCCTACAGAGTGTGGAAGCAAGGACAGGTAACCTGGGAGAAATACAGAGATATTGTCAGACCATCCAGGGATGGTGTTAGGAAAGCTAAAGCCCAAATGGAATTGAATCTGGCCAGGGATGTGAAGGGCAACAAGAAGGGCTTCTGCAAGTGCATCAGTGACAAAGGGAAGACTAGAGAAAATGTGGGCCCCCTGCGGAATGAAACGAGAGACCTGGTTACACCAGCACAGTGAAAAGGCTGAGGTACTGAATGCCTTCATTGACTCAGTCTTAACCAGCAAGACTAGCCTTCAGGGATCCCTGGTCCCAGAGATCAGGGTGAAAGGCTGGAGCAAGGAAGATATACCCTTGGTGGAAGAGGATTAGGACAGAGAATACTTAAGCAAACTGGACGTTTGCTAGTCCATGGGCCCTGATAGGAGGCACCCACAAGTAATGAAGGAGCTGGCAGATGTGATTGCAAGGCCACTCTCTATAATCTTTGCTTGATTGTGGCAACTGGGAGAAGTGCCCGAAGATTGGACGAAAGCAAATGTCTTTCCTATCTTCAAGAAGAGCAAGAAGGAGGACCCAGGGAACTACAGGCTGGTCAGCCTCACTTTGGTCCCCGGGAAGGTGATGAAACAGCTAATCCTGGAAACCATTTCCAGACACATAGAAGAAAATCATCAGAGGTAGTCAGTGTGGATTCACCAAGGGGAAGTCATGGTTGACCAACCTGATAAGCTTCTATAATGAAATCACCAGCCTCATGGTTGAGGGGGGAGCCATGGATGTTGTCTTCCTGGACTTTAGTAAGGCCTTTGACGTCATCCCCCGTAAGATCCTCATAGAGAACCTGTTGAAATATGGGCTGGATATTGGTGACAGTGAGGTTGATCAAAAACCAGACGAAAGGCCAGGCCCAGAGGGTAGGGGTCAGTGGTGCAAAGTCTGGTTGAAGGCCAGTAATGAGCGGAGTACCCCAGGGGTCGATACTGGGTCCAGTCCTGTTTAACATCTTCATTAACGATCTGGATGATGGGGTAGAGTGCACCCTCAGTAAATTCACAGATGACAGGAAACTGGGGGGATTGGGGGACTCACCGGAAGACCATGCTGCCATCCAGAGGGATCTCAACAGGCTGGAGAGGTGGGCTGACAAGAATCTCATGAAGTTCAACAAGGAGAAGCGCAAAGTCCTGCACCTGGGGAGGAACAACCTCAGGTACACCCCAGTACATGCTGGGGACTGCCCGGCTGGAAAGCAGCCCAGCAGAAAAGGACCTGGGGGTCCTGGCAGACACCAAGCTGAACATGAGTCAGCAATGTGCCCTTGCCACCAGGAAGGCTAACGATGTTCTTGGCTGCATTAGGCAAAGTGTCACCAGCAGGTCAAAGGAGGTGATCCTTCCCTTCTACTCAGCATTGGTGAGGCCACACCTGGACTATTGTGTCCAGTTCTGGGCTCCCCAAGTACAAAAGAGACATGGACATACTGGAGAGAGCCCAGAGGAGGGCTATGAAGATGATCAAGGGACTGGAACACATCTCCTATGAGAAGAGGCTGAGGGAGCTGGGACTGTGCAGCCTGGAGAAGAGGAGGCTCAAGGAAACTAGTTAACATTCAATCTTATCAATGTCTATAAATACCTGACGGGAGGGTGCAGAGAGGACGGAGCCAGGCTCTTTTCAGTGGTGCCCAGTGCCAGGACAAGAATCAACCAATGGGCACAAACTGGAGCACAAGAGGTTCCATCTGAACATCTGGAAGCAATTCTTCACTGTGTAAGTGATGGTGCACTGGTACAGGTTGCCCAGAGGGGTTGTGGAGTCTCCTTCCCTGGAGATCTTTGAAAGCCACCTGGACATGATCCTGGGCAACCTGCTCTACATGTTCCTGCTTAATCAAGAGGGTTGGAACAGATAATGTTCAGAGGTCACTTCCAACCTCAACCATTCTCTGATTTTGTGAACAACTCCTGATCACCTTTAGCCTAGATAAAACTTTCTTTTTCCATTGTAAACAGAGAGGTTCTGAAGTGAGTGTTTATGAGATGAATTAGGCTGGTACATCTTAGCTGGTTACCTCTGGAAGTACT
The DNA here is from genome assembly GCA_013399475.1 of Chauna torquata. Taxonomy (NCBI): domain Eukaryota; kingdom Metazoa; phylum Chordata; class Aves; order Anseriformes; family Anhimidae; genus Chauna; species Chauna torquata. Next base: position 8,141 of record VXAL01019913.1, read on the forward strand.
TTCTTCTGGACATATGCACAGGACGCATTGGCTTAGGATAGCTCTAGTAAGGATCATTTGTGCCTGAGTATTTGCCTACATTGTTAGGAGAGGAAAGACAGTAGTAAGATGGCAGGCTTTGCAGCAGATCCCCTGGGTTATTTTAAGCATTTTTTTTTTCTCAGTACTGCAGTTCCATCTCTGTAAAAAAAGGATGGAAATATTGATCTGACCCTTGTAGGGGTGCATAAAATCTCAGAGATGCTCACACCCTGGGATAACAGGAGAGAAAAGAGGAATGGCCTTGGAAATGTCAATAAAAGAGAAAGTGGTTATAGTTTTAATATGAGATATCCACTCTACCTAACTTCAGCAACCTTATTTAGATACCCAAACTAGAGACTCGTGCCCCTAGACATAGCCAATGGAGAAGAAATCTGCCTCCAAAGGGTAGTTCAGAACACAGCCTGAGTGAGGCTCACACCCTGAACTGCCAGCAGCAGAAGCTTTTAGTTTTACATAAAAACTGTATGCCACACTGTATGCCACCTCCTAAATTATGGGCACTTTGCATTATATAACTCAATCTACTATAAATTAATATCCACCCCAGGGTTTTCCTACAATGTGGCTACTGCATCAGTCTTCTCTCTTCCCCAGCAACTGCCTTATATTTGGTACTTACAAGAGACTTGTAAGACTATGCAAAAACCAGGTACATGTTCAACCTATGTAGCTTTTATTTTGATAAGTCAATACATTTTACATTGCAAGATAAATATTAGGAAAACCCAAGAAACTGGATAAAATGTTTTTAGCACAGGAGCATTTTGGGGCTCCCTGAGTTCTATTATGTATTTTCTAAAGCATGGTATATAAATTTCTTGCACTCATTCAGTGCTTTCAGGAGGCTCTTGCTGATACATGAGGGATTTCTGTGCATAGCTAACATGAACACTGAAGGAAGAATAGAGCCCTTTAGTTCTCTCCTGTCTGTATAAATCTTCAGATGTTCTGAGCTATCTTTTGATACTCTTCAGAAGCATAGCTGGAGCCTGGTTGAGGATTTAAGTGTGATAATCCCATGTTGCCAGTAATATTATAAGTAATATTAAATGTCAGAAGATAACAAAAGACTGTCTTTTTTTTTTCTTTTCCAGCCAAAGAAATAGAGTTATTCAAATTATTCACAGCAGTAGCATATTTCACAGATTGAGCTAGAAATCTGACTAACATCAGTGTTTTTTCTATTTTTTTCTAATGCAGTCAGACTTAGCTGATTTATACTTATTTCATACATATGCCTGGGCAGCCATAAGAAGTGCTAACCAATCTCATAACATATGCCCTGACAGAAAATATTATAGGTCACAGAATCCAAAGCTACTGACCACCCACTGTGTCGCATTTGTTATTAGGAAAATTCATAGGAAAGCTGCCTCTCACCAAGACTGTGCACAGAGACCCAGTAGTAGCTGTCACTCTTGGAGAAGTCAATTTGTATAATAATTATAGAAAATACAAACAACAAATAAGTTTCTGGACAACTAAATAATCATCTATTTAGTGTACTTTATAAACTGTTCTTTTTTTTTTTTTTTAATGAATGCAGTCTTATTTGTGCTTGTAGTGGGTGAGAAGTTTAAAATAAGAGTTAATACCAGCCAACTAGGTATCAGCAAGGAGGCTGAGCAATGATGGCTGGAGTTATGACTGGGTTGAGCTTTGCACTTTTGGAAGGCATTCAACTTCCTCCTGAATTAAAATTCTAGTGAATGTAGCCAGAGGATAGACAAGGAACTGGATGAGAGATGAAGCTGATGAAACAAAGATCAGACCTTGTTTACGCTGTGTCTAGAACTGAATTCTCAGTTCAGAGTTTTCTTATTTTCTGGACTACTTTGCTATGTAATAAAACCCACATCTTTTCAGAGTGTTGCTAAAAGCATCCTGGCATAGCTTCCTAGTGGATGTTTTTTCAGGGCTCAGTAAGCCTTCAGTTTGGATACAAATGCTGAAGGCCTGTCAAGTGCTAAGATCTAATGTAGAACTAAGCATCCTTCCTCTGTTGAAAAGCTTATTGACCAGAAGATGATTGCAGGATGACCAAAAATATTTATGAATTCTGTTGGATTTGGCAAAACATTTTGGATAAACAAAACAAAACAAAAAAGGAAAACTTCTCTTCAGAAAAATCTGTTTCATTTCAGTCTGTTCAGAAAGAAACCTCTTAGTATTGCCAAAAGACAGATTTGAAAATTGTCCTTAGAAACAGATTTTTAGAAAGGGCTTTGTAAAACCTTACACAAAACAAAATATTTTGACTGACCCACAATGATTCTTCCACCTTCCCCCTCCGGTCTTGAGCAAACTGACAATGTTTATTTCAGATGGACCTGACTGTATATTTTGCAACTTTTCAGTTTTGGGTAGTGTTAAATCAACTTAGATATATGTAGCTCTGCACTAAGAAGTAACATTTTCTTTTCTCACCATTTTATAATGCTTTTCCTGTTTTTGTTCTGACTCTTTGCAGGCTTGCAATAACAGGGTCGATTCTTTAGTTCAGAGCAATAGAGACTTGTGTGACATGATTCTAGCTTTAATCCCACCTACCAAGGAGAATCCAGGTATGCAACATCACATTTGTCTAGGGCTGACTGGAAGAAAGCCACAAATATCTAGAGCACAAATATACTGTTATTAAGACCTTAACCCAAATCCTGCAGCAGTGCAGTTTTCTCCACCCACACCCCACTTTTTGTTATTTGTCTTCAATATTTTCTAGCGGCTTATTTCCTGTTTTTAACTGCTGTATCTTGTCACCTTAAGTGGTCGCAGAGACTCATTTTTCCATTTGAGACAAAGGCCTAGTGTTGTAAACAAATTTCATATGTCCTTTTAGAGTTAATGAAGTGTAGCAAGCACTGTTAGCTTTGCTTGCTGAGCATGTCGGTGTCAGGACTGTGGAAACAAGCTGGCTAACAGGGACTGTGAGACTAGGACTACAGGAATGCTGGTGAAGTATTCGTGCTTAGGGCTGGTGTCAAGAACTGGTCAGCGCTGCATAGGGACCGGAGGGAAAATATGGGATCAAAGTAATGAATTAATATAACAGCAACACCAATCACTCCAGAATGTGACAGCATTGGCTACCTGAGCCAGAGAAACTCTTACTTTGTGTTTGACTATATCTCATTACTATTTTGGGAGGACTTTGAAAGTCTTGTTGACCTGACGCGAAGGTTACTGTGCAAGTTATTAGACCAGCTGGCAAATCCTTCCAGGGAAACCGAGGGGCAATGACTACAACGTTGGATCTTGGGAAGAGAAGTTACCCTGCAGGTAGTAAAATGTACTTTTGGAAGACTGAGCTGGCGTATATTGTGGGTTGCTTTTTGCTAAAGGTTTCCAGCAATGTGTCAAACATGACTAATGCAATAAACACACTATACATTCAGTTGCTAGTGACAAACTAACCATCTATCCCTCTCTCAAACCATGTGGTCTAAACATAATCAGTGTTAAACATGTACCTTTCTTACATAAGAAGTGTGTTTCAAAATGTTTATCTGTAGCAGTGGGACAGGACATAAAGAGATTTACTGGGATATAAAGCTAATTTCTGAATTGTATGACTGGGCTCTTTGTGCTGACATCATTAGGAATTTGGCTGTTGCCTCACACCATGAGTATACATAGGGACAGAGCTCAAACACAAAGGTACAAAGTCTTGTATTAAGTTTACTTGCGTGATTAACATGCCAACCAATAAGAATGCTATCAACATTGTTTGGATGCTAATAAGAACGGGTAGGGATACGAAATTCTCTAGTTATATTCTAGAAGTCACTTGATCCACCCAACTTAGCTTCTTTTCTTTAAGCCTCTTCCCTGAATTCATGGGATTCAGCCTTTTCTGACTCCCTCCTGCATCTGATAGCTGGTATGGTTGTAACAAATTCTACTGCAATGTAGAGATGTTAAGACAGCTTCCTGGCCAGGTGATATTGTTGAGAGGAAGCTCTATGCTGCCATCAATAGACTTCTGTGTACGGAAAGTCTTCTGCTATGGAGCTAGCTTAGGTGTCCCTGAACTGTGTTGAGGATTGCTAGGCACAACTGTGAATCAGGAATCAAGGTTTAGCACTCCTACCTGTTGATTGCCAGTACTGAATTTGAGTGTCTGAAGATATTCACCTCTTTTGGTATGGTCAAAAATGCCAAGGAGAAGGTTTATGCAATATTCTCTTACCCAATTAATACTCCACATCTCATATAATGAACCCCCCCTTCTGCTTTTCTCTCTAACTAAGCCATGAATATCTTGCATTTCTGAAAGAAAAAAAAAAAAAAAAAGTCCCCGGTTAACCCTACGGTGTCCTTTATTTACTGAGAAAATCTTTATACTTTAAGCTATCAAGTTCCAGCTGTCTCTAGAGTTCACTGCGGTGTTAGGCAGGAATTATTTTAACACTTCCATAAAGAAATATTTACTCATACAGACAGTTTAGTTTTGACTGTCATTCAGGGGCCATTTTCCCTTTGTGACCACTTGCTGTTTCTCTGCTCTTAAGCCATCCACTTGCCTGCCCACCATGAGCTATCCTTTCCCAGCCAATGGTATCTTGTGTAGTTTTCACATTCAGTACCCTGACTGCCAGAGTTAGACCATACCCTCATGACCCATTTAAAATCTGTTATCAATTTTGTCTTGCTATGAAATATAAATTATTAACAGACCTTAAGCCTGTGTTATATCAACTATTTAAAGTCATGAGGATTTTTCATTAAACAGTAGAAGCAAAGACATTACATCAATTATTTTTATTCTGTAACATAAGTGGATTAGATTTATCACTGTTGGTTCAGGTCCCACAGTAAAGTAGGTTTATTTATCGTTAGCTTGGGTTAACAAAGGGAAGGAGGTGTCCAAAATCCTTCCACGTACATCTGTTAGATTTGAACATGAGAGCCCTTGCACTTGCTTTTACTCATTTGCCTGCTTCACTGCTCTCAGCTTGGAGAGTCAGAATAGTGTTGGTGGGAGAGTACAACCAGTCCTGACAGAGCGAATCATGTCGAATGAGTGCACAACTGAATGTGCAGTTGTGTCCTAATAAAAAAATAAATGCAGGTGTATTTGCCAAAGCCTTTTTTTATTGTGATATGCAAATATCCATTTACTGTTCCACCTAGGAATTAACAAATATTTTGGGCTCTTCAACAGTATAACTAAATTGTATTTTTTCTTCTTTTAGGGGTTGGGAACATGCTGCCAGAGAAAAAAAAAAGAGAAGTGGCGATGCTGGGTATGAACAATGCAGAATCAGATTTGTTGTCCCTGATGCTGACAAACTGCTTAGGGTAATAATTGCTGTTGTTTCTTTTCCTTCTCCTCATCCTTGTAGCAATAGCTTGTGCCCTGATTCCTCCTCAGGAGCATCAGTGCAATCTGCCTGGCTGCTCAGGGGCATTGCCCAGGCAGTGGAGGGAGGAGGGCCCTGGGGTCTTCTGCTGCCCCAGCAGCTTTCTAAGCATTGAGCCAGCTCTGCTATATGGTGAATTATTTGCCTAGGTGTAAGGGAGTTGAATGTTTGCTCATGGGTTCAGAAAGGCTGGGTGATGGCAGCTGGAAGCAGTCAGATATGTTGTTTCTACCTCTGTGCTACGGTGTGCTCTCTTGATGGGATCCCACAAGGCAACGTAGGTCTCAGGGACTCACAACTGCATGGATTGTAAAGGAGCTGAATGTCTGTATTTTAGTTTCTTAATCAAACACTTCTTTTTTTTTTTTTTTTTTCCCCAAAGAAACAGGGTTTTCTCTGGAAGCTGGATCGAAGCCCATTTGAGTAGTGTATTTATATTATATTTAACTAGTTAACCTTAGCAGTCTCATAGGATGGACTTTTAATTTCCTGTTCAAAATCTCTATGTGATGTTATGACATGTTTTTAAGCAGCAGATATTTTCTACCACAGAGGATGCACTGGTGCTTCTACAATGAATGTACACCTGATTTGCAAAGTATATTGAGATCCTCCACATTCCTCATGGGAAATACTGTCTCTGGCTTGCATTTCTCTGAGGTTAGCAGATTCATTAAAAATCCTGGGAAGTTCTAAATAATGATTTTGTAGCAATGACTGCTGGTTTTCATAACTTTTTAGTATGTCAGTTAATTCTTGCCTCATGACAGGTCAGTTCTTTCACAACAGAGTTCTCCATCATTGGCTTGACATCCAAGCATTGACAGCCTGCTATTTAAAAGCAAACAGTGTCTAAGATGCCATACATAATTGTTTTCAAAGTCATACGGTCATTTTTCTGCAATCAAGAAATTCTTCAAATTTTGCCTGTTATAGGCACAAGAAAAAAAGTTCAGGACTCATTGGTTAGGAATATTATACAAAATATCTCTGTTTTTTTTTTTTTTTTTGTATAATGATGTTTTGTTCTTCATTTTTTGTAACTGGAAAAGAAAAACAAACAAACAAACAAGACTACCTCAAAACACCCAAAACAACAACCACCCAAATAAACAAAAAAGAAAAAAAAAACCCACCAGAAAACAGCTCCAGTTATCAAGCCAACAACAGTTAAAAAGTAATCCACTTTCAACTAGGACTAAAATTCATGGGTCAAAAGGAACATAATGTTATGGAAGAATATTGAAAAGCATTGTATATGCTCTGCTGGTTGTATTTAACACTAGAGCTGAAGTTTCTAAATCTGAGAGAAAAACTTGACATTTTGCAACTATTTTCTATGTACAACGATTTGTCCCTTCTATATGAAGTGCTTTCATCTTAAGCTCACCAAAGACTTTACAACCAGCTAGGGTACACAGCAATTTTACTGGGTAAGGTTGCGTGGAGACACCGAAAGAGTCTGCAGCAGAGCTAAGAAGAGAGTTGCAGACTCCTGGTTCTCCATCTTCAACATGAAATACTTGACTTCAGTTAGTTTTGTTGCCTTCAGTATGCATTCCACATCCTCAGGATGGCATGGCATCCCTGATGTGAGAGCTTAAATCTTCCAAGCAAATATTTACATAGGAAACATTAGCAATTTAACCGTGATACTGAGAGGAATTGCAGTTTGATTTTCTATGTCCTCAGAAAAAGACCAAGGACCAAACTCTTACCTGATTAAGTAAAGCCCTACTTTCTTCTTTGGATTTATGTTGTTGCCTGGAAGAATTCATAGAGGGAATTTTCCTGTTTTCAGAATCATGGGCTTCTTTGAGGATTGTACATTGCTCCTATTTCACCCTCCCCTCAACTAAACAGACTTGATTTCCATGATGCCTTTCATCTTCCTGAACAAATACCGGTCTCTTCTGTTGTCCTCTGTAGTTTTCCCACCTGATTTCTTTCTGTCTTGACCAGCTGAGGGAACTAGATATGCCATTTCTGATTCAGTAGGGGTCTCTTTAATGCTGTGTTCACCCATTTCCCTTGGCTGTTGCATAAACATAGACTTCCTTTGGCCCATCTTCGTTTCTGGCTATCTTTATTAAAGACTATTTTTTCTTTTATATACTATAGCACATGCTTGTTATCCTTCACAGGACAATATTGTCTTTTAATCTGAAAAAACTCATGCTCTCCATATCTGTGGTGATTTCAGAGTTTCTGCAACGCCTGGAGAAACATTCAATGCAAATTTTGTAGCTGGTACACTCCTTTGCTGTGTTGCTTTTTAAATTCCTGTTTTCTCCTGGGAGACACAGAGGCCTCCTTCTGCTGTCACCTCATTTTCACACCCTTCTTTCTGTGACTTTGCAGCAAAAATTCCCATTTATTCTGCTGGGAGAGCAGAGTCATTACCACAATGGAGACAGTGAAGGTTGCTCTTTTAGCCCCAAGCTTGACACAGAACCATGAGAAAAGAGATTTGGTTCATGTTTATGTCAAACAAATACCTTGCTTGGATATACAAATAATGAAACATGATGTTGAATTTCATACAGACTTTGAGAGATGGATATTCCCTAGTGCTAGAGACTGGCCAGCCTAGACTGCAGGTTTGCTCATGCAGTGTTTTGTTCTTGGTGCACCATATGCTCGGCATTCAAGTTGAATGCACTCAAAGGGCCAGCATTAGTGTCTGTGGGGTTATCTGTCCTGCTTGGGAAACAGATTCCTCATTAGTTTATCCTCTTTTAACTAAGCCTAACCTCCAAAATCCCAAACCAAATGTATTGGAAAACCAATGGGATATTTGCTCCATTTGCGATACTCGCTCTGCCTTGTGAGTTCTGCTCTCTCCTCCACTCTCTGCACATTGCTAGGATTTAGAAAGCAGGCTTTCCAGGGAAGAGGCAATCCATTTGTAATAACTGTATCCAGAAAAGTAGGAAGAAGAGAGGCAAAGAGTCCTCATCTTATCTGTTCCTTTGACACCACCAAAACAATAGCAGTTTTTACGTCACTCCTTGGGCATGGAAGATTCCAATGCTTTTCAAGACGAATGCTGTTCTGAGATGTAATGCAATAGTCTTTTTTTTTTTTCTTTTTAAAGATCTTATCATCATAAAAATTATTACAAATTCTGATTTCCCTATTAGTTTTGTGGGATTGTTAACAGAGTAAAATTCTAACCTAGTATAGTTTCTTTCACCTTTTACAGGTCTCCAACACTCTACACACAACATAGGGGATTTGCTTAGCTCTGTGCAGAGTTGCAGTCATCTCCAGACTGAAATGCAGCAATGATTTAGCATTGCTGTATAAATTTTTAGAGAGAACATTATGAACAATGTCATTTGCAATAGAACTGCAAGAAGGACTTTGGTCTGCAGGATGTAAATTTCCAGCTGGAGTCTGATGAGGATAACTGAGCAAACAGTCTCATAAGGCAGCGCTGTGGGATTGTCAGTGTTTCTGATCTCATTGCATCTTGTCCAGCAGCACTGTCCTCCAGCATTGTGCTGTTCTATCTGCTCAGCTCTGACTCAGAAATGACAATGTCACCTATTGAGTCACCGATGTCCTCCGTCATCTTGGGTTTCACTGGAAATTTTTAATGCATGCGGAGAGACCAGAATCAACCCCAGTTGTTTTGTGCATGAGTGTAATGCAAGCTGGAAGCAAGACTGGATTGCATCTGCAAGGCTCCCTTGCCCAAACAGACCTCTGCAGCCTCAGCCATTCTCTTCTCACAATCCAGTTCATCACATTTTCTCTTAAACATCTGTTTTGTCTGACCTGAGCTACTTGCATTTAGACAGCGTGGAACATGTTGCTGTTCAGCAATTCACTGAAGGCTGTGATCTGCTATCATTATTTCATTTCAGTGCCTCATCAGCTCCTGATGTGCTGGTTGATACATTAGTAATGTTTTCTTTGCATGCATTTATCACTCCCAGTTGTCATACAAATATTATAGGGACCACAGCTGGTTTGCAAACCAGGCAGCAGGGCTGAGGCTAAACTTCTCAAGGAGAGACTAGTACAAGGTAGGATTTAATCTTAGCCACAGGTTGCAACCGTAATGTATTTAGGTTAGATAGCAGAAAAGGTCAGTACATTTGAGATTGAGCCTATAGCCAAATGGCAAATCAAGGAATATGTGCAGAGAAGGATCGTAGGGAACTTAGGGACTCATATACATTGGCTGCTTAAACCTGAGGCCACTATTGATTGTTAATGTAAATTCACTTGTATTATAGCTTTGCGCAGGAAGTGTTATTTTTTAAAATACTAAATTCTAGTCATTTGGCCTAAAATCCCTCTCACTGTCAATGAATTCTAGATTCAGTGGATAATTACACTAATTTATTTTCAATAAATTTCAAATTAAAATGATATACTGTGGAGAGACCTGATTGAAAATCTTGCTGTTTTGTTCCTCATTTGAAAACTTGTTTGCAATTAGTCAAGCTGTCAGATACCTAGGGAATGTGTTTATTTATTTATTTTTACTGATGGGGGAAAAAGAAAAGCTGTTTTTGCAGCCATGTGGGAAAGCTTCGGGTAATCCTTTTTGTGCAGAAAAGATTTCAGAATACAGGAATCACAGTTCATCATGAGATAGCTCTTATGTTTTGCTTTAGTATGTTGTTTTCCAGAGGTACAGATGTAAATCACAGGTTATTCAGTAGGCGCAAGTCCTAAAAAATGAAATTAGATGCCTGAAAGTAGATGTAGCATGTAATATTTAAATACTTGCTCCCCTCCTTCACTTCCCAGACTGTGTACACAATGGATGGGGAGATCAAGGGGCCTTTGGGTGGGATGTAGAATATCTGATATGCTGCTGTCTGCATGCTTGGCAGTTGCTTGCAGCGATCCAAGAGGGAGCACCAAGTCTGTGAGTGTGCCTTAGCAGGCAGAAAGCACTGCCTTCTTCTTCTCAGGTCTCTCAGCTCTAGCTGACACTGTGCTGTACAGTGGCCAGAGAAGCAGAGCAAGGTATTACACTGCACTTCTTGCTAATAACCTTTTGGTCATAACACTCATGCTGGAAGCTAGAAATTCAGAATCACCTGTTTTTTACCCAGAAAAGAAATGCAGCTGCCCAGAGGGTGTTTCTCTGGGAAGGAAACACTGTCCTCGCACATCAGGGCTGCACCAGGTGCAGCAACATGAGAGCATGCACTGCAAAGGTGAGCAAGATTTTTTCCCCACACAGGCAAGAAACTCACTCAGGAGGCAGAAGGGATCACGCTGCCTTTTGTTCCCTGTTGATATATAACTTTTAAAGTGGTTTCTTTCATGCAAAAATACAGAAGCATTTCTGAGCAGAACATGGTATTCTTTTCCTCCCACAAGCCACCTAACCACAGAGTTACTTAATTGTTTCTTCTCTCTCTCTCTCTCTTTTTTTTTTTCCCCCTCTGGTCATTCTCACAATATATCTTCACACCTGGCCTTGCAGATGGATCGCTTTATAGAAAGCTTTTGCATAGCAATCTTGAGTAAAATTTAACATAGAAATTTTCAGAAGAACAAAAAACAAAGGGATGTTTCAGGCTGTGGTAAAAAAGAAAAAGAAATAATAATAATACTGCTCCTTCTGGTTGAAATGTTATTGCTCTGTGCTATCTGCTGATGCCCTTAAAGTTACAAAAGACAGCAAACAATTTGCAGTGGTTCCCAAACCACTTCAAGCCAGCAGGATTAACTCAGACCAATGTTGTAAACTGTCAACACACAGATGCCTCCTTGGGTCAGGACTCTCTCCTGGAGCACCAGGTCCTATAACTAGTTATGGTAAGGGATATTGCTTAGTACAAGAAGCTTCTGTTCAGGAAACGAGATGAAATCATGTAAATGAACCACAAGTACAAGCGAAAAGAAGGGAGGGAGAGGATCATAGGATCATTTAAGTTGGAAAAGACCTCTAAGATCATCTAGTTCAAACATTAACCTAGCACTGCCAAGTCTACCACTAAACCATATCCCTAAACACCACATTTACACATCTCTTGAACACTTCCAGGGATGATGACTCAACTACTTCCCTGGGCAGCCTGTTCCAATGCCTCACAACCCTTTCAGTGAAGAAATTTTTCCTAATATCCAACCTAAACCTCCCCTGGTGCAACATGAGGCCATTTCCTCTTGTCTTATTGCTTATTGCTTGGGAGAACAGACTGACCCCCACCTCGCTATAACCTCAGTTAAGGTAATTGTATACAGTGATAAGATTTCCCTTGAGCCTCCTTTTCTCCAAGCTAAACAACCCCAGCTCCCTCAGCCACTCCTCATAAGACTTGTTCTCCAGACCCTTCACCAGCTTTGTTGCCCTTCTCTGGACACGCTCCAGCACCTCAATGTCCTTCTTGTAGTGAGGGGCCCAAAAGTGAACACAGTATTTGAGGTGCGGCCTCACCAGAGCTGAGTACAGAGGGACAATCACTTCCCTGGTCCTGCTGGCCACACTATTTCTGATACAAGCCAGGATGCTGTTGGCTTTCTTGGCCACCTGGGCACACTGCTGGCTCATATTCAGCTGGCTATCGACCAGTACCCCCAGGTCTCTCCACCAGGCAGCTTTCCAGCCACTCTTTCTCCAGCCTGTAGCACTGCATGGGGTTGTTGTGCCCCAAGTGCAGGACCCGGCACTTAGCCTTGTTGAACCTCATACCGTTGGCCTCGGCCCATCAGTCCAGCCTATCTGGATCCATCTGCAGAGCGTTCCTACCCTGAAGCAGATCAACACTGCCACCCAATTTGGTGTCGGTTCCCCAGCACCAAAGTCAGACTGACAGGCCTGTAGTTCCCTGGGTCCTCCTTCCTGCCCTTCTTGTAAATGGGCATCACATTTGCTAGCCTTCCATCAACTGGGACCTCCTCGATAGCCAGGACTGTTGATAAATGATGGAAAGAGGGTTGGAGAGCACTTCTGCCAACTCCCTCAGTACCTTCAGTTGGATCCCAGCTGACCCTGTAAACTTGTGTATGTCTAAGTGGAGTAGCATGTCACTGACCATTTCCTTGTGTGTTATGAGGGCTTCTTTTTGCTCCCTGTCCCTATCTACCAGGTCAGGGGCTGGATACCTGGAGAACAACTGGTCTTGCTGCTAAAGACTGAGGCAAAGAAGGCATTAAGTACCTCAGCCTTTTCCTCATCTCTTGTCACTACGTTTCCCTCCTTATCCAATAAAGGATGGAGATTCTCCTTACTCTTCCTTTTTTCTGGTTTGTGTATTTATAAAAACATTTTTACTGTTCTTAATGTCAGTAGCCAGATTGAGCTCCAGGTGGGCTTTGGCCTTTCTAATTTTCTCCCTGCACAGACTAATAACATCTTTACAGTCCTCCTGAGTGGCCTGCCCCTTCTTCCAGAGGTCGTAAATTCCCTTTTTCTTCCTGAGATCTAGCCACAGCTCTCTGGTCATCCAGGCTGGTCTTCTTCCCCGCTGGTTCATCTTTCAGCACATGGGGACGGCCTGCTCCTGCACCTTTAAGATTTCCTTCTTGAAGAGTGCCCAGCCTTCCTGGACTCCTTTGCCCTTCAGGACTGCCTCCCAAGGGACTCCGCCAACCAGTCTCCTACACAGGCCACAGTCTGCCCTTCGGAAGCCCAGGAAGGCAGTTCTGCTAACCCCCTCCTTTCTTTTCCAAGAATTGAAAACTCTATTAGTTCATGATCACTATGCCCAAGACAGCCTCCAACCTTCACATCACCCACAAATCCTTCTCTGTTCACAAGCAAAAGGCTGAGTGGGGCACCTTCCCCAGTTGGCTCACTCACCAGCTGTGTCAGGAAGATGGACTGACAAACTGCAGAACAACAACCTAGAGAGCAGCAAACAGAACAAAAGTCATGTGCTTTCACTGTTCTAATGTCATTAATGAGAAAATGCTGAGACACCAATTGTAATTATTTTAAATTTGTGACAGTGTGGCCAAATATTATCAAGTGGGCTATATAAGCTTGCTTAGTCTTAATGCTAGAAATGCTTTTTTCCTACTGCATACCAACAGAAAAGGAGCTATAGATATATTCCCTGGGAAAATCACCCCTCTGAAGGCAAGATATCCTCCTGAATTGCAGAATGAGCTCCTTAAAGCAAATGGGCCATTAGCGATTGAATTCAATCATCCAGACGATAACTCTAGCTGGCACTGGGGCCGAGTGCAGAATGACAGATTTCACTCTGTGTCATGGGCAGTCAAGAGCTCTCCACAGACGGAGTAAAAAGAAGGTGCTTGCTGGGTGAGCCTGAGGGATGGTTGCATCTTGCACTGGTACATGCTAAGCAGCTCGGACGCTAGCAGCTGTAATGCTGCAGCAACTGTGCTGGCTTTCCTGCACACCACAGCAGCCATGTGGGACCTATATAAAAGCTGGCAGCGGGGAAGAGAGGAAGAAGCAGCTTCCAAATTACTGTGTTTTTGCTGATCTTGCTGTTTTTGAACCCACTTGGAGTCAGTCACCTCTGTATGGATAGAGACTGACCACTGGTGTCACGACGACCTGACATCTTCTTTCATGTCCTTAGTGCTTACTTGATGTGTGCCTACAGCATTGCCTACAGCAGACTAACCCAGCTGCTGCTGTTACCTCTCTGTAGCAGGAGACGGCTGCCGTCTTTTTTTTTCTGCTGTATTTTATTTTATTTATTTATTTTAGTCTGCATAGTCTGGATTAATTGACACAGCTGAAAAAAATCCTTTGGCTGTAAGGTTTATTTTGATTTTAAGCCAGACCACTTAGCTTGCTTAGCAGGCAGGACTGAAAGGACAGGATGTAATGTGTGAGCAGTGGCAACTGGCAGGATGCGCTGGGAAACAAAGCAGCTCCAGGCAGTGCCCTCCTACCTCCAGGTTATTTCATTGGCCCCGGATCAGCAGCAGCCAGGTTATTTCATGTACCTGGAGACACGGATTGATGTGTTTGGGGATGTGCCACAGGAGGGGATAAGTCTGAGATTACTTACCTTTGTGACTGTTTCTGTGATAACCTGCTACAGAATCAGGATGGTGACTGATTAAAAAATATGATAATTTGAGAGATCTGCTGGACATCTGAAAAAATTCACATAGTTATCTGTGTCATAAGAGGGGCAGCTAAAGTTACAAGGAGAGCATCAAATTAAAAACTGCTAGAAACCAAACCCACCTGCTACCTACACAGCAGACACATAGACACATGCAGACACTTGTTCTGCCTAAAGGGTAAACATAAGGCTCTCATCTCTCGAAGGTGCAAATCTTAAAAGCAGTAACTGAGTGGAGGAGGTGCTGGGAAACAAACATATAGCTAGTGCTAGAGGTACTAAATTCACGGTTTATAGGTATGATGCTAACATTGACTAGGTGGGCTATAAACATATTCCGAGCCTACCTTATTGTGTTGGTAACAGCTTCATGTTATCTGTTTTCTTCAGTTTGAACACACAAGCCAGCTGACCTGCCTAGTCCACTCCCATGTCTTTTCTAATTTGACAGGGAGATGGTTCAATTAATTAAAAAATATGATTTATTGTAAAACATATAATTTTATCACTTTTGCTTGACAGTGTCCATTTAAATAGCCATAGGCATTTGGGTCCAACAGATTGGCATAAGATGCTCATTCAGGAAAAAGAATGAGCTGATTATAAAAAGCTACCATTTCACCACAAAAAAAAAAAAAAAAAAAAAACAAAAACCTTCAGGTTTTCTTTGCAGGCAACAAATTTTTCTATGTGGACAATAACTGTCCCACAGATGTTGCCCTCCATTGTCCTCCATAGGCAGCCTCCCTTCCTAGCCATGGTTGCAGCATGACGGGCTGCAACAAAGACTGGCTTGGGCTTCCACATCTTTGTTTAGAAGAAACTTAAAGGATTGAGATGGATCAATAGAATCAGTTTTAATTAGGTTGCAACACTGAGTGACAAAAGCGGTGAGATTCTGGCTCAAGCAGAATGAGAAAGTATCAGGAGCCAGTCTCAAAGGTGAGCAAAACAGTGAGTCTATAGAAAATTGGGGTTTTGAATTAAGTAGGAACATCATGAATAATATTTAGGAAAAGCCAAACAGCAGGAAAGCAGGCAGCACACGAACTGGGATCTGGACACAAAAATGATGATAAAGATTTTTCCCAAATTGTTCTTTAGTTGCTGAGTGTATTACCAGTGCAATTAGTTGCACCTCAGTCTGGATCCTTTTCTTGGTGTACAGTGGCTGCCTTGAGGTTATATTCATCTAAGGAGACAGAAACACTAGATAGTGCCAAAACATGAACTGAATTTTGATAAGCATTTGCTTTTAAAAGGTTATACAGAATTTGATTGCAATCAGCAGCTCAGGGTATACTAGTCATTTTCAGACACCTTCCATATGCTTTGATATTTGGTTGTAGGTACATGCACAGTCAGAATTTTAGTAAGTAATTTAGATGCTCGTACAATACTTCTCAGAGCCTGATTTCAGTCCATCTCCTTGATTAAAGCCCACATATTTCACTATTCATTAACTCAATACTATAGTTACGCCAAAGCTTTGCCTTTTGGCATATTTCTCTGGCTACTATGTGGCTTTTCTGATAGAAAATTCTTCCAACCCTTTGTAAAATATATATTGAAATATTAACTTGTTTCATTTTTGTCATGTTGAATCAGAATCTATCACATATGCACTGGAATATTACTTCTTTTAACAAATAGTTTCATTTTTTTTTTTTTAATGATTAAGTTATTTTATATGGTAGTATTGGGATCTTATTTACTTGATATTCTGTATCCCTTAAAGTTCTGCCAAAATAAAGCCATACCTTTATTTGCCATTATAATTAAGTATTTGATAACTAGATCAGAGTTTGGGTGCTTGTCCCTGATAAGAAAATAAATAGGTGATTATTGTAATTAAGCAAAAGACAGATGCCTTCAAAGGGTCAGGAATTTTGTTATCTTACTTTGCAAAATAGAGAAATCAAGCAGCCTGGTAGGCTACCAGCCAAATGGTTATCGTATTATAACTGCATGGGTCAAATTGTTTGCCTAATCACTTTGTATTCAAACACACACACAGAATAAAATTTTGCCAGTTTAGTGGAAATATAATATCTTAAATGTCTCAGAATAGTCAATATTCATGCTTTTCAATGGCATGGGCGTTCCATTACGTATTTTGATATTTGGCTGTGGATGTATATATTTTTTTTGCTGCAGCTATGCTGCCTTAAGGAAGCTCCTGCCCTTTAGCTTATTCTCACGTACTTATCACTGCCACTCTTTTGGAGATGGCAGCCTTAAACCTGCTGTTGGAGCTACTTGTGAAAATCTGCCCATTTCAATCAAGATAAACTGTGTTAGCAAAGAAAGACCTAATATTTAAACAGAAACAAGTCTAATGAGCTAGATTAGTTTGAAGGAAAGAAGCAATGCAATTGTATTGCAACTATCCATCTGTCCTTGTCTTGCTGAAAATTTCTGAACCCCTAGACTAGACTTGACAGAGAGCCTGAAGATTCAAGCTTTGTGAATATTTGTGGCTAGGTATTAATTAGTTTATCCTCTTTTCTTTTTCTTTCTTTTTTTTTTTTTTTTTCTTCTCTGCTGATTTGCATCAAAAAAGAAGCTTAACAGTATATTCACCAAAAATAGGAAGAATCTTTTAGGAGGGGAAAAAAAAGGTAGTGAACCAAGTAATGGAAGAACAGCAAATGGAAAAGGCTCATCATAAACTTTATTCAATCAAATTATTCTCTGGTGCCAATAGTGAACCAGAGACAGCAGTAACAGGTGTAAGTACAAGGTTATCTCCAGAATCTCAGAATCTGAGTAGCAGGAGGGAGAGAAGGTGAATTATCATCAATTCTTGAAGAAGATAAGTTTTCATCTAAAAAAAAACACCAACAAAACAAAACAAACAAACAAACAAACAAACAGCAAACAAAAAGATCTATAGAAGGAAAAGTAGCATCAGTAAGATTGCTTGAAGCCAGAGCTGTATTCGGGAAGTTAACAATGTACAATGCATGATATCACCTATCTGCTTAAACTTTAGAGAGAGGCTGCAGAAGCCTGCCTATGGGAGCTCACCACTGCTCAAGGCCCTGGGGTTCTTTCCAGCAATAATATGTTCCGAGTTTTTCCTCTAATTTTCAAACAATAAGCATAGAGGGCAAAAAGGCAGCAAACAGCTGTTGTAGCTTGACAGGTGATATTTATATTTTTCTGATTTTGAATGATAATGGCAAAAGGCTAAATCCTGCCCTTGTTTACATTGATGTGTATGTCCCATCAGAGTCATCTTAGCATTATGAATAAAATTTAATTTTCCTCTTCCAAGCTAGCAAAATTTGTTTTGTGGTGTTGGCAAAATAGAGTAGAGATCAGCTGGGTTTAGGAAAGGAAGGGAAGAGTAGGCTAGGAAACAACAGGGGGGGAAGTGGCTGAGTTTTAAAAGTGAAGCTAAGAAGGAAGAATTGAAATTTTGGGGTCTTCATCCTCTGTTCAACCCCCTTGCTGCTCAGAGTCTTTCAGAATTCACAGATCTGCACCATGCACTTCACAACCATCTACCTCTAGCCATACTTAAATCTATCTCCTGGAAGAAACTCCATTTACTGCCTACCTTGTCTCCATCTTCAGTGTCCAGCCAGCTCCAGCTCTCACCAAAGTCTTGAAAAGGCATAGATCTGGGTTCACTCATGCTTCAGAATGGAAAAAGGTTGGGCCATACCTAAGAAAACTTCCTGAGAGATTGCAACTCCTACAGAATTTTTTGAAGGGTAATGAATGTGATTTCTTACACTCTACATGTGAGCAGCAAGTCTGAGAAAGAGTTTGGGACTAGTTATTCAGGAGACATCTAGCAAAAGTAAAGTAGTCCTTGTGAAAGTAAATAAGGAATGGATCAAAAAGACTAGGGGGANACATTTAACCTGAATATTCCACCCAAAAAGAAATGAAGATGGAGAATTTTAAATGGACTTGTAGGGGGGAAACTAGGGGAAGGTTGTGGTTTTATGATAAATTTTACAATTTCGAGGAAAAAAAAAAAGAAGAAGAAGAAGAAGAAAAGCTAGCTAATAAATGATGTGGGAGGCCTTGTTCATTCAGAACAATTCTGGAAGATCCAGAAATTTGGTTTAAGCCGATCTCCCCTAACGCTCAAAAACCCATAAAGTACCTGTTCTAAGCTACTATTCTTACTTTCCTGAGAAAGACATACTAGAAGATACACTCTCCATTTGGGTCCAATTTACTTTTCTTAAATACAATTGTTGAGAGNGGCGGGTGGGGTGGGTGTGTTATGCATTGTAAGATTAGTTAACAGAAAAAGAATGTGCTCTATGGGAGGATGTGGGGCATTTGTTTATGTACTTATTATATCTTAATAATTAGAAATCTAACTTATTATATAAATATAGTAGAAATATTATACAAATATAACTTATTCACCAGACTAAAGGTAACAGAGAACATTTAACCTGAATATTCCACCCAAAAAGAAATGAAGATGGAGAATTTTAAATGGACTTGTAGGGGGGAAACTAGGGGAAGGTTGTGGTTTTATGATAAATTTTACAATTTCGAGGAAAAAAAAAAAGAAGAAGAAGAAGAAGAAAAGCTAGCTAATAAATGATGTGGGAGGCCTTGTTCATTCAGAACAACTCTGGAAGATCCAGAAATTTGGTTTCAGCCGATCTCCCCTAACGCTCAAAAACCCATAAAGTACCTGTTCTAAGCTACTATTCTTACTTTCCTGAGAAAGACATACTAGAAGATACACTCTCCATTTGGGTCCAATTTACTTTTCTTAAATACAATTGTTGAGAGTGAGCCACAGTTATTGACTAGGAGCCATTGAATTAAAATTTGAAACTTGAGTAGGCCATAGCTGAAGGTGGACAACCATGCATGAATAATTTCACTTCTTCCCCCCCAGCCAGTTCCCAACATATCTATAAAAAGCAGCAGACTGTTCATGAACAAGCTTAACTTCACCTTGACATTCCCAGTCTGACATTTTGTTGGGTTTTCACCGATCTTGCCCTACTCTTGCCAATCCTTGACATCGATTTGAGCGATATTCAGTGAAGTATGGGTTGAAATATCTAAACAATTTAATGCTTTTTCTTGTGTTTCTAAGTCAAGAATGTAGATTCATTTCTTAGATTAATATGAAGACTGTTTATCCTTGTCTCCTGTCCCTGAAGGGAGAAATGATAGCACAGTCCACATGGAAGCCTGGAAATCTGAGTTTAGGATATGGGGTATGAGAAGGGACAAGCAGCTGGACTATGACTTTCAGCTTCCAGGAGAGGGATGTAGACAAAGGATCTGCACCTGTATGCTTATACAGTCCTAGCCAGAAGCAGTGCCTTGGCTTTGGAAACTTAGAGCAGACAAGCAAATTGGACAATAAAGTCAGTACTGCTCAAATTGGGGAAAACTAGCACTAATAAAAGGGGCAAAGCATGAGAAATCCAGTGTTCTGTGAAAGGCCACAATTGATTAATTATAAGGCACTTTAGGATAGTTCCTGGTAATTATAATTATTATATCATTATGTTATTATTAAATTTGATATTGCATTAGGTCTTTCATATGAGGTTTTGTTATTGCAATACGCACATGTTTTACAAATCTTTATACATTTATCAAGATCTCTCACACATAAGGGATTGGATGGGAGATGTCAGCCAGCTGTTGAGTGAAAAATTGCAGCCAGGGTGGGAGCTGTTGAACCTAGGGGTAAGGAGGGAACAATGGGAGGGTGAAACCTGGGGCTGCCAAAGGAGGCAATCATGGTACTTACCGCAAGAACCGCATAGGGAAACTACTGAGAAGGAGAAATGTATACACAAACAGCTGCAGTAGAGCACACCACTGCAAAACCCTACGGGTGAAATTGCAGTTCTTTTGAAATCAGCATGAAATTTGCCCTTGAATTCAAGGTAAGCAAGAATGTCTCCCTTTCTTATCAATATTAGTTTATTTGCCTGCTAAAAGAGAAAAGGTGTTGCTAGGTTTTGTATTTCTACTTTTCAAATGTTCATGTAAATTATTAAAACAAATAATAAAAATTTTAATTGAAAGCACATAAAGCTGCTGAGTGGCTGGCTACTCACCTATCACACCATTTACAAAAGCTAAATACTGAAAAGCAGGGAAATAAACAGCCAATGATATAACAAATCCTTACAGTTTGCCCATCATAAAAAAAATGCATTACTTTAATCAAACGCAAAGACATTAATTCTACTTTGCAAAGCAACTACTTTATCTCATGAGCAGTAGGCTTTTAATATACAAATATCATTTTGCCATCTGGTATGTTTAAGTATTGAAAAGGGAGTATCCATTAATAACCTTTAGTTAAATAATTTCATTCTTTCAGAATGATTTTGAATATATAATTAACAGGAAAACCTTGATAGCAGAATGACAAGAGCAGTTAGAAACAGGGTGTTTCAACTGAGGACTATTTTTTGTCACTTACACCTTCCTTTTTTAAGTTTTACAGAAATAAAAGAAGCTAGTCTTGGAGTATGAGACAACTTGTTTCATAAGGTCATTGACATTTGCTCTGTTTTTCCTTACTTATGAGCTAAGAATTTTGGTACCCAAGGTTATATTAAAACATACCTGTGTATTAAGGATGAGTGTGTCTGTAATGCTGTGATTACCTGTAAGACCTCCCACATTTTTGTCCTATTTGTATGACAAAAATCTCCCTCCTAACACAGAAAAAAAAAAATTATGCAAAATCTTAACTGTCACTTAAATCTCAGTTTCTTATTTTTGTGGTTACTAATGTGAACAGAATGTTGTGTTGTTTGAATAAATCCTTAGAGACTGAGATAAAATACTTCCAAAAGGATATGCATTGTTCCTGTTAATCTCAATGGCATGTAACTCTGATATAAAGTAAAGCGGGTACTGCTGTGTATTGGGTTTACGTGGTAAAGGTTTGGTAGCAGGGGGCCACAGGGGTGGCTTCTGTGAGAAGATTCCAGAAGCTGCCCCATGTCAGAAAAGAGCCAGCTCCAGCCGGCTCCAAAAGGGACGCACCGCTGGTCAGACCTGAACCAATGAGCGATGTTGTTTGCGCCTCTGGGAGAGCAGATTTAAGAAAGGGAAAAAACTGCTGTGCAACAGCAGCTGGGAGTGAGAGGAGTGAGGAACAGCCCTGCAGACACCAAGATCAGTGAAGAAGGAGGGCAGGAAGTGCTCAAGGTGCCAGAGCAGAAGTTCCCCTGCGGCCTGTGGTGAGGCCCATGGTGGAGCAGGCTATCCCCCTGCAGCCCATGGGGTACCACATGGAGCAGATCTCCACGCTGCAGCCCGTGGAGGAGCCCACGGAGGAGCAGGTGGATGTGGCCTGAAGGAGGCTGCAGCCCATGGAGAGCCCCCGCAGGAGCAGGCTCCGGGCCGGACCTGTAGCCCGTGGAGAGGAGCCCACGCAGGAGCAGGTGATCCGGTGGGAGCTGCCACCCGTGGGGGACCCATGCTGGAGCAGTTTGCTCCTGAAGGATGGACCCCGTGGTACGGACCCATATTGGAGCAGCTCTTGAAGAGCTGCAGCCTGTGGGAAGCCCACGCAGGACCCGTTCGGGAAGGACGGCATCCCGTGGGAGGGACCCCACGTTGGAGCAGGGGAACAGAGAGCGACCATGAAGGAGCGGCAGAGACGAAGCGATATGGGCTGACCGCAGCCCCCATTCCCTGTTCCCCTGCGCCGCTCGGGGGGAGGAGGTAGAAGAGGGTGGATGGGGGGGGAAGGTATTTTTAGTTTGCTTTTAGTTTCTCACTGCTCTAGTTTGCAAGTTATAGTAATAAATTATATTAATCTCCCTATGTTGAGTCTGTTTTGCCCGTGACAATAATTAGTGAGTAACTTGCTTGTCCTTATCTCAACCCTTAAGCCCTGGTCCATCATATTTTCTCCCCCTGTTTCTTTGAGGAGGGGGACTGAGCGAGCGGTTGTGGTGGAGGTCGGCTGTTTAGCTGGGTAAAACCACCACATGCTGTTTAGCCTTTCTTACATAAGAACAAAGTTAAAAGTGTCTATCAACTAAAATTGATAGACATAAAATGAAAAATGAACAAATGAAGGACACAATTATGCTACTACCTGTGGAACTTGTCTACACATTTTCAGCACATGAGAGGTCTAAAGAACAAAAAAGGATTAGAATACTATGTACACATATAAAAATAAAGAGAAAATTCACCACTGACACAAATGTGAGAGAGAAAAAAATCCATAATTATCCAGTAGAAAGGTTTTACATTTATTTTTCAAATTCCTCTGATTCTTGAAGTATTAGCTAGGATCAAAACAAGTTTCATAGACGACAACACCTGTATATGAAAATTTAAACTATGCTTTTAAAGAGTAGGAGACTTAAAGAAAATGGAGGTTAACCTATCCCTGAGTTTAAGTCCCAAGCAATTTTGATGACAGCCTCTAACTACCAAAATTGTTCATCTGAGGATGAACAAATATCTGTTTTTAAAGTGGAATTTACATTGCAAGCCTGACTTGTATTTGTCAAGAATTTTTGTTGAAAAGCTTGTTGACCTCATCAGTAAGAGAAAACTGTATCTGCTTTTGCAAAACTGTAAAATTATAAAACTTTTGTCAAAACTAATTTGAAAACTTTCCAGATTAAAACAAAAGGATCTTAATCTGTGTTAATTATTTACTCAAATTTAATTGGTGATATAGCAAATTTATCAAGGCAAGGATGTCTTCCTGCAATTGAGAGCTCTGTTAGAATTCAGAATCTCTTTGACACTGCCACTTAGTAAGTAAACTATTAAATAAAACCTAGAAAACAAACAAACAAACAAAAACCCCAAACCAAAAAAGCAACACAACCATATAGTGAAGTAATTTACTGTAACTAAAGGGAATAATTATCTTGGGGGACATGATGTTCACTGCTTCCAACCATTTAAAAACATTCAAGGTATCATACATCAATCCATCCATCATGTATTTTTACTAATCTGGAAAATTAAAAGATTAATCTAGCAGTTCTTTTCTGTTTGTTTGTCTGCAAGCACATTTTTTGTAGTCATTCTTTGTTTTTGTTTGTTTTCTCCTTGAAGGGCTACAATCACACACAAAAAAAGGCTTTGGATGGTGTACCTATTTGTGTAATGTAAAAATATTTCACAAGGTGAAGAAAAACTATCCTGGGACTACAGGAAGACCATAACACCTATGGCTTTCCAGAGAATATGGGAGTTATAATCCTTCATCCTTGACCTCTACCCTTTTGATTGATATTTCGTTAATGCAATAGGACTTATATAGCGATATATTTTATGTTACAAGAGTATTATTATGCATAATTGTGAATGACAGGACACCATTACGTATCTGTGTCCCATGTACTGAAATTTAGAAGACTTCACCTTGTGAAGACTTCAGGGATAATGTAGAAGCAGGGACATGGATGACAGCATTGAGCTTGCTCAAAGATAACTTTTGGGCATCCACTTCTAAAGAGATTAAAACAAGCTGAATTAAGTGCTCATTTCCTCAAAGCTGAAACAATTCTCTTCTCTACACCCAATGGAAGTGTCAAAGAGAGGGTGCTTTTGAATCTGGTTCCTGAACAAGTGCCTGAAATCAGTTTTTGGATGTGAGCATCCATCAACGACTACTACCCTCTTGTTTTCTTTGGAGACAGTGAAAGTCTTATCTCTTACCTTTTACATAATAATTTTAAATGAATGCATTTGTCTTCAAAATGGTAAATACAGACTTAATTCCCACCTTAATGGGCAACTAGGTGCAAGTCTTCAACTACTAGTGAGGACTCTATGTCAAACTGAACTCTAGGAGGAATACAGGAAACTTCTACACCTTCTTATTGACACTGTTCTTCAAGAATGGGAAAACAGCTCGTCTGTAAAGAAAACAGAAAAGTCTCTGCCTGTCTTCACTTTATGCTTTCAAGATACCTTTATTTCTGAGTGCTGTAATCATTTGGCTACAGGATCAGGCTCATTTAATAACTGATTACTAACATTTTTGATGCAAAGTAATTGTTCCAACTAGAGCAATGGAGGATTGCACAATCCATTTGTTTCTACCTAAAGAAGCTCAAGATGAAAATGAAAAGGTTTTGGAGTTTCTCAATACCAAATTCTCTTGGACAACTGCCAGCTGGAAATAATCCCTCTTTTTGACATTTTTTTCTGGATGGCTCAGGAAACCTTTCTGCACGTGCTGCGTTTTCCTGGACCTCTAATTCTCTTCCTGCTGAACTGGAAATGTGACTTCATAACTCAGACTATATAAGTACACTCTTGAAGTAAAGCATTTAAATTCCAGACACTACAGCACTGTTTGACATTAAGTCTAACAGTCTGGTTCTGGAGCCACCCCCAAAATCCTTTTCTTCCCTTCATCTCATGTTCTGGTTACTCCAAATCCAAAATCAGAGTCTCGGGTGATGTTAGGTTATTGCACGTGATTTGAAAAACAATCTCAGAACCTGCAGAATTCAAGGTGATCGTATAAGCCTGAAGCCACTTTTAAAGGAAGAAACAATTAACTTTTTGAAGATCTGTCACAGAACTGAAACATTTCACTCCACAGATTCATATATTGCATACAGTGCCTTGTGTTTCAAGTTGATCATTTTTTTCCGGATGGTTTAACAACCCCCAGGATGTTAATAATTCCACCCAAGGATTCAAAGAATTGGGATGAGATTTAATATTCCACCTGGCTCATTTAAAATTGTTGCCATGCTATTTCCTAGATTTGGTTTCCTTTTTTTTTTTCTTTTTCCCTCATTAACCCTTTGTATATGCTGAATTGTATTACTGACACTAGTGATCTGGTGCCTGAGGATTCCCCACTGGCAAAACCACTCATAAAATAAATGGAAGCCATTCCACTCATACAGAATGTTTTTAAATAGTAGACATATTGATTATCATAGTTTCAAGTTTGACAGAATAAGAGAAAAGAACAGGGACTGACATTAACGATCTGGATGATGGGGTAGAGTGCACCCTCAGTAAATTCACAGATGACAGGAAACTGGGGGGATTGGGGGACTCACCAGAAGACCATGCTGCCATCCAGAGGGATCTCAACAGGCTGGAGAGGTGGGCTGACAAGAATCTCATGAAGTTCAACAAGGAGAAGCGCAAAGTCCTGCACCTGGGGAGGAAGAACCTCAGGTACACCCCAGTACATGCTGGGGACTGCCCGGCTGGAAAGCAGCCCAGCAGAAAAGGACCTGGGGGTCCTGGCAGACACCAAGCTGAACATGAGTCAGCGATGTGCCCTTGCCACCAGGAAGGCTAACGATGTTCTTGGCTGCATTAGGCAAAGTGTCACCAGCAGGTCAAAGGAGGTGATCCTTCCCTTCTACTCAGCATTGGTGAGGCCACACCTGGACTATTGTGTCCAGTTCTGGGCTCCCCAAGTACAAAAGAGACATGGACATACTGGAGAGAGCCCAGAGGAGGGCCATGAAGATGATCAAGGGACTGGAGCACATCTCCTATGAGAAGAGGCTGAGGGAGCTGGGACTGTGCAGCCTGGAGAAGAGGAGGCTCAAGGAAACTAGTTAACATTCAATCTTATCAATGTCTATAAATACCTGACGGGAGGGTGCAGAGAGGACGGAGCCAGGCTCTTTTCAGTGGTGCCCAGTGCCAGGACAAGAATCAACCAATGGGCACAAACTGGAGCACAAGAGGTTCCATCTGAACATCTGGAAGCAATTCTTCACTGTGTAAGTGATGGTGCACCGGTACAGGTTGCCCAGAGGGGTTGTGGAGTCTCCTTCCCTGGAGATCTTTGAAAGCCACCTGGACATGATCGTGGGCAACCTGCTCTACATGTCCCTGCTTGATCAGGAGGGTTGGAACAGATAATGTCCAGAGGTCACTTCCAACCTCAGCCATTCTGTTTTTCTGTGAAAAATAGACATTTTTTGCTCTACACATTTGTTTTCAGATTATTCTGATCATCCCAGATACATTAGTAATTTTGATAAAACTGATTTCATTGCTTCTGAATTTCCCAGTGTAAGCTCTTCAGTGGGTAGAATGTAGGGCTCTAGAAACAAATGTGTGTTTCAAGGCAATCAGAATATGCAATGAACATTTCTTTGTTCGCTGTTCAGGTCCTTGCTCTCCCTCCCTCCTTTTCCACCCAGATAATTGCAACAGTTGTAAGGTAATGGAATCTTTTAGGAGTTCTGCAGGCTTCAAAGCATCCTGCTTACATTAACAGTTAACACACCTTTCTTTCTGAGCGTCAAATACTTTTATCTGTTTTCATGACTTTGGGAGAACACAATCTGTGTGTTAGGACCGTACAGATGAAACATAAAACATGTTACATGTTCTTTCCTCCCCTCCTTAAAATCTCTTATATCTCCACAAATTAGTTTCTTTTCAGGCCTCTGATGCTAAAACAACAATTTCTGTCCATTTTTTGGACTTGCCTTATCCATCTGGAGGTGTGGATAATTCCAGATGGCTTAGGTGTCTTTAGCTAAAGAAAAAACACTCTCCATATCTTGTAGATGACATATATCTAAAAGAATTCATTTTCTGAGGACCCCAGACCTTCACAAAACATCCGTTCTTCAACCAATTTAAAATGGAAAAGGTTAGTTAGACTAGCAGCACAGCAGAACACAGAAAATAGTGCTGATCTTTTCCAGGTGCTTGAGATTATAACAGTGGCTGACTTGGGTGAAGATTTTAGCTCTAGATATTCCCTCTTGGTCAGAGCTGTGTAATATGACCAATATTATGGTAGTCTGTTGCAATTATGTGCCACAATCCTATAGATTAACTCAATAATTTAACCTTAGAAATTTTAGTACTGAGGGTGGTTCAGCCCTGTTTGGTAATGACAGCTGTCAAAATCATAGGTACTCTCTGAGCTAACTCATAAAAACTCCTTTCAGGAGGTTGTGCCACCAGCACTCAGCTGGTGGGGCAACACGAAATCAGGCCTGCTTAAGCTTGGATCCAGTAACAAGATGACTTCGTGTCTTGGGACAAAAGCCATGTCAGGGTAGAGGGTTGTCTTATCTCCTCGCCTGAATTCTACCAGTGGAAGAGGCTAATTTCCCTTTTCCATCAAGAACTGGTGAGTTCATACAAGTCCCTTGCCCTACCAACTGACGCACAGCTATATAACCATCTGCTATTGAAACTTGATGCTTGTTCAAGAAAGGGAGACCCCAAACACCAAGTAGGGAGGAAGGCTGATGATAGTGCGCTGTGAGATCGATCGATCCATATATGTATTTTTTGTTTTTTTTTATTTTTTTCTTCTGTGATCATTATATTCCAGCCAGTTGCTTGCAACTTGCTCTTCTAGGAGTGCTAACCATCCAGTTTTCTCCCTGTCAGGGTTAACAGCATGCCTGCTAGCAGTTCTTGCTGTTTCACAGGTGCTAACTACCTTATACCTCTCGAGTTGCTCAGTTGGTTAGCAGTTTTGTGAGACCTGATGTACTCACAGTGTGCCAGCGAGCTCCTGCATTGTGCCTAGCTGGTCTTAAAATAAAATCTCCTTTTCTTCCCCCCTTGACTCTCGAAAGTACAGAGTGTGTGAAGGCGCTGAGGCCAGCGGGTGCGGGTGCTAGGGTGGGTGCACTGCCCGCCTCGGAGGGATGTGTGGGGGATGCGGGGCCCGTCGCTGCGGGGAGAGCATCCCTGCCAGGCTGGGGCTCTGCCCTCGGGTTTCCGGCTCCCTGTCACTTCCAATGACTTCTTTTTCAGCTCTTTCTGTGTCTGAGGAGGATGGCCTGCAGGTGGCCCAGTAGCTAGCTGTCTCCGGAGCTGCCAGGGAGCTGCCTGTGTGTGTGACCTGAATTGCAGCGCCCGGGCTGAAGACCCTGCTTTACATGCAGCGTGCGTAAGCAAGAGGCACAGAGCAGCCCTGCTGATATGGCTGTTGTACAGCAGTTATTGCTTCAACACATTTAGACACAGCACCTCTGTAATTTGTCTCGACGTGATATCATCTTTTGTCTCAGCAAACTGACCCTTTTATCTGTCTTAGTTCTGCTTTCTTTAGCTCTCCCAGTTTCTTGCCAGCAGTGACAATGGACAACGGCAGAGGAGGAAAAAATAGAATATTTAGATGGTGACAGCAGAAACAATAACTGACTTCAAAGTTATTCACAGTTTTGAGGTGTTTGTGGATTTCTTTTTTGTTGTTGTTTTGTTCTTTTTTGTTTATTCTAATTGAAGCATGTGTAGCACGTATGAGAAATGCTGCATGTGCTACATGACTGTTTTCTTTCAGCTGTTTGAAAACTACAGTGAATCTCACTTATGAAATGACATGTGAGGGGTACATTACAGCTCCTTTTTAAAGCCATACTTTGCATACTAGTTTCACTTTAAAATATTTGTGTTTATTACTAGTATATGTTTCTCCATCTAGAGGTATGTAAAATGAGACACTACATTAGATATTGTTTTTTAATTGTTCTAATTATCTTTGTGAGCTAATTGTTTCTTTACACTTGTAGCTAAAACGCTAGGACTGATGTAGGTTTTGTCTTCTGGAGGGGAATTTTCTATTCCCTTCTGCTCATGCTCTTCTCAAGTACTTCTTACTTTTCCCCAACAGAGGAGTCATTGGAGAGTGGTAGGGACAGACTTTCATGCTGAAGAATTTCACTTTTGCAGTATGGACAGTTTATTTTGGCCAGGACAATGCAAACAATGCAAAATTAGATAAATGAAGTCGTCTCTGCTTCCCTCTCCTGTTGACCCTGAGACATTATGTGGGAAAAGAGGGGAGTTCAAGAAACCCTGAGTGACCAGCCTTTCACAGTAAAAATTGAAGAGTTTCATTTAACAAGTAAATCATGTAACACAGTAAGTAAAGAAAGAGTAATGCCACATAGATATGATAAGGAAAATTAATATGCAACTGTGATACAAAATACATACCAATAATGATAATGTAAATATAGATGAGGAGAAAATGCATAAAAAGAGAAGAAAATACCTAAGATCAAGAATAAGGATAATTTCAAAGGAACTAAGAAAGGAATTCCTAAGCTGAATTCTCGCTTACCTTACCTGTGTTCAGTGACTGAGTTTCAAAGAAAGGTTATTTTAGTCAATAAACAGAACTTTTTGATCTATACAAATTAATTGGATATAAACAATCAACATTATCTCAGGTGAGCAAAGGCAAATATTATCTTTATTGGCTACTTGCCAGCCAAGCTGCTGCTTTTTACCCAAAGAATGTCCTACATCTCTGTGTTGCAGCTCTGACATTTGCTAATCCTATAACTTTCACTTAGCATAATGCTAAATTGACCTAAACTGCCTGTAATAGTAACTCACATATTCTAAACTGTTATTCATATTCTTACCCTATTATATCTCTTATGTTTATCATATGTAGCTTCCTATATTATCGTAAATTAAATACTATGCCTAGACCCACTAAAAGGGTTAGGATTAAATGATAGGTCTATGCTGCTCCATAAAGAAGATTTTAGGATTTAGAGTGGAGACTGACTCTGAATAATAATAATAATATTGCAGGTTTTACCATTTTTTTTTTCCTCTTCTCCCTGTAAATTGGTAGTTTGCAAGTAGACTTTTAAAAATGGTACTGGGGCTCCTGTGGCACTTTCTTCCTCCTTTTTTTTATTGAGAGTTTATAAGACATGTCAGAACAGTTATCAGCAGGTTGCAATAGTGTCAAGGGGATTGTTTTGAACATTTTCAATGGGCCCTTTTTCTTTCAACCATTCTCCAATATAGTAGAGACTAAAAATAATATGAAAAATCAAATAAACAGTATTTCTGTGATTAAAAGGGTTCTGAATATTATATCACATATGAAACTATTAAGGGGGAATATTTATAAATATTCATTTTAGGGGCTTGAGGGGGAAGCCTTGGTCTCTATCTGTTCATTTCCACTGTATCAGAGGACTTTGAATTTCCATAGTTAAGGTTAAGCAGTGTTTTTTAACCCATTTTCCAATCAGGGGATGAAATTCTGGTTACATCTGGGCAATGTTGTGCTGGGGCACATGACTGTAAGAGTCTAAAGCTAAAGTGTTGTTCAAAACATGGAAAAACAACATAAACTGGTCTAAAAACCTTAATTCACATCCCCCCAAAGCTGCATAGTTACAGAAAAAAAAAAAATCAGATTTAAATGAAATGATTTCATGCATGACTATTTGCATGTATCTGGGAAACTGAGGCTGATCAGGAGAATGCAGTGTTTTGGGACGAGAAAGCCTGCCTGAGCAGCAGAAGCAAGTGGGTCACAGGCAGGCAGAGTTCAATAAACAACAGCATATGTGCCCTGCAGTGCATCTTGCCGTTCCCTCAAGCAGAGTCTGGCTAGCCAATATTCCTGGCTTGAGATCGAGAAAGCGAGCTCTTCTGACCTTTATCAGAGCAGAAAGCTGCTGACGTTGGGGACCTTGGGGGCTGCGGAGGTGCCCTCCCTCGCCTACTTCTGGCACGGATAAAAGGGGGAGGCAGAGGGGACAATGTGTGTTACCACAGCCTGTGCTGTGCGGGATGATGGGAAAGAAATGTTTTTTCCCATTCTCTCCAAATCTGCTTCTGCTGTTTGGTGGCTTTTGGATGCATTTGGCTGTTTTTTTTTTTTTTTTAAAGCAGCAACTCTCTCAAGTGAAGCTTCCTGCTGGGCTGAGGAGGATTGAAGGTGCCAGCACTGCCCATCCTCAGGCTCCCGTCCTGGCTGTGGCAAGCATTTCCATACCCCTCTCATTGCAACATCACTGAAACCTCTAAGACTTGTGTATAAAACTGTTTTCTGCCACCATGTATTATAGCATGTGTACATATATAGGTTTGTAATGTGTACAGGATCATGGCGGAGATGATTTCATGAACAAAATACCAGGGGTAAGGTACATGATAAATGCAAATTCTTCTGTAACTGTGATTTTTTTACAAAAGTGAGTATATTCATGAATATACATTTAGTTAAACCTGTGCTGACCTTTTATGTGCATATTTAAATGAATTTATGATTGCCTCAATTTTTCTTAATTTAGTTATGAATAAACATATGGATATTCAGAGGCAGAGAAACCACTGGATCCTTCAGTTCTCCACACAGCAGAAGCCTGGGAAATTCAGCCAAAAATTCCCACACCTAGCTTAAAAGTAGAGCATATCTTTGATGCAGATATCTTATTCAAAATTTTCAAGTGGTATGGATCCATTGTGTCCCTTGCTTACTTTGACTATTACAAAGGGGACTCACATTCCCATTCTGGCATTAGCCAGTTGCCCCTTAGATCCTCTCATGCCAAATGTGGTAGAAAATCCTTCTTCTCCCTACTCTCTCACAAGTTTCAATTAAATCTCTGTAAGCCAGTTATAAACCAGTTTAACTTAATCGGCACAATTGTTATAGTTGAAATGGGATTAATGGGTCTAACTACTGGGTGCAGCTCAGTTCAAACAGTCTAGATATCAGGCTTGCCATGCTGATGTTTTATCGGTGGGCTAGCGAAAGCCAGGAGAACTTAGCCCCGTGCTCTATGAGGATGGCAGTGCCTGATGCCCTTCTGGGCTCTCTGCCTTTGGCTGCCCCAGCTGGGAAGGGTTGTCACAGGAGCTGAGGAAAGGAGTGTGTCCTCCCCAGGGCTTGGGTGAAGCACAAGCAGACAAAGAGTTACTACAGCTGAAGTGCTGTTACTCATTAGCTGCCATAATTTGATTTACTATCTGAATTCTCCTAAAGTACCACCCGGGAAAAGGTATGTTTTTAACCATGCTACAGTCTGTTGGTAGCCGCTTGGCTTGTAATTTAATATCCATCAATTGCCTGGTGTTAGGTTTCTCACTTGCAATTACTTAGACTGGATGAAATGTGTCAAAATGAATAGTGCCTTGTCTGTATGGAGATTATAACATGTTAAAAACATCTTTTATCTTGGCAAGGCAAAGGTTAAGCTTAATTTATAAAATATTTTGCTTTAACAAAGTCTGTGCGTAGAGAAGACCTGTGCAGAGGAGTTCTGTGCCAATACAGATAGAAGAGTTTCTTAGTCAGATCTGCAGACAGCAAGAGTGAAATGTTGCTACTGGAATTGAGTGAATGTCTTCTATCCATAAAAAATAACAACATCTAAAATGAAATGAAACTACAAATGAATAAACGAGTGCTAAGAACAAGACCTTATATACGTGGAGTTTTTTTATGGTTCAGTCCCCAACTATTTTTAACTTTCTCCCTGCTGGAGATCACGTCCCCATCACAGAGCTGGCAGAAGTGATTGCGTGTCCACACTTCAGCTGCTGCAGGCAAAGTCTCGTGGCATAACCCCGATTCCTCTTCAACTCTCTGTGCAAGCAAGGCTGTTGGCATTGGGCACCGACACGTATCCCTCTTCTGTTTGCTCTGCTGCGGGAGAGGTAACCTCTGTGAAAGGTGAAGCACACAGCTGGGTAATAGCTGCAGGAGCTGCTAGAGTTCATCTAGTGAAACCTTTCTTTCCTGTATTCTGAAAAGGATTTTCTGCAAGGAAAGGGTATTTTTTCACTATGTATTTATGTTAGGTATATGCCCTGAAAAAAAAAAAATTACTAAAATAATTAAAAATATATACATCTTAGAGACTGGATAACTCCTCCCTGCCTCCTCCTCCACTACGTGTCAAATATAAAAGCTCTTTACAATTTGAACACAATCAAACAACATCATCTTAGGTATCATGACTAGTGGTTAGGGATCCATTGTCTTCTGAAATCTTAGAAAAAGTAGATGGGCATAATTTAATTCCTGGCTTTTTCTGGCATTTTTCTTCAAGCTTTATTTAATGCTTCATTCTGATGCTGTGTAGAAAACCTCGGTTGCACATCAGAGCACTATTATTCTGACCATGATACTTGGACTGTGACAGAAGCCCGTTTTATCCTCTCTTATTCCCTGTGATGCTCTCTGCCTCCCTCCTTCGCCTTAGACATGTTCCACTTCACCCTCACATGCCCCTCTCCAGATCCCTGAGCTTTCCTAGTTTGGCTGCTAGTATTTCTCTTGTACTTTTGAATCCTAATGATGTGTGGTCCTTAAAATTCAACTCATCCAATGTTTGGTGTCTCCCACCTTAGATCAAATCCTGCTCCTCTTTCACCAGTAAGGCCTCGGGAGGAGAAAAGCATGATCTAACAAGGCAACATTTTTTAATTCCTGCCTTTCCAATATCAACCTGCCAATCTCTCACTGGTGTTGAGCTGCGCTGGCTTGCAACCTGCAGGTGAGCAGGCTTTGTGCAGCATGGAGGTGGGACCCACCGAGCAGCGTCCTTGGGGGCAGCCCAGCAGTGCCGGCAATGGCAACGCTGCTAAAATCTTACTTTGCTCAGGCCAGGGGAAGAAGGGAGGAGTTAGGACATGCAGTGGGGAGGAGGGGGAGCCATTTGCTCTCTGATAGATGTGATATGCTTTCAGGATATTTATAAAGCTTTGTTTGGGATTCTTTTGTCATTTTGATAATAACTGAACATCTGTACATTTTTTGTCTTCCAATTCATATGTAGATATGCATGCAGCAGAGAGGTCTAACACTGATAAAATCCCAGAAACTGGAGTCCTTGCAGTTTTACCATTTCATTCATTGTGAGCTCAAGATATTTGTTAATGGTGTCAGCACTCCAGGGCGCTGATTTACAATTTAATATATGAGCAGGGATGTGGCAGGTAGCAGAGGGAGGGAGGGAGGAAAAGGTGTTTCTCACCTTAAAGGGTACAGGTTGCCTTCTGCAGGGACGGATTTTTCACTCCTTTTCTTAAAATTACAACCCTTTTCAGATGTTTCAAAATCAAAGGGCTACTGAAGGAACTATAGGCTGTTCATTTTTCTTGTTTTTTAATTAGGTGAAATTGCACTTTAGCCTTTTCCAGCCTGTGAGACTTTTGATGGTTTCCTTTGCTCATCTCTCTGTCTAAATGGCAAGTATCTGGTGTAGCTGCTACCAAGTGGAAAGAGAACAACTTCTGGTAGCAATCTGCTTGTCCCTGAGGACCTGCAAGATTTCCATGTCACCCTCCTTGTCGCAGGAATATGGTGCTAATGGCATAGATCTTCCCTTGAGTCAGCAGAGTGGCTGGCACTGCTTGATACAGGAGAAGGTATCAAAGTCACCTGATGGAATTTTTTCCTCAAAGAGAAAATTTCTCCAAAAACTCCCATCAGTATGTGATGGTGTGAAGTGATGGTGCCCGTAACTCTCTGTGACAGAGGGACATGGTCCACAATGCGAGAAGCCACCCCTGCTCCCTCCAGACTTGTGCTTCCCATCTCCTTCCACAGGAAACCCAGGTAAATAATGTCAGATGCAGTTAACCCCTTCAGGTCTGATGGCAATTTTGGGATGGTGAGCTCCATAAGTACATCTGTGTTGTGACGGAGTGGGGAGAGTAAATGTTTTTTGTTATCTGCTTTACCTTTACTTTCAGCTTAGGTGGTCTGTCGCCATGTTCCTCTCCACTGTCAGGGTGATACAGACTCCTTGGCTTGCCACTCTTCTCAGGCTGCTTTCTGCTTTAGCTAAATGTTTTCGTTAATGCACAAATAGAAGTGCTGTACTTAACACCTGTCTTTTTATACAGGTCATTTTTAACAACTTCCAACACTGCTTTCCTAACCACGGAAAGCTAGGATCATGTCATAACTTCTGCAGTCCAATTTTTACCCAGCCACTCATGGACCTTTTGCATCAGGAGAGGCTAAGCTAATCCAGTGTGTTACTCTGTTCACAATTAATTCCCAATGACTGATATTCTTTTTGGTTTGCAGTGTCACGCATTGTCAGCGCTAGATTTTATCTGCCACTGTGCTTCCCATTTGTCTACTGGTGTGATTCTTTACAGGCACTTCCAGCCTCTATTATCCTCATAGCTTTGTGTCAAATGCAAATATTATTGTTAATTGCTATTTGCATCACAAGAGCAATTACATTTTGCTGTTCTTTAATTTCTGATTTATTTATGAATATTTTCAACATTGACTTAGCATAGAGGCTTTGCCAAGGTGAAAACTGACTATTTGTTTTGTTACTTAGCTAGCGTCTAATCTATAACAGTTCTTTGCCGCTTGCCCAATGACTACCTAATTTTCTTATTAGTCTCTATGGAGGATTTGTCAGAGGCTTGAAATTCCCGGTACAAGTTAAGAGATTACACTACTTCATTCAGTCTCCTGTTGACACATACAAGAATTGGATCTATGGAGACAGGACTTATTTTAGCTAGCCTAATTCATTTCATCATATGTTGTTCATGGAGGTGGGTGTTATGTTACATTTGCTCAGGATCCCCTCATTGGAACTGCAGTCCATAAAACCTTGCTGCCTTCATTAGGTATGAAAATGGTAACAAATATCCGTATATGCACTTGCATATTGACTGAACTTGCTATTCTGGGCTAAATTCTCATATGGATTTGCTTAGCATTTAAGAATAGTTATACTGAAGTGAGTAATATGGAATAGACTTTAAAACACTTTTGTCCCGAGGGCTTTTCTATATGAGAGAGTCATATAGGTAGGACAACAATTTAAAATTAGTTTATTGTATGGCCACAGGGCTGCCTCCAATCACTTCAATTTGCCACTTGAGAAATGATTTTCAAGCAATCTGAAAAGGTTTAAAACACTCATATTCCAGGTAACTGTGCCCGCATGGGAGAGCTGGACCAGAAGAGCTAACAGTTAACTGGATCCATATAATTAACTATACTGGCACTGAAAAAACTTTGTGTAAGGACAAACCCTAAATTTCATGCTACAATCAATCAATCAATCAATAAATACTCAAGATACCTATGTGTCTAGGCTTGTATTTCTATCTCATATTTAAGATAATCTAATAAGGCAAAAGAAAGTTTGAGACTAGAATCTCCAAATGGATTAAAGGGAGCATTCTACCACTACAAACTTGTCTTCATGTTTAGGTGAAGTCTGATACCCACTTTTGACTCCTGTCAATACTGCGTCATCAAGGTGGTAAAGGCTACTGCAACAGGAACTTTATATACCCGTCCTTTTCCTAGCATTAACCAATTCTTACAACATTTGTAGTTTGCTGATAGAATGCAGAGAAGCTAGATGCTTTATGGCTTTTCTTCATTACTATTGTTAGATTCTTACAACTGAGTGAATACAGTGTGAGATCACACACACACACAAAAAAATCTGTATTCTGAGTTTCCTGAGCTAAATTAAATCTTGGGTCTCCAGAAAGAGACAGAAATTCTAGATGTTGCATGTCTGGGCTGAGACCATGTGTTTCACTCAAAATTCACTGACAGAAATAGTAATGACGTGCCTTGAATTTGTTAGGGGTACTTCAGAATTTTCTATGATATATTCAGAAGCAGAGTGCCATGGTGAGGCCATTTATACCATCCTGCATCGTAAAGATGCAGTGCTACAGTAACTGTGAGCTTTCTGTGCTTTGCAAAGGAAAAGTCAACAGCAGAAGATGGGGCTCTGCTTTGCAACAACTTTCATGGTTGTGAAACTGAAGGAATTGGATTTAAACCTTCTGTGAATGACTTCCCCAAAGGTACCATATTCCAGTAAAATCCACTGCCCTACTTTTTTGTAGGATGTGCAATCAAATACCACCAGATCTACATCAATTTAGAAGATTTAGAAGTTCTGATTTGCTTAAAAACAAACAAACAAACAAAAAGGATGCTGGAATTTCTGAGCATGTCAGCTAGTGACCCTACCACCGCACAGATGCTATTTGATGATGTGCT
This sequence comes from Chauna torquata, assembly GCA_013399475.1. Lineage (NCBI taxonomy): Eukaryota > Metazoa > Chordata > Aves > Anseriformes > Anhimidae > Chauna > Chauna torquata. The sequence continues at coordinate 45,313 of VXAL01019913.1, forward strand.
GTGGAGAAGCCAGATAACTCATGACCTTTCTGCACCACACTGTTGTTACACTGCTTTACACACCTTCTGCCTCACTCTCGAGTCTTCCAGTGACATACTCAACCTACAAAAGTCAGGATAAAATCAGCCATGTGTCCATGCAACTCTGTGGGAAGGAATTTACTAGGCTGTATTTGGTTTGCTTTTTTTTTTCTTTTTCTTTTTTTAATGGATTAATAATCATTCTCAGTGCTTTGTAGTAGATTCATCCTACCGTCATGAAGACCTGTGATAACCCATCTATTACTACTCTTTTTAGCCCTTTTATTAAATCTCAGCTGCACTTTTTCATGTAACCCTAAATATGAGGGATAAGATAGACTATACATTGCCCTCTTTCCTAACGCTTTTCCTCCCTGTTAGCTTTTTTCTAATCCTACTGTTTCTTCAAGGGTTTAATGATATTACAAGTTTTTCCTAACTACAAGTTATTACCAGTTTATCTGTTCCAGTATTTAATTCTGTCTTTATTTAGGTCTTCAGCTATTTGGTATTCCTGGGAATGTCCCCTTCTGCTGTCATATAAATGAAAAAAAAAATAGATGGTGGCTCATCTGTCATTAAGACCTGGATGAAGAAAATTGCAAATTAAAGAGATTTCAGCACTTGGATCAGCTATGTTAAGGCTTAAGAAGGTATTGGAGCATTATATTCAGGGAGTAGTTTGGATTACTTGTTATTTGTTACAAGTAGAGTGAAGGAAAAGCGTGAAACTATATATGACTGCCCACTTCCTTGTCCACCTGCATGGCATACACCTGTCACAGCAGAGACTAATTCTGGCATTCCACTTTCTCACCTGTTAAAGTGTGGGTGAAGTTCAGGGCTACAGCTAATTAAGAAATTCTTGCAGAACAGCTTTTCTGACAGACAGTGCTGATTCAACAAAGTTGGAAGGTTTCACAAGGGGGTATATATATATATCTCATACAGTCTCACAAGAAGTTATTAAAATGTTTGGTTTTGAAGGTCAGTACATTGAGTTTGATATAATTTATAATATAGAAACTAAAATAATAAAGCAGAAGCAAATATTCATATCTTTTAAGACAAACCTTTTTAGAATACCTTTTAAAATGTATGGGCCTTTTTCTCCTTATTTTGTAATCTCAGAATATCCAGGCTTTCTCCAAGCCTCAACAGTTCAGTTTCAACAAGCTCTGTTGGTGGCACTATCCAACTGTCCAACTTCTGTACAAGTTTCCATGCCTTTGTGAGAATAAGGGAAAGATAATAGCAAGCAGGTATTTATCTATGTATGTATGTATATACACACACACACACACACATATATATACACGTCTGCACACTAAGACATAATGTGTGTCACTAACTCTACTCCTGCAACAATTACTCTAATTCAGTTTGTAAAACCTATTCTGTTCACACATTCTTTGCCTCCATGAGTACATACCTTCTCTGGAATTTGTGTCTTTCTTATCTACAAGCTTTTTCGATCCTTGATTTTTTAAGTCTTTTCAAGATGCTAAATGTGTGTGATACTAATATTTATCACACAGTGTTATGAATTGAACCTTTCCAAAACATTAAAATACACTAAAACCTGACTTCATAACTTGGCCACAACCTGCAAGACTGACTGACTGCACAGAAAAATCTCAAATTATAACACTTTATTCCAACCAAATTATATTTTACTCTACAAAAAAAAAAAAGTCTCGTAAACACGCAGTTAAGAGAAAAATGAAATAGATTACATTAATTGCTTTTGACAAAAGCACCCAAGTAAATGGAATTTATTGAAATTGTTGACACTAAGAAAAGAACTTTTCCTGTGATAATTTCTTTAATGCTTCCTTTGAAGCCACTTGCAGAATACAGTGACTGCAGACACACTTTTATGGATGGTTTAATCCAAGTCATTGTTATTACTGAAGTGGGAGCTATTTTCTAAATAAAGTCTATGCTGTGTGTGTATCACAGGTCCTTCTGGAGGTTCACAGCCAGAAGGAACCAATAAGATCTGCATTATATAAGTCCTAAAATGTCACAGATTAACTTCTGCAGCTGTGGGACTCACCAGAACCACTCATCTGCTGCCCTGAGCTGCTCCTTTACTCCCTTTCACTAAAGGGACTTCAGGTGCAAACCAGGAAGAAGGCCAGACCCAGTTGCTAATTTTGTAGGCTTGTTTCCAGTCTTCTCCCAAGAGTGTGCTGCCTACTTCCCCATGCCACTGGTGGGCATGGGCTGGCGTGTGATGAGTGGGTATGTGTGCACTGGGGCATGTGGCTGGGGCTTGCATCTATGCCTCTTTTGTATGACAAGACTGACTTGACAAACAGTCAGTTAAAAAAGGGGTATGTGAACCTTGGCGTTGGTAAATCAACCAAATTTGGCCATTCATCTCTTAACAGATGATATGTATATTATTATTCTGTAGGAAAACTCTGTCAGGCAATGAAAGATTTTCACCAAAGAAAAGCAGCCTGTTGTCTATTTTCTTGTACTTTATCCTTGTAATTCAGCTGGCATTAAATAACGATATATTTATATTTCTCTGGTTTTATTTCTTTGTTTCCTGTTCTGGAAAGTGTTCTTACATAGCAAACTACTTGAGAAGATGCCTCTTAAGGTCCTTTATTAAGACAAAGACGCTGATATGTTTGTATGGTTGCAGTGAGATTTGGATGCCTGTACCTTGCACAATTAGTAAAGTCACATCCTAGAAAAGAAACCAGTTATACCAACAGAAAGGAGAGATAATTATGTCAGCTGCCAGCATAGCTGTTCCAGTCAAATAGCCCCACTTTACCCAGCACAGGTTTGTCGATGGAAATCTGCAACAGACACTTCTCACTTACTGCCGTCAATCACAGAAGGCACATGGAGAACTGCTTTCCCTCTTTCCCGAAAGAAATGGACTTAAGCATATGTACAGTGCCTTTCTGAATTATGGCCTATGCTTTTTAAATATATATAAATGAGCAGTTTAACAAGGGAATTTGCATTCTGCAGCCCTCAGCTGGAGCCCTGTCTTTAAATTCAGGGTGTTATCCCTAATACAGCAACATTTTTCTTCCTTGATTTCACCTACCTGATGTTCCTGCAGGCACGTTTCTGAATAGTAGACATCACAATTTGCATACCTATTTTAACTCTTTTAAATTGTGTCTTTGCAACAATATGATGACAGAATTTGTCATCCCAAATGACATCCTATTTCTGGGGGAGGTCACTGCTTTTTGTTTTCTTGTTTGAAATAGCACAAGAGCTACAGCTAAGGGCAAGAGATGAAAAATGACTGGATATCTTGCAATCAGCATCAGAAACCTCCACAAAGGAACAACAGCAATAATAGCTAACGCATCCCTCTGTGAACTCCATAGGATATCATTAAACACTGCTTGCATGTGTCTTTAAATATATACTTAATATTCTGTTTTCAGTTAAGCAAAAACAATATTTAGGAATCACCGTGTTACACTGGGACAGTGTAAGTTTTGTCTAATAGATTATTATGTCCCTGACAGCAACAAATACTGGCTGTTCCAGAAGAAGGTACAAGAAACACATTAATGATCAATTATGGGAGTATCTGCCTTTTGGGCAGCAATTCACAATTTTTATTTGCTAGTCATTTTTAGCAAAAAATGATGCTGTTTGTACCATACCACTACATGGAGGTATGAATATTGGGATTACTGCATTCCCTTATGAATGTTCTTTGAGCAGTCTAATGGTTTAAAAGTTGAGGTAGGCCCTGATTAAATAAATTACAACCACTTGTTTTTTGTTTTGTTTTGTTTTGTTTTTGTACTTCTGAGGAGTGGGTGGGTGAAGGGGGCTTCATGGCCATTATGTAAATGATATTTCAGAGTTCCCTTCCTGTATATAGAAAGAGGCTGAAACAGTCATTCTGGTACTATATTACTTAGGACCCTGAAGAACAGCTCAGAGATGTGTGTCTTGCACCCCTCTTCACTGGCCTCTTCATTATTTTGGCCTTTGCAGAAGGCTGGGCTCCTGACTTTGAGAAATTTTACAGGTTGACATGCTTCTTCTAGACCTCCTTCTGAGGGTTTGCATCACTGCATTGTACAAGATAAAACAGTAGTACCTGTAGTTCCAAAAGTGTGAGTTAATACTCCTTGATAATACCTATTTGGAGTAATTGCTATTTGTTCAAATCTAACAAACCTTCCCCTAATTCTGTGCAATTATTTCTGTGCCTTTCCTTGCCTTTAAGTCTCTAAAATATCTTACCTGAGTTGGTATCCTCATAAAACTCTTATATGTTTTGGGACTGTGTGCAGTGAGTTCTGTAGGCAGGTTATGTAAGGTCCAATGTATGTTTTTGGTTAAGCATTTTACAGCAGATGCTTGTTCCAAGTGTTTAGCTTTGCTTAAGTGAAAGAAAGAACTTTATTTAAGCCATCATTCATTAAGAACAAGTGGACACAACTCCAGAATACTCTTTTATGGCATTCTTTTACTCAGTATGTACACGCGGTAATTTGACTTATGAAAAAAACTATTCCGTATTCTGTCCTCTACTCCAACATGTTAGTATATTCTCTAACACTTTGTCACTGACCTCTCCTCACATTAATGTTCTTCTTGTTTCTTAAAACACCAAACCAGACCAAAATATAAATGGGACTGGTCTCTTTGAATGTCTCCACAAGAGCAGAGGGCCATCACGTGCGTCCCATGGAAAGACAGCACAAGGAGCATTTGTTGCATTTACTGAGTGAATAGTTGAAAACAAATACATGGGGAATTTTTCTTGGGGGGTGGACTCTTTATCACTCCTGACTTCTGACTGAATAAAGATTATAGCACTTTTTTACCTACTGAATAAAAGTCTGTCTCTAGTTTTATTTTACTTTTTTTTTTTTTTAATTCTAGGTTTTTATTTTTGAGGTGACTCGGATTGTTTCTGTGGGAATAGTAAAGAGGTCATGTAGTAATTTTTTCAGATGTAAAGAAGCCTTAAAACGGGATGAATGTAGAAGAAATGAAGAAATAATATTTTAAAATGTTTTTCATGTATTCCTTGCTGGAGTTTCTTGCTGAGAAATAACTAGGAGCTCAGTTGCTCTGAGGGGTTTTGCATATCTGAAAAATCTTGAGATCTGACAGGGAAGGAAGAGAAGAGGAATACAGAGATTGGTATTACATCCTAGTGACTTTCCATCCCCTAGGGCTAGTGTCTGATATAAATTAGACCTACTTAAGTTTTAGATCAAATATCCTTTAACTCGTTTGCTTTTGGTTTCGGGATCTCTAAGTTGTTCTGAGTCATTGCATCCCTTACTGGAAGTGGAAATGAAAAAAAGTCCCATTCAGGTACTAAATTCAGGGGGCTTTGCTGTGGACACACAGTTGACAGGGTAGCCCACTGCAGCTGGGGACTGGGATGTAAGTCAGGGATCTGCAGGACTTAACCTCAGAGGAGACAGAGATGCTCAGCCTGCCACTCAGGGAGGCACATGCGAGATAGGGAGGGTGAGAAGAGGGGTCTGATGTGCAGCTAACCCAGCAACAGTGACAGCACTGAAAGAGCAAATCTGATTAGTATAATCTTTGTGTCTCTTCTGAATACTATCCAAGTTTCTAGTCTACCTATAAAAAAGTGAAATGCCATGCAAGTCCCATGGGTATTGTTCTTTTCCCTATTGTGCTTAACGACTGATCAGTTATATAAAATAGGTACAACTCTTTGATAATGCTTATGTAAGTTCCTGTTTAGTAATCCTTCTCTGAACATCACGTTTTAACTGGTGGAATTTATTAACATTTATATTACTGTAGAGCTGAGAGGCATCAGCTAGGTTATAGCTATGTTATGCTAGGTACTGAAAAAAGAGAGACTATCAGCCTGCCACATGATTTTTTTCTCTATATATTTATTTTATGAAATATATCTTCTATATTTGCATTAATGGGAAGTGATAAAACATTGAAAAATTGACCAGCAATTTACAGCCCCTTTATTTTTTAATTAAAAACATAAATATGCTTCTGTGTAGCAAAAGGGAAGTTTACTAAAATGAACTCAGAATTACTTAACAAGTTTCCTTCCTTCCACCCACAGCTATAGAGGAATTTTCCATAAAGATCTAGAAATAATTTGGCTTTTAAAAAATACCAGGGCATGAATGAAGAAATAATCACAAGCTTTTATCATTTTAAGCTAAAATAGCAGTAGGTGAAAGATTAACTTTCAGTGATACATAAATAATGACTCAAAATTCACAAATAATGCCTTTGTCAGTTATCAAGGAATAAAACGTCATTTTAACAATGAAATGTAGACTGAGTCCTTGGGACTATTATCTCTTCACTATCCTAGGTGAATAGGAATAAAATTTGGCTTATTTGTCCTACTTAGCAGCACTAGCATAATAGCATCTCGTACCTTGTACTTGCAGATGGTGTGTTTAATTCAAGTACTTTCATTTTAACTTACACTCCGCCTGAGGATGGGCACGCAAATAATGTAGAGTGGGTGGCATGGCTATGGAGGGAATAAAGTAAACACTTCTAATAATTGTACTCATTTTTTTTATGGTAGACCAGTATTCTAGGAGTTCTTGGTGACATATTCTTTAAAGATAGATTAAACCTTACAAGCAGTTAAGTATTGGATAGACTTTGATATAGATTTGATCCAAATAAGAGAATTGTTCTCATCAGCCAGCATGTTTTACAAAGTTCAAGATTTCCTTTTTTCATTCCATGAAATAATGATCCTAATGTTTGATCAGAAGTGTGTGCAGGATATAGATCTTGAATTTTGTCTTTAATTATAAACTTTTAAAGACTAACCCTTCTAGATGTCCTAGAATACTAGGGTATATAAACTTCAGCCTTCGCAATAAGTCTACCATTTCAGTGCTAACATTAATGGAACACAAATAGTTTGTCCATAATCTGAAAAAGAAGCAATCTTGTAATGATGGAAGGGATTCCTGAGAGCAGTTGAAACTCGATGCTGCCTTTACAAAAAAAATTCTAGATGTTGCAATTTCTAAATCCTGTGCCTAGCTCCAGCTACCTGTGAGGCTGTTTCTTTGCAAAGTAACTTTCGAATCCACCAGCTGATTTCAGCCACTTTTGGAAGGAGAATAGAACTGTCAAAAATAATAGATGACTGGATAAAATTGAAGAGCCCTATTATTGCTCTCAATCTGCAACATGAGTTCAGCACCTATTAGACATCAGAAAATGCTCATGGGATCTTAACATTGGGCTCAACAAAGCCTGAGGAGACCAGGATTCAGTAGTTCCAGAGCTCTTAGAACTAGTTATCAATAAGGATGAAATTGAAGTTACTGTATCTGTGGTGGAAGCAAAATTCAAAGAGCTGAATACGCTCAGTATTCTGAAAGAGCTGATGCACAGTCAGAAGTGGGATTGTTCGTGATCCAGCCTGTAAAAGATTTTTAAGCCTCACAGGATTGTATGAGGGGTTTGAAGAATAGCAAATGTAGCCCTTACATTTAGGCAGACAGAAAAAGTGATCTAACAGAGACAGGCTCTTTTGTCTGAGTTCAAGGAAGGAAAAATTGAAGACATGGAGGTAAGTGGAAGGTAAAGAGGCAAAGAGGTTTACTAAAGATAAATTTGGCCAGGCCAGTCTGCTATCTATCCCTGGCAAAGGAGCTTATTTTTAGGCACAGAAGACGCAGTTGATCTAATCTACCACTCTTCACCTGAGGACTCCTTGCCACAGGAAGTTGTTGGTGCTTGAAGTTTACGTAAACTCATAAATCAATCAGAAAGGTTCATGGAAGAAAAATCCATCTAAGGGTATTAAATTCTGAGATACCTATTCTGATTAGGAAGTCTCTGAGCTTTACATTTTTGGAGGTAAGGAGTCATGGGGCTGGACAGTGGACAGACATGGAGCATGGCTCAGAAGTGAAGGGGTGACGGCATTCAAAGGAAAGGGACAGAGATCTGCTTTTTTCCCCTTGGATTCTTTCTGCTTTGTTTATTTGTTTTGAAATACAGGAGTTGTGTAAAAAAATGCGTAAACTGTCCCTTACAGTTTCTTTTAAAGCATTGTCAGGATGGTGTCACTATTGGAAATCATAGCCTATAACCAGGTAAGAAATGGTACTCTTGGTCCTCCTTGGGAGCTTTGAAAAGGGTGCAGATCTGGTCCCCTTCCGTGCGTGTCACCACTAGGCCAGCAGCAGTGATGCTGGGGTTGCTTCCACTGGGGGAAGGTAAGCCCAAGCAGAAGGGATCATCATGGACCCCTATCTCAGTGTTTAAACAATGTTTCCAATAAACCTTTTGGGTGGATTTGAACTTTGGCAGTACCTAAATGAAGTAGCTACTTTGATTGACTTGCTGGTCATAAGTCCTGAGGCTGGCTGCCTCTGAAATTGATAGTCCAACCAAATAATTCCCTGGAGAGCTGGGTATTTATTACCTTTCGCAAGTGTGAAAATAAACATAAACTGTGTTTAAAGTGGAAAGGTTAGAAATAATTAAACTATTTAGAGTCTTTGACTTGTTGAGAATGTTTTTCCCAAATCTAATAGAAGCACTGAACATATTGCAGCTAAGTTTGACTCTTCACTGACTACAGCTAAACATCTTTTTGCATGGGTGAATTATGTGGCCGAGCCTTTCTGAGGAAAACATTAAATGGAAAGATTTTTCTCTGATCCATTTCTGAACTGATTCACAAAAGTATACACTAATATTTTCATAGGAATTAGGATCTTTTTACCTCTTTTCCACAAGGGTGGAAAAATGGTTTTTGATTGACAGAAAATATGTTATTTAGCATGTTCAGATAAGCTGTCCTCTGGTTGTTTAAGCTTTAAGATCTCATCACCTAAATCGTCATTCTTGTCAAAGAAGACACATGAACTGTTGAGGTCTATATTCATAGCGACCAGTGCTGAATCCTACTATTTTATCTTGGGAAAGGTGATACCAGTAAGTTGTACCAAGGGATAAAATTTGCCACTGGAGTAAATGCAAATGGATTTTAAAAGAAGACTGTCAACCCAGAGACTGACTAGTGGCCTCAGTATTATTATACTGAGGTTTCTTTATGCGACATTGCTCAACATAAGGCCCATAGACATTTCCAGGAGAAGAAGGAAGATATGGGAAAATGCTGGTTAGGCCTGGCTTAGCAGGCTGCAAGGACCAACATGGAGCAGTGATGGCAGCTGGAATAGTCTTAGGAGAAGGAGAACAAAGAGGAAAGATCCAGAGGAAAACCAACCGGCTGGCGTGCTGGCACGTATTTTGCCCCTGCCTCTGACTTTGCATTATCTCTGCACATCTCTGCACATTGGTGTGCCATACACTCATGCAGACAGCCCAAAGGATCAGCTGCCTTATTATCTAAATGCCAACTGTGTGCTTGGATCTCATGATGACACTAGTATACCCCATTTCTGTACAAGGAAAACTACTCTGAGGAAAGCAAGAAGGACGGCAGACAGGAGTTGCAGTTTACCAGGTGTGGTGGTTTACAGGGACAACCTGTCTGGAGTTTTTACTCATTACTTTTTCATATGGTACTTCCTCAAAACAAACAAACAAACAAAACAACAACAACAACAACAACAAAAAGTGTAGTCTTGGTCTCTCAATTATCTATTTGTGTCTTTGTACACATATACACACCTACCTGTAATCTTTACCTGTGATTTTGCCAGCATATTTTTTTTAATCAGAACAGTTGCTGGTAACTCTGTCTCTGTCTGTTTGCTATCCCAATGAAGAAGCAATTTCACAGAAAGCATCTAACCATTCCTATTTCTCAGAATGTCCAAAGTTTGATATTTTTAAAGGAAAAGATAGGAAAGGCACCTTAAGCATTACTGTGGCTGCTGCTTCCCTTTAATGGTTAGATGGTGACACCGCTTTGCACAGGATTACTGTCACTGATGCAGAGGGGATAGGAGATTGGCTGCCTTGAGGAATGAGATGAGATGATAAAGAAAAGAGGATGCTACCTCTGCGGCATCTGGTTCTGTCTCTCAATTTTCATTCCATGCAGCCTGTGTTGAGCCAAGGTGGTATTTGAAGCAGTTTCTTGCCTATGCACACCTGTCATTGTTCGGCATCTGCAAAGCAGCTGGTAGGGAGAGAGAATTGTGACAAATCTATTTTACTTAAAATAGCTGAACTGTGTAATTGTTTGAGAGAGCTTAGCAGCCAAATGTGATAAAGCTGAAAATTATGCAGATCACCAAAAGCGCAGGATACAATGTCAGAGTTATGCAGAAAAGTGACTTGTTCTGTATTATTCTTTAGTAAGCATTGATGTAATTATATTACTTAAGTGCTCGAATTGCAGTGCACATGGTTTTCAGAATGCTGCACTTTTGCTTAATGGGAAATAAAACTCTAAATTTCTTAACTACATTTTGTTATTTGTGCAGTGAGGGCTGAAGTTTTCTCTGCAGAAATCAGGTCCCACTATACTAACCACTTTGGGGTGCAGCAGTTAGAGCCAATCTGGGCCATTTTTGCTTGATATGCATCAAAAGTGTCACAGACTGTCATGGTAGGAGAGGAAATCATAAAAGGAGTGAGAGGACCAACAGTGGGTTGAGAATAAGAAATGTTTTAGCTGACCTTCACTTGTTAGAGCCAATTTCATTGGTTCTTGAGCTTGCATCAGACATTGCTAGTGGTTTCATATTTGCTCTCTCCAAAGTTATGTGTATCCCAGACAGTTTAAGTAAAAATGTTGCCCCTTAAAAGCCTCACCAATGGGAGATTTCAGATTTCTACTGAAATTTTCCTGTAATAGTCTTTCTATTATTTGATGTCTATTCCTTTTAGGGAGGGGTAATTAAAAGCCAGAAGAGAAAAGAAGAAAAAATTTATCTCACCTTTCTGGCATATTTTCAAAAGATTCAATTAGGGAACACAAAACAAAATTCCTTTAAAAACATGATTGATGTGGGAGCGTTAACTAGGTGCTGTCATTTGATATGGGGGCTTTTTATTAATGCATATTGTATGATAGAAATGTGTGGGACAGATGCCAGGCTGTTGACAGTGTTTGTGTGTGGTATATGTGTTGCATGAATAGATGGGCTGTGTAGAGGTGCATTTTGCTTCTTCTTTCACTTGTTCATTTCTTTAATCTGAACTGAAGCTGAAAGATCTTACTGTGAGGCAAGGAGTTTTGAGTGAAAAGTGTTGTTAAGAAAATCTACCTTGAAGGGGAATATTTTATATACTGAATTTTATTTTCTGTGAAGTGGAAGGCTTAAAAGCAGGTGGTTGTACACTATATTATGCTTACTGCAGAGGGTTAGAGAGCCATTCATGACTATTTGATGTGCCTGATTTTCTTGTAGATGCATACATGATATATATATACATATATATACATATGCACATAGAATCATAGAATATCCCGAGTTGGAAAGGACCCACAAGGACAACCAAGTCCAACTTCTGACTCCACACAGGACCACACAAAAATCAGACCAGATGTCTGAGAGCGTTGTCCAAATGTTTCTGGAACTCCGGCAGGCTCGGTGCTGTGACCACTGCCCTGGGCAGCCTGTTCCTGTGCCCGACCACCCTCTTGGTGAAGAACCTTTTCCTAACACCCAGCCTGAACCTCCCCTGTCACAGCTCCATGCCATTCCCTCGGGTCCTGTCGCTGTCACCAGAGAGCAGAGATCAGCGCCTGCCCCTCCGCCCCCCTCGTGAGGAAGCTGCAGGCCACCATGAGGCCTCCCCTCATCTCCTCTTCTCTGGGCTGAACAAACCAAGTGACCTCAGCCGCCCCTCATGCATCTTGCCCTCCAGACCCTTCACCATCTTTGTAGCCCTCCTGTGGACACTATCTAATAGTTTCACGTCCTTCTCATACTGTGGTGCCCAAAGCTGCCCACAGTGCTCGAGGTGAGGCCGCACCAGAGCAGAGCAGAGCAGGACAATCCCTTCCCTCGCCCGGCCAGCAGTGCCGTGCCTGATGCACCCAGGGCACGGCTGGCCCTCCTGGCTGCCAGGGCACGCTGCTGGCTCGTGTTCAACTTGCCATGAACCAGGACCCCCAGATCCCTTTCTGCGGGGCTGCTCTCCAGCCTCTTGTCTGCCAGCCTGTAAGTATAGCTAGGGTTGCTCCCTAGATGCATGTACATCTATATACACATATGTACATATTTCTTATACATATATATATACGTATATAGGTGATATGTCTATATGTATTTATGATATATGTTATGTGTATGACAGCACAGTCACTGAAAGTTGTAACACACTGTTAGCACTGCCTAAAATAGCTTGTAGAGTTAGGAGCTTCTTCTAACAAAGGGTATGCTCTTTGTTTCATCTAGGGAAGGACAATGAACTGTGAAACCCTTATTATTTTTGAAAATGCAGTTCTGAAAGTGAGTGGTCATTTTTGGTATGGACATTTAATTTGCCTATAAATAGACTAACATCTATTCTTTTCCTCCCTCCATCCCCCCTCCTCTCTCTTTTTTAAATAGTGATGAGTTGCCTGTACAATATACAACCCTGGTGAAACAGAAAACTTGAAATCTTTGATTGAGAGAGCTTGCATGTAGTTACTGGTAGCTCTGAGTAAGCCTTAGGTGTTCTCACATAGTGCTGGAAAAAGTTAAAATGTAGGTACTGGTCAATAGTATAAAACATGTTCTGGAAACATATGCAGTGGCATTTTCCACTGGCTTTGTAAGGGACATTTAAGCAGTAGTTTGAGTGTTACAAAAAGCAAGCTTTAAAAAAGCAGAAAATTTGTTCATCAAGCAGCTAAGAAAATAGTTTACTAATTCATTAATGGTAATTTGTTTTAAGCTGAAGAGAAGTTTGTTTGTTTTTTGCTATATTTTGCTGAAATTTTTACCTAAGACTGTGGACAAGCATAGTAAATATATTCAGCAAGAATGGGGCTTGAAACTGCAAATGCATGTGCACATGAATAATTTTACACAGATTTGTGCTTGATTAAGTAGGTACGTGGGATCTGCCCTGTACAACTTCTTGGTCTTTTGCTTGTATCAGAGAGCTGGGAGCTGGTCCTGGCTGTATTGCAGCATTATTTAAAGTGGTTTCCTGCAGACCTTAAGCCAGACACTCTTCTTTGTGATGCTTTTGTGAACAGTGTTGCACATAGTCTGAGTGGCAAGTCCATTCACAAAAAAATTGCACCCAGACAATAAATCTTTCAAAACTGCTTGTGAGATTGCTTTGCTACAGCACTAGCTACTTAAAGGACTGAAGAATTGTCCAGTAAATAAAAGGTACTGCTAGAAACTGCTAATAAAGTTTAGAGAACCACCCGGTGACAAATTTCAAAAGAGCAGTCTTTCGATAGAAATGACACTACTTTAGCACAAGTAGGAAAATTATCCAAGGGGTAGAAGATGAAAGGTTCAGAAAATCTAACTTTTTATATAGTGGCACACTCGGATCCATTTCCTGTAGGTCTAAAATGAAAATTGCCATTTAAGAATAGAGATTTTGAACAAATGGCAGAGTTGGCAGAAAGAACTGCAGGACCTTGGATTTTGGAGAAAATACGTTAACATGAACGTACTGTGTACATATTGCCAGGAGTCAGGAGAAAAGGGCAATAAGGTAAAACATTTGTCTGAATATATGTCTCAAGACCTGCACTCAGACAATGGAGTTTTTCCATCCATTATATCAGAGCCATTAGATGAGCTCAGTAAATTTACCTTTGAAGACACTAAGGTAGAATATAACAATTTTTTTCAATGGAGTAGCTGTTCAGATTAGAGCCATTGTAGGGCATGAGAAAAAACATGTTCAGACCACAATATCTAAAAAGGAAGAGACTGGGCAACATTGTTAGGAAACAACAAATTTTCTATTGAAGAATTTCCTTAAATTGGCCAAATGCCTTTGCAGCAGATAATGAGCTATATTTCCTGAATACTGAGTCTGAGAAACTCTTAATTGTTCATAAATCCATGTACTGGAAAGTCTGGAACATTTAATGAGTTGGCAACAGACTTCAAAGAAAAGGATTTCACAGAGGCTGAATTACTATGGAACTGACGGACAATGGGTAAACATGAAGGACTGCAGCTGAAGTGCTGGAGACTTACGACAAACAAATTTATATATTTTGGAGATTAAATCTTTCCTTCATGGTCAAGGATATTTGTCTTCTACAATGATGATGACTTCTACATATAGTTTGAGGCATGAAGTTCAAACAATAATATGTATCTTGCCTTATTGCGATATGATCTTGACTGTTCATTTTCCTCACAGGTGTCTTTAGTTGCTTGAAACACAGGGAGTCATGTAACGGACAACCACACCATGTGCCTTATTGCTATAAGCTCTTTTTGTTTCTCTGTTCTCTGAGTGAGAGTTTGATCAGACCTGGCTTGTTCATGAGGACACTCATACACAGAAAAGTCAGTCTTTTGGGAACTTGCATCTTGCGTCTCCTGTTCCTGAAACGAATGTTTTGCTTGGGATCTCTGTTGCACATGTCAGCACCTTGTACTGATACCTCTCAGTAAACACCAAACTTTACATCATTTCTACAACTTGCCACCCTCTTCTGTGGTGCTAATGAGAAGGTAAATTCAGCAAGCTCTGCAAATGCCTTATTAACAACAACAGTTCTTTGACATGGCTTTTTCCACCCACAGTGGGTAGATGATATCTACAGGCAACCTCCAGTTTGAGATTACAGATTTTGTAGGGATCTGAATGTCTTTATTTAGTATCTTTTAAATTACCTGATCTGTTAGAATTCCTCCAAAAGAGTATTAAGATTTCTGATCATTTCCAATGATATCGCCTCTTTCATCCTCTTTTTTTTTTTTTTTTGACAACTTCCAGAAGGCAAATATTATGTATATTGTCTGTAGGCTGACCTTAGAGAAGCATTTTATTAACCTGTGCCCTAAACAAGGTGATACTGGTGTCTGGGCTTTTTGAATTCTATGTATATTCCCAGTCCATTAAAATGGTGTTCACGAGTTCCAGCTTCTTCACTGCTCAGCTAAGTATTTGTGAAGTTTATGTTTCAAATCTACCATAAAAGCTAGAGTGTTGTAGAAAAACCTACAAGAATCAGATAAATAAGAGCAGCAGTAGCAGATGTATGAATAAAAACACACTTCTTGGCATCCCATATTCACTTGGATAAAAATCTTGAAAAAGTTATTTCTGTGGACAGGTTATAGCATATAAAATGACTCTACTAAACCATGTAAATAAAGTTGTCTGAATCAAGTTTTGCTATCTCAGAAGTTATTGGAAAACATCCTGACTAATGGACGGTGAGAAGTCCTTAACAAAGCCAAGTTATTCCTTAAACAGAATAAAACCAGTCCTTTATGAATGACTACATAAAAGCAGTAAGATGAAGTATATCATGTGTAATTTTCATTTTCTGTAGATGTTTAGAGAATCAAAAGTCATTCTAGAAAACTCATAGCTACAGAGATAACTTGCTTAGAAAGATTATGTGGTGTACATACTAAAAGCACAAAGTCCTGAAAATACATTTGCCTGGATGTTTTTAAAATAGATATTAATGAAATAGTTAATTTTGGTCTTGCTAAAAAGTAAAAATTCTCTCCAAAGGAGTGGGAAATATTTTTGATACTGTAACAGCAGAATGGGTATCTGACTTTGGCTCAGCATTTCTTTTCAATTTCTCAGGCGTGAAGAACACCCTACACCAGACCTGCCTTTGTTACAGAGTATTTGCCTTTTTCTGGAGGCACAGGTTTGCCTAAGGACAGAAGAAACTGGAACCAAAACTTTCCCAGCTCTTCATACTTGTTTTCTCTCCTCCTTTGGACAGGAAGATGCAGTGGCCTTCAATCAGATTTCTACTTGACTCAAGATGCCATGGAGCAAGAGTACCGGATGTTTAAAAGTTTTGCTCCCTGGCATAAAAGGGCTCACTAGTTAGGAAGGACCTCAGTAGAAACTTTTTTCTTTTTAACTTTTGGACTACAACCAAAAAAGTCACAAAAAATAAAGCCATTTGCCCACAACCCTATTCAGCACTCTCTACCAGTCCAGAAGTATTGCCCCCCTTTCTGTGGAACTCTGACACACAACATTTACAAAGTAAAAGGTGTCATCTGCTGTGAAAGCAATGAGGATTATTAGTGTGCCCAACTTCAAATGCTTTTCAGTCTTTCAGTGATTATGGATGCATCCTATCAAAACTGTCCAATATGCTGTAACTTTTACATGGGTTTCAACAAAAAGATAAACCTTGGAAGTTGCTGGACTGTAAAATAGCAATACACTATGACACTGGCAAACCTTTAAAAGATAAATCTTGGCAGCCACTGGACTGTAAAATATTAGCACACTCTGACACCATTGGATCTCCAAAACCTCAGAGAAGGATCCTAGAAATGATTTTTCTCATGTAACAGGATGAAGAAGACTATCTAACCTTAGAAATCCATCTGGCTTAATTTAATTTACAACTATCCTGTGTAAGTGGATATATCTTTAGTGAGCTCCTAGAAAGGCAACAATGGCAGTTACTTAGTTGGTTTGTATTGGTTTATATACCATAATGATAGCTCTTAAACAAAGCCTGGCAATTCCAGTTCTCAGAGCAATGGCTTATCTGTTAAAATAAGCTTCTGAAAGGGTCAATAACTTTAACAATGATGCAGTTTTACCCTATCCAGGCTTTCAAAACCAATGAACTTGAGAACCCATATTTGTGCCTATTTAAAATCACTCAGGACATCTTACTTTATTTCTAAATCAAATTTCCTTTTGTCCCTTTTTTCTCCTTCTGAGAGTTAGTGAGAAACTACCATTTCCTTCTTTCTCCCATCTTCTCTTTCTTTCTGTAACATTTTTGCAGGCTTTACATTTACCCTTGAAAACCTGTACAGAAATGCAACTTCTCCGCTCACTGATCCAAGAGACTCCATCTACCAGGACCCCTCGAGACTCAAGCTTCTCCCTCCCTGCTGAAGGAGGAGCTACCTGATTGAATTTTCTTTGCATGTTTTCACATAGCTCCCATGCCGCAGCATTTGCTTGACCTCCATGCTTCCTCCTCTTCTCACAGTTTCCTACTTGGCATTTTCCTCCATCCTGTTACAGCACATTCCCTGCACTCTGACTCTGCGTCCTCATCTTCACGCTTGTCTGCCCCTCTTCTGCATCCCTCCTGGTCCCTACATTAGTCTCACTCAATTTGCTGTCCCGTTTCTGAACGCATTTTCCCTCCCTGCTGCTCCCACAGTCTCTGGCATGTCCATATTCTCCTGTCCCCTGCCTGGCCCTCACATAGCAGCTAACGGACCATTAGCTTCCTTGATGGCATCCTGTCTTCTGCCAATTGCAAATAACAAGGACTGGCATCCGTCTTCACTGGTTTACCCTCACTTTCACCCAGAAACTTTAAATGGATCTGGCAACGAACCTTTTGAGATCAGACTTGTCCTGGTCCCAATGTTGTTAACAGGAGATGGAAGTATTTTAGTTAAGGATCATTTTTCACAATCTTGTAAGCAAAAATTTATTAATAGTAGTCATATCCTAAAGATAAGCAATAAAATATTAATAAAAAACCTCAACATATCTAAACCTCAACATATTCTATTTGAGCCAAAACATGCAAGTAGGTGAGGCTGTTGACAGAGGTGCTACAGAGGAGCTGCAAAGGCATATGAGCAGTGAGGACTGTGAATGGGGCTTTTGCTCTGGCTTTAGTGGGATTATGCTCTACTGAAACCCTTAAAAAATGTTAACAAAATGTACTGGCCTCATATCCTAAATGCTTTCTTGACTCACTGATTTTTACCTCTCAGTGGAAAGCATTCCCATGCTTTGGAACAATTCCTGCCATTTCTGTGACAGCCATCTGTAAAAAACTAAAAATAATGGCAACTTCATTATGATATTTCTTGCTGTACATTGCTGAAAACTAATCATGACCTAAAACTAATCACTGGACCTAATAAAACACCTTGCCTTCTATGACTTCCAAAGCTATATTTTATTTCTAAAGTTAATCTACTCTTAATGTGCAGGGAGGGAGGACAATAGAGCATATCCTCTCAGAGCAGGCTGGGAATCTCAGGCTCAGTGTGGTTTTGACAGTTTTGAATAGCAATCCATCACTTAGCACACAAATAGAGGCTATGGTCTCTTTGCAGCAGCTCTTTTTCAACACCAGGATGACACCTGTGCCCTCTGCAAAGGATTGTACTGTGTCAGCTTCAGAGGTTTCAGACACAGCTGGGCTTGAATAGCCTGTTTGCAAGGTGTTTTGAGCATTATTCTTCAAGAACCAGTTCTCCAATGGCAATATAATATTTGTGTCACCAAACTTTTAGGCAAGTACATACCAAAACAGGATAGTAGATGGTGCATAACAATAAATGCAGGATCACAACCACATAGCTATATGTTACAGGCAAAATAAGAGGTTATACTGGCGTATGGAAAATTCAATCTGAAAGCAGACATAGCACATAAATCAGAGGATTACATAATAATATTTTCTGATGTTTCTGTCTTTGATGAAAAGTTTCAAAATAGGGATAAATATTTGTAAAGATTTGTCTAAGAAACCACATTAGGTATATATAATATAAAGTGAATTTTCAAGTGAATTCTTAAGAGGCTGGGAGACAGCACAGCAAGAATAACTGCAAGTTGATTTTCAAGTTCAATACTTTGGCCCAATATAGTCCTTCAAAATAGATGAGGTGTGTTCTTTGTTAGGATTTTATTTTAAAATATAGTGTACTTTAGTAATCTACACCAGCTTCTCATGAAGAAAGATCAAAAGTACAAATTAAAATCTATATATTCTTAAGTATTTCATTCTTTTAGTATACAATGCTTTTCTTTTTAATGGTGATCTTCTTAGAGCTCTGACGTTATCAGAAGAGCTGACTGTCCAGGACATTAGAGACTATGCTTGCCCACAAAATTGTTTAAGATATTTTACACTTAGGGAGTACTACAGAGCTTTCTTTTCACTTACATGTGCAAATAAAATAGTGGGATTATACATCCGGGTATTTTCTTCTTTACATCTTATGTTGGATCTATGTACTTGACATGGTCCAAAGCCTTTGACACGGTCAAAGCCTTTGACACGATCTCCCACAGTATTCTCCTGGGGAAACTGTCTGCCCGTGGCCTGGACAGGTATACTCTTCTCTGGGTAAAGAACTGGCTGGAGGGCCGTGCCCAGAGGGTTGTGGTTAATGGAGTTAAGTCCAGCTGGCATCCAGTTAGGAGTGGTGTCCCCCAGGGGTCGGTACTGGGGCCTATCTTGTTTAATATCTTTATGGATGACCTAGATGAGGGGATTGAGTGTACCCTCAGTAAGTTTGCAGACGACACCAAGTTGGGAGGTAGTGTCAATCTGCCTGAGGGTCGGGTGGCCCTTCAGAGGGATCTGGATAGGCTGGCCTGCTGGGCTGAGGCGAATGGGATGAGGTTTAACAAGGCCAAGTGCCGGGTCCTGCACTTTGGCCACAATAACCCCATGCAACGCTATAGGCTTGGGGCTGAGTGGCTAGAGGACAGTGATGAGGAAAGGGACCTGGGAGTGTTGATCGATGCAAGGCTGAACATGAGCCGGCAGTGTGCTCAGGTGGCCAAGAAGGCCAATGGCATCCTGGCCTGTATTAGAAACAGTGTGGCCAGCAGGAGCAGGGAGGTGATCATCCCCCTGTACTCAGCTTTGGTGAGGCCGCACCTCGAGTACTGTGTTCAGTTTTGGGCCCCTCACTACAAGAAAGACATCGATGCCCTGGAACGTGTCCAGAGAAGGGCAACGAAACTGGTGAGGGGTATGGAACACAAGTCTTATGAGAAACGGCTGAGGGAGCTGGGATTGTTTAGTCTGGAGAAGAGGAGGCTCAGGGGAGACCTCATTGCACTCTACAACTTCCTGAAGGGAGGTTGTGATGAGGAGGGGGTCGGCCTCTTCTTTCAGGTAACTAATGATAGGACTCGAGGTAATGGCCACAAGTTGCGCCTGGGGAGATTTAGATTAGATATCAGGAAAAACTTTTTCTCTCAGAAAGTGGTCAGGCACTGGAACGGCCTGACCAGGGAGGTGGTGGAGTCACCAACCCTCGTGGTGTTCAAGAAGGGCCTGGACAAGGTGCTACAAGATAGGATTTAGTAGCTTAGTGGGTAGTATTGGTGATAGGATGACGGTTGGACTAGATGATCTTGTAGGTCCTTTCCAACCTTGTGTTTCTATGATTCTATGATTCTATGATACTTTGAGTAAAGTTAAAATGGTTTTAATCCATCACGGAGTGGATTTAACTAAGTTTTAATATTAATAATTCACCACTACTCTTGCTTTTTAAGAAAAACGTCCCCCAAAATAGTGTATCATAATCAAAAAGTAATATAATAGCCCAAGAACTCTTTCATAATGAATTATTTCCTGCTGTATTTTTAGTATTTATGCTGATAGAGAAGAATGTAGTAATTGTGTAATTGTTTTCTATTGATATGTACAATCCAGTGGCTTTCAGTCTGGCCTTGTAGAAGTCATTAGGCAGTTCCATAGATTTTTAAGCCATCAGGAACCATTAGATCATCATGTCTGAACTGTCTGCATACAACAGGTCAGAGAATTTCATCTACTTACTCCTATATTGGGTGGAGTAACAGATATTTAACTGAAACTTGTCTTTTAGTATCACTGCCTTTTTTTTTTTTTTTCAAATTGGGGTTACTACTACCTGTTTAGCATATAAGTGATGAAGATTCATTAAAGTTTCTGAGTACTCTGAGATGCTGGCATTTAATGTACTATAAAAGTGAACAGTGGAAATATTTCCAGTGATGATCTAAACAGGATTTTTTAATCAATGTGATGAATTGGATACTGGGACAAATTAATCAGGGGTGTCTCCAGCAGGAAGGAGTTTTGCCATTTCAGTCCAAGATTTTTTGTTATAATAGTTGCTTATAATTTTAGGAAGAAAAGATATACGTACAAAATTTATATGTTTTGAAAAAACAGTTTAAAAAATGTTAAACAAATTAATTTTAAATATTTTGTCATTAAATCTAATTAATGAATATTTCTTCATTTCATATTAGAAATTCACAGAGATTCTTACTTCTTTTATCTTCATTAGCCCATGTATGTGCTATTAATAATTTGTTAGATATTTCCATAAACATTTGATGATATTTATAGTGTGAATCTAAAAACAAAATTCTTTTCCTTTCACTGTAACGTCACTGGGACAACATGGGGATACTCTCACTACTTCATGTGCATGCCAAAGAATGTCCCTTTGGAAGCATTCAGTTATGAATGAGCTATTGCCCAGCCTGTCTTAGGCTGTGAAGTGTCTGCAACCTGCATACCTGCTCCTTTGCATCACTTTTACCTTTGCATCGGGAAAAAATAATTTATGTATGGGGGATAGGAATTGTCTCCACTCATCTTTAATGACAGAACAGGAGTAAGTAATCAAAAACATGTTTTCCACATTCAGTGGACATGATTTTAGTAGGACATAGCAAGGTTTTCTATCAATAGCATTTGGTATATGTACAGTGGTAGTAAATTTTTAGAAAACTACTTGTTTTCACTGATTTCTATTACTCTTTTACTCTATTACTTTTTTAATAGCATTGCCTTTCAATTGCTGCACCAAGCAGTATTGCCCTTGCTATTGTGAGTCTTCCCTGGATGCTCATGGTTGTTTAAGAAGTTCTTCTTTGAGCAGCTTTTGTGAAGTTTTTGGATGGTCAAAATTTCAATTTACCACAAATCTCCTTCAAAAGACAGTGTAGTCAAGGCCGTTTTTGTCTACTATGTATAGTCTATTTATATTTACCTATAGCCTATGCATATTTAGTCTAGTCAAAAAGCACACAGAGATGTATTTGCTGGATAAACATAGCTGCTATCATGAAGTTATATTTAGAGTGGACAGAGTAAACCTTTACCAGAGTAAAACTAGTACTCACATGGAGCGAGATATTACATAGGGGACACTAAAACTGTTGATAATGATTTTAGTATCTCTGCCCTATTCAAACCTTCTTTTTAAAAGAAATTAAAGCAATTTCATTTAGACATATTAAAACTTCACATTTGTTGTTTAACAACAGGACAGTTAAATGGCAATAAAAATACTGCTAAAACATTAAGAACAAAAAGCAAGTTGATTCAATCCATCCAAGACTTACAGATATACTATGATTTAAGTTTTTGGGAACCAGTAAAATAGCTGGCATTTTGAAGTACCTCTTTTGCATGAACCTGCAGGACCCACACCTCTGACCAGTTTGACTCTGATTTCCTCTGAAAGCAGCACTTATTAACCTACTATTGCAGGTTATTGCTTCGTTTATTCCTTTGTATTTGAAAAGCCGCGTCCTTTCTCCATTGTTTGCTGTAGAAGTGGGGAGGGGGAGGAGACCTGCAGGGCCGTTGGGGTCCAGAGAGACGATTTTGTGGGAAGAGAGTCTCAGGGAAGAGACAGCTAGGATGGAGAAGGAGTGTCAACAAGTAAGGCAGAGAGCTGTGTAGTGCCAAGCTAATGGTACAGGAAAAGTCCTTTTTTAACACACACGCATGCACGCACGCACGCACAAAAATAGAAGCTGAGGGAAAAGAGACATTCCAGTATACTTACAGCAGAAGAATAAAGACTTTTTTGAAAATTACTAATTTGAAAGGAAGTGTGGATAGCAAAATAACCACCATGCCAGGAAAGATGTAACCATATTTAACTTAACTGGCAGATTATCCAAGAGGGGCTGCTATTCTTGCTTCAGGATTCCTATGCACATAAAAAACTCTGGATGCTTTTTTGAAAAACTACATGGAAGACTTCAATGATAAACATTATAGTTATTGTACCACTTAGAACCAGCAGGCTCAAAGAAAGGAAATGAATAGTTTAGGGTCCTTGTAAATCTTAAAGTCCCCTAGGTTCTTCTTACCTAGAACAAATAAATACGTATTTCATCACAACTGCCTTAACTCTGACCTGTGCATGGTGCCTTTTATGTATTATTTGTTTTATACTGATTTAGAGTAGAATTCATCTTCACTACATTTTAGCCATCTAAAGTTAGAGGTTTCATTTAAGTTATTTGACCAGGTTCCCCTTATAGTAAAAGGAGAGAGAAAGGTTCCTCCAAAAGGTAATTCATCCCTTTTTAAGATGTGTCTGATGCAGGATGAATTGCTCTCTATCACAGTCTCTCTCCATTGCTTGTACAGGAACATAAGTGACTAGCTTAGGTTAAGCGCCCAAATTTCAGATGGCTTAAAAATTAGATGAGATGAATCTCTCCCAAACCTTTTCTTTTAAGGGATACATTTAAGTCAGAAATATCTGGTAGTCAATTCGCCATGTGTTATTTGGTAAGTGTTATTTCTTTGGAATCATATACCTGGAATTTAATGAATAAATATAACATAAAATGGTAGTAAAATTACATATGACTAGGCAGTTTATCAATATATAACATTAACGTGCGTATAAGTCATTCTCACAGTCTCTTTCAAAGAACTCCATTCATTTACACTGCTGGTAGAAAACAAAGCTTTTTTCTTCTTCTTCTCTTCTCTTCTCTTCTCTTCTCTTCTCTTCTCTTCTCTTCTCTTCTCTTCTCTTCTCTTCTCTTCTCTTCTCTTCTCTTCTCTTCTCTTCTCTTCTCTTCCCTTTTCTTTTCTTTTCTTTTCTTTTCTTTTCTTTTCTTTTCTTTTCTTTTCTTTTCTTTTCTTTTCTTTTCTTTTCTTTTCTTTTCTTTTCTTTTCTTTTTTCTTTTCTTTTCTTTTCTTTTCTTTTCTTTTCTTTTCTTTTCTTTTCTTTTCTTTTCTTTTCTTTTCTTTTTCTGAGGCACCAATCATGAAGAATTCCTTTTGAAATATTGCAGAGCTGCAAGAACTAAGTACTTCTGAAAAATCAGGCTGATAATATTGATTTAGGGTCAGAGTTAAGGAGGAATTGTAGTGAGTTTGTTTCCATTTGATAGGAGTTGTACGTTCAGATTTTATTATGTGGGACTATGAGATTTTTAATATTCTCAATATTAACTTATTTGAGTTTAAGTGTCTGGATTTGGAAATGATGCAATAGATAATTACACTATTGTCTCTTAGCAACATCAATTAGTATTTGAAAGAAAGAGGGGTTGCATTCTTGGACTTTTTCCCGTGACTTTACATAATCTTTATTGCACATGTGTGTGTGTGAACAATTTGGTGAATTAATTAGTTAATAACATTTTAAAATGGGGAAGACAGGCCATCAGCTTGTTAAACTGTAGGAATGAGTGGTGCAGGGCAAGCAAAGAATGCCTCTTGAGGAGTTCTGCCTCTTTCACTGAGCACCTGACAAGATATACACATCCCCTAGGTAGCTAAGTTAGCCATGCACGCATGCACATCACAGCACGCCTTCCTTCCAGATGCTGGTAGAAAAGGCTAAAAAGTCACTGTGAATTAAGCATCAGACCTGGTAGCAGTGTAGGCAACAAGTTGCTGCCAGACCTCCTATTATTTTTGTGTCAACAAATTGCCCTCTGACCTGGAAGAATATGTCTAGGGTGAGAAATTATTTGCCCCAGATCCCCACTGGTTCTATGACCTGTTCAATTCAAACCAGCTTTGACTGGATTTAAGTACCTTCAGCTCACTGTTTGCACTGGTTTCATTAACGAGCTACTCCAGAATCTGGGGTATTCTCAATACTTAGGCCTGTGCTTGTGGCTTATGGTAGTAGAAGGTTCCTACTGCCAGGGAGATTTGACCAATAAAAATTCAATTTGGTTTCTTTTATTTTCCTTCATTAATTATAGTTATATACTCTGACCATATCTGAAGTTTGGCACCTGCATATTCAAAAATAAATCATATTCTTCCTTCACAAGAGCTCAATATGAATAATTTTGTATTCAGAATGACTTGGTGGGGACAGAGGAGTGAGTTTCCCTTTGTAATGACAGAACTGTATTACTTATATTCATTTCATGGCACTTCATGTTGTTATAACCACTCAATTTACAACTATGGAAGATTATGCACATTCCTCATCATGCCTTGCCTTGCCTTGCCTTGCCTTTCCCCTCCCTTGCCTTCTGCTGAACTAACACTTTTTTAGAAAAACATAGAGGAAACCTGTGTTCGTGTCACCATGGATGATCTCTGACATTCTGCTCATTATGCATAAATGAGTCTCTCATTTCTGGTGCAGGATATCTGGCAGAACAAACAAGCAGAAGCTGCATCCAAGGCACACATCTAGAAAAACTCATGGCTAACACTATGGTATAATGCCATAGTTTCTCAGGAGTGGGATGCCAACAGCAGTAGGTCACCAGCAGGTCTTCCACTGCATTTATGGCATTGCCTTTTGCTGTTAAAATCCTTCCAATTCAAAAGGCAGAAGTAACAGTTTCTATCCAACAACAGCAAACTAGATTTTTTCATTATAAACCTGAGGGAAATCTCTCTCAAGAGCACAAAGTTAAAGCTGACCATTACATGCTCTGAAGCCCTAGTAAAGAACCTTGCTTCTCTAATAAATGAGAATGTACAAGTCCTTGGATTGATTACATGTTCAAATTCTGTATATTCATAGTTGAATTCCTGCAAGGAACCTATAGGAAAAAAAGCACTTTAAAAGAACCCTAAAAATAAACTATTTAATCTTCAAACTGGCACATATTTATCACTAGTGTTTTGAAAAGAGCAAAATAATGATAAATTACCAGAGGAATATGCACTTTTTTGTTAGTATTTATACTTTTTTTTTTCTTTGAAGTAAATACAGTTATAGCACCCTCATGGAAATATATGATAGCCATAGATAGATAGGTAGATAGTCACAAACTGAATGTTAGAAAGACCAAGCACAGGAATAGCAATAATTTCCATGGAGAAGAACCAAAAGATTTGCCAAGAGTGCTACATCCATGAAAACAGGAAACCTTTAATGTTATAAACGTATCAGAAATAATGCTTTTTCTCAGTCTGAGATGCAGGAGGATATCTGGTGTGCTGCAAATGCCTCTCCAATGTTTTGACTTCTCAAAGAATGACTCTTGTTGCTAGGCTGGTTGGAGGTATCTATAGAGAGCAAGGTTGAGGGTCTTCTTCGTGGTGATGGACTGACTTGTGGCTGGCAGAACTGAAAGGCTGGTCATGGCAATGACAATCCAAGTTATACTTCAACACAGTCTAATTCCCCTCAGATTTTGCAGACCTCAGCTATGGTGAGGCTAAGGGTTGCCAAAGATGAGTACACTGACAGACCAACAGGAAGAGCTGCGTGCCTGCTCACATGTGTTCGGTCCCTACAGACACATTTCAGCAGGAACCAGAGGCCTCTAGTCATCTGTCCTGTGAGGGAGAATGAAGTGATAAGACAGTTTTTCTCAAGCCTTATGCAAGCCCTAGCTGCTAGCTGCACGCTTGCCACTTGACGGAGTACTGGGAGCAGGGGAAAGGTTTGTCAGCACTGTCCTTTCCCCTGTCCAAAAGTTGATATCTGATGTGAGTAGTTCTCTGTGCCAGATTTGGTTCTCTGCAAGCCATGTCTGTTTGTGTAGCGTTTCCAGGAGCTCAGTGCCTGAAAATGGTACAGCAGCACCCAAAGCAAGAAGATGGTACAGCTGGCAGTTCACACGTTAAACAAAAATGCCAGTTAAACAAATTTAGAAGAGGGCAGACCTCAATGCCTTATGAAATGAGACTTGGCTTTGTGTGTGGTCATCAGCTCAGAAGCCTCTGTATATAAACTATCACATCCAGCCCTCAGGGCTGATAAGAAGTGAGAATAAAAAGGATAAGGCGACAGTAAAAGGAAAGAGTTTTACGCAGTAGGCCCTGATATGATATGCTTAGTTCTTTTCAAACCTTGTAACTCTGAAATCAGCCAGAGATGTGTAAGAACTTTCCCATTTGGGTCTAAAGATTTAACTACTATGAAGTTTTTAGTTGTCTGCAGTTACTTTGGTGATTTTCTTTATTGTTTCTTTCCTTTGGCAAGTATGAATGTCATTATACTGCTGAAAAGTTTCCCACTGGATCTGCTGGAAGCTTTACTTCTTGGAGCCATTTAAATCTCAACAAAAGACTTGTAAATAAACTGAAGGAAATAATTCTGCATTTGAAGGCAGATGCCTATGATGACCTAACAGACTTTTTTTTTTTTTTTTCCTGCTGCTTGTTTTCATCACTAACTTCTGTGATTCTGTCAATGTTTCAAATGAGATTTCCAAGTTCCAGTGAAATAGCTTCATGTTAGGGGAGTTATTTTTATAATTCAGTGCATCCAAACTTCATGAAAAATATGCAAATCACTTTCATTATAACCATATCTTGTCGCAACATGCAGCATACATAGTGCCAAAAATGAATGCATTCATGGCATCTATTGGGTCCTAAGATCCAATTATGTCTTTTGTTGTTCTTTTTTGGCTTTCTGTGTCAGCTGCATGCTCTGTAAAGTTACTGATTACTGACCTGTTGGCAACTTTACAAATCAGCTTTGAAATGCAAGCTGTCAGTAGCTCTTGAGTACCCCAGTCCCAGGTTACCAAGGCCGTGAAATGCTGCATTGAATTTTTAATCTGTTTTCCCTTTGCTTCTGCCTAGCTTTTTCCAGGTTAAGGTCAATTCTGAAACCAGCTGAATTCTTTAATAATCACTGTCTTTGCAGTCCTCCCTGGGTTCAAAAGGAAGAACAATTTTTTTTGCATTAATATTAATTTTTTTACTGTGCGGGCTTATTACAGTGGTATATTTTTTATTTGAGCATTCTTTGTTAGATAACAAAGTGCACTACAGTCTAGCCAAAGTATTGCCTCATGAAGATATGAGTGAACTGCTTCTAACACGAAATTTCACTGCCCCAGCTTCTAAAATCAAGCATGGCTGCTATTGTAACCCATTGTACATTTTTTCCTGCAGCCCTGCTACTCAGAGGAGAAAGCTTGCCACCTCAGATACATGTCCTTTGGCTCACCTTTCTAAATGTGACAACTGCAGTTTATTTAGTAATTCTACCATCGAGCTTTGATCTTCATTTTAAAAAGTTGCAGCTTTTTGTCTAAGTAGGCCAGACTACAATAAGTCTCAACTACAGTGCTGGAAATTTGGACTGAAATGTGAAACAAAACAGTTATCTTTATTTCCTCTTGAAGTTTCTCCCAGAAGCATTTATCATTTAGGAATTTGCTTTGATTTAGTGAGTAGGTACTTATTTGATTGCAGCAGTGAATAATTCAGGAATGCTTTATTTTCAAAGAGCTTGGTGATGCTTTATTTTACTGGTTATCCCAGAAGTTATATTCCTTTGCAGGTTCCTACGCCATGACGACACAACTAATCAGATAGTTATCGCCTTTTATTCATCACAGCTCTTTGCATACTCTTACAGAATCTCACAATAATGTGATTTTTCACCCTGGAGTGAAAAGATAGTCAAAGTTATTCTTTACTACCAAGGAACGCACATCAGTAAGAGGTACTGTTGTAGTATTTCCATTTCCACTTCTCACTGAAATCCAGCATTTCAGTCCACTGAAGCTGGATTTACTTATGGCTGGAAGAAACATTTTGTACTGAATAAGCAGAGGCGCCTTACAGCAAGATTTGATGAAGGTGCTGTTCAACACATACCTCAAAACAGTTAGAAAACTGGAGGTAGCTGGGGCAAAAACTTGCTAAAGATACACACTGAGTGTCAAAATATAACTGATGATTCATAGATAACCTGCAATTGTAGGAAACAAACAATTAGCCATATAGTTAACAAATAGTAATATAACTTATAAAGCCTGGTTTCCGGTGGCTTTGTGTAAGGTAAGTTCTTATCTCTTTGCAAGCTCTAATCAAACTTTTCCAGTGACTGGGGTTTAATGATCAGTCCTTCCCTACGTTATTTCTCATATGAGTTGATCATTTTGCTGCTCTTCTTTCTAGGTGAAGGGGAAGAAGAAATAATTTGGTCAGTATCTCCTATCTGGTAATAAGTTTATTTTCTTAGTCACGCAGGATCTTAATAATAATTGAGAACTTTCCTCTTCTATCCGTTTCAGTGGAGATTGACCAATAGTCAACTTGTTTTAGTTAATGGTATGGAGCTGTGACAGGGGAGGTTCAGGCTGGATGTTAGGAAAAGGTTCTTCACTGAGAGGCTGGTCAGGCACAGGAACAGGCTGCCCAGGGCAGTGGTCACAGCACCGAGCCTGCCGGAGTTCCAGAAACATTTGAACAGTGCTCTCAGACATAGGGTCTGAGTTTTGGGTGGTCCTGTGTGGAGCCAGGAGTTGAACTCAATGATCCTTGTGGGTCCCTTCCAACTCAGGATATTCTGTGATTCTATGCTTCTATGTTTTGAGGTGGCATGATGATTAGTACACAGAAAGCCTCACATACAGACCAGTTATTGAAAGCATATTTCTTTATGAAGCCAGATGTAAAAATTACACTCCCAGTGGCATTCATTTAAAACATTTTTATGGAATGTGTTAATTATATCTAAAAATGATGTCTCATTAACAAAAAACAGGGTAAAGAAAATGAGATGCTTCTTTTAAAAACACGATTCAAAAACTCTGAAGGAAACCCCAGATTGTCCATCAGGCTCTTCTTGCATTTAAACATTGATAGACATTTTGTGATGCAGTGGGAGATCTCCCGCATTATGGAAGATGGCCATGGAGCTGCTCAAGCTCCAGTTTTAGCAAAGAGGATTTTAACCAACTCCACAGAGGAGATGAACATCATCCAAGCAGTTCACAAATCATTCAAAGTTTTGTGGATACAAAGTCCAAGGTGTTAAGCCTCTCTAAATTCAGAACATCGGAACTAATGGATATTTTGTAGATTTTCTATGAGCAGGCTGCTATGACTATGTAGTCTCATGGGTTACTTGGGACTTACTTTACTGCACAGGAGAAAAGCTTTTGATGAGAACTCAATATTTTGGTTTTATTTATAATTGTTTTATTCTACCTATTTTAATAAGTACAGTCCAAGAGATCTTACTGACGTAGTTGAGAAAAGGAGCTATATTTTTTGCACATGTGGCTAGAAAAACAAGAAAGCATTAGAGAAAGCAGCTATTCAAGTATTTGTGGAAAGAAAGAGTAGATGATGAGAATGAGAACAGCACTGATAAAAGACAAAGAAGAGTGGATAAAACTGAAACTGAACAAAAGCAGCAAATAGGCAATTTAAGGCAACTTCATTTTGCCAAATAACTCTTGAAGATTGACGCTGATAAATAACAATAGTAGTTATTTGGTTTTGGTATCACTTGTAACATGATAATTGACGGGCAAGCACTTCTCTCCGGATATGACAACCTATCATGCAAGACAATTAAAAATAAATCATGTGTTTGAAAAGCTAAGCACTTAGTGATAGCTACAAATAATATTTGTAAACAACACACTCCGTTCATTACGTGACTTCAGGCACCTAAATTTGAAACTTTTATTTTTGGCCATCACTTTGAATTAATCACAGGGGAACCTGATCAGACTATAAAGGTTTTCATTGACTAGATTGATAAGTGACCTGTAAAGCTGAACAACTGTACATAAATTCATATAGAAAGCATATGAGATCAATTAACTTTTCCAATCACAATCTGAATCTTTCTTTTTTGGTAATATGAAACCAAAAAGCAGTGCATGAAGAAAGCTTTGAAACCTATTTTGATTGTTACTCTGACAAGCTTTAGCTGAAAACCGTAATACAGTTGTGTGTTGTGTACAGTTGTCCCACAAACTAATATTAGGGCACTGCAAGGACTTGTATTTCTCATGGGTAATGACATCCATCATTAAACACCAATACAAGCATTGTAATGTAATGCCAGGCTGCCCTACCATTTAGCGGTATATCTTCAGAAGCCAAACAGCCACCTAATAGCCCAGCGAAATTTAGACACAACTTTTCTAGCCAGCCACACAGAGAGGCTGACCCCAGGGAAGGGCTGAGATGGCTGCTCTATAGCTGGGAGTGAAGACACTAACATGTTGTCTTGCTGTCAATGCAGTAGAGGCAGGGGATGAATTTATAGAAGAAAACATGTCACAGTTTTGTGTCTTGGGGATACACTAAACTTCTCATTTTACTTTCTGATACTATAAAACCATGTTGGGAACACTTGTTCCTAACATAGCAGTGAGCAAGGACAAAAAGTAGACTTTGAAGCCCACCACAGCATATCATGGCCTGTGCTCTTGAGGTTGGGTATAACCAAAAATCTCAGTCTGCATTTGTTTCCTATCCTTTTCTTTAGTCGTGTATGAAGGAATGAGAAGAGATCACAGGAAAACCCATCTCTTTGCTCATTATGCTTCCTGCTGTTCGGTGTGCATCTTCTCGCATGAGATATGTATTTGCACGCAGCTTTTTCCTTGCTTTGCCTATGACTAACTGGAGAGAGAGGAACTCCAAAGAGACTCGTTAAACGTATGAAAGCTGCCACAGTTTGTCACATATGGCTCTACACACGCAAGCAGAGCATTACTTTTATAGTATACTGCAAGTCTCTCCTTCTGCAACAATAGCAACTCACGTCACTGCTTTAGTCTCAGGAGAAGCTACTATTAAATGGTAGATGTTAGTTTAATATTAATAATTGTCTTAACTTCATACATCTACAGGTTTTCATCTAGGAAAAGGGAGTTATTCATTTTTTCTCATAAAAACAGCATTTCTCTAAAGGGAATTTAACAGATGTAACAGGGTTGATGGCAGGTGCAGCATAATGAAAGCAAGACACTTTGAACTGTCAGTGGTTCTCTAACTGCTCTTTGTATTACCCTGGCAGAGGTGTGCCTGCTCCAGTTCAAAACAGCTGCTCTCTCACAAGTGTACTCCTGGCTCCCATTCACCGCCCTGCAAAGAAAAGCAGGGCTGCAGAAGGAGAAAAAAATGTAAAAAAAATAATCTGGAACAGGTGAAAAACATCTGTCTGCACATCAGCATAGTTTAGAGCAGTCAAGAGAGCCCATAATGTTTTATAGAACTTGCATATTGTCATTTTTAAGGGGGAAGACTCAGAAAATGAAGATTCATTAAAGCTGTAGAATTGGATGTCGGGCGAACACCTCTTTCATCATCCAGCACATCACTGTGGGGACTGATGCTCTTCAGCAGCGCGTTCTCCGTTCTTTCCCTGTTAGTTTGAAATTGGTGCTAGGGCTTCTGCCACTTCTCTAGGACAAGATATGAATAAGTCTTAGCAGCAAGAAACAGCTAACTACAATTAGCCTTTCTCCCATTTTATCTCATTATAATTATGTTGCTAGCTTGTAATACTAAGAATTTTTGTTCTTTTTTTTTATACGTCCTTCACCTTCTTGTCATCTGAATGACACAGATTTGACTGTTTTCATCTTTCTTCACATATTAGTCTTTTGACCATTTAATCAATGTTGTGTCTTTTTTTTTTCCTCATAATTCCCTCAGCTCAGTCCATATCTTTCTGGCTGAGACTCTCAGCATTGTCTACAGTATTAATAAAGAATGCATGATGCTGTAGTAAAAAGGTTTCTTGGCATGGGTTTGGGATGACCTCTAAACTCTTGTGGTAAAGACATAAAGTAAGCTGTGCAGTTCACCTGAAATTATTATTAAATGTTCATACCAAACCACGGCATATTTTCTTGTCACAGGTTGCACAGGTATATAATTTTAAGAGCAGTGCATAGCAGCTTTTTTAATCCTATTGCTTCAAGTTTATTTTCCTTTTAAGTTTTGGTTTCTATTTGTCACTCAGCAGAGATGTTTCCAGGAGGAATTGATATCTTTTGACACTGTTTATAGAAACCTTCTTGTTCTGCAATGTACTTTTTTATACGTGTGACTACACAATGAATGGGAGGTTTCCTGAGGCAGTCACTGGGGCTTCTGGACCATGGTCAGCAGAAACAGGAATTGTTGAAGAGAAAACTATAAACGCTATATGTGGTTGTGTATGCAACAGTCTAATGTTGTCTCCTTCTAGGTGGCATGGGAACACCTGGGAGGACATAATAGCTATTGCATTTTACTATAGCTTAAAATTTCAAGAAAAAAACAAAATGTTCTTGGTGACTTCATAATGTTTTTCCAATTTCTGTTGACAAATTTCATACAGATTAGAAAGGGTTAAAAGGACCACTGAACTTCCAGAGACACACTGCATTTTTAAATAATTAATTGAAAAAATACCACTAACACAGAATATGATCCAATTATTGGTATTTAATCAGAGATCTGTTCCTCAGCTATCTGTCTTCCAATCATGGATGTAGTGCATTCCTGTAAGATCTTAACTGAGAAGAGGGCATCTGCCATCAAGCACTTTGATTTCAATCAATAACTGATTTTGAGTATATTGTAAAATAGTGTTTTACCCTACCCATTTAACTTTGAGTACATTGCAAAATAGTGTTTTACCCTACCAATTTAACTTTTGTATTGTATGTAGAAGGAAATACATATCTCACTACCTTTTTTTATGAAGTACTAGATCATACTATATAGGCTTATTGATATTCTTCATTCAAGAAATGGTGGTCCCAACTCAATAAAGCACTTAGGTGTGTGCTTAAAATTAAATATATGCCTGAGTCTGTTAGTGAAAATCCACTTGCTGGAGGCCTTTCCTGAATAAAGGTGGCTTTAAGCATACATCTGAATACTCTGTTGAATTGCAGTTTGTGAGTCCTATTATATTGAGAGTTGAATGGAGTCACTCAAAGTGTGCAAAATTAAACATATTTTTGACATGTTTATGATTTTGCAGAATCAGGACTTAATTCATATGTTGGAGCACCTATTCACATAAGGAACTCTTTATTAATGAAGGGATTCAGAGCTGGCCTTTTTAAAGTGGCAGTTTTAATAAGAAAACCTTAATAAAAAGTGTAAACTACAGAGTAATGATGTTAGTTCAGTTCCCTCAGGCAAGCCTTACATCATCATGATTGTGTACAGTAAATAAGCCTACAGAGAAAAAAAAATCCAAGCCAATAAATGGATTATAGAAACAAGTTTCATAATGAAACTTTACACATTGACATATTTGCCACTGAAGGCAAAATGTGTGTGGCTGAACCACTGTTTTAAATAGAGGTTCTTCTGGCTGCCTAACTTTTCATTGGCCTTTGAAATGTTCATTTACTTAAATATTTTTTCGTATGGTTCCTTGAAGAAGGGATCTATTATTTGCATGCTGAAGATGCACTTTGGCACTCTTTTTACAAAATATTTTCCACAACACGGGAGGCGGGAGAAATTCAGGAAGTCAAGTCACTAACAAAGCAATACATCGGGTCTGAGTGAGCTGAATATTAAGGCTTTGGCTAAAGGCATGAAAAGACTGACAGCCCTGAGATTTTAAGTTTCCATGTATCTTCAGGTCCCAATCATACAATAATTTCCACTCATATGAAGGACCATGGCCTGAAATAATACAGTGCTCTAAGAGCTGCACAGTTAGATCAATCATCTGCTTTTATCAACCTTCTCCTCTTTGTCTGACTGCGAAGAGTGGATTTAAGCTGTTCTTGCTTGATACAAAATTCAGTGCATCTGGCAGAACAGAGGAAATGTAGATAAACTTCTTTTTTTATGGACATCTTACATACTGAATGAAGCTGCTCCCATCACCAGCCACATGCTTTGACTCGAATACCTGTACTGGCTTGGCTTGTTTTCTAAGCAGTCAGTGCTTTTTCTGCGAAGAACAGCAAGTACCACAAAGTGGCAAAGGTGAAAACTCAAGCAGCAACTGTACCAGCCAACAAACTACTCAGCCAGGCTTTCAGGAAACATCCACACAGATGAGGAAACTACACTGCAGGCTTCAGTCTTGAGGTCAAAGATGTATCATTAGAGACATCATTTCCTGATATTAGAGGCTCCAAGTCATTAGTCTTTTAATACATAATATCAATAGCTGTAATGAAAAATGTGGGTAGGATGTAGAGAATCCCCTGAATCTTAATGTACTCTCTGCCTTCGGAAGCATAATGCAATATATATGTCAGCTGAGCTGGAGAAAACCAAAGGGTCAGATGGAGAAAATGAAAAAGGCAGTGGCTAAGCCTCTGATTCTTGCATGTGAATGCAACTCGCCTCTGCTCATGGGGTCACCACACGCTGCGCCTCTGCAAATGTAACAAAATGGAGCACGAGTGGGATTTCTGCAGAATACATGGCTGTTCTGGCTCCTGCACAGGGAGACATTTCACGCTGCGCACAGCAGATGGGAGCTAGGAAGTTCAGCCCAAGCATAGAAGTTTGCATACATATGCATAAATATATATATATAGTATATGCGTGCCACTAAACCCCAGCAGAGCTGCTGTCAGTAGCCTCTCACCAGGCTGTGTCTGGCTCCCACCACACAGGTCCATGTGCATGTAAGCATCCTTTCCTGCCCCTGGCACACTGCCCAGGCACGGCTGCTCTGCCTGCAAATGGATGCTTGCAGCCAGGCAGTGTTAAACCTTCAGGGCCAGTGCTGATCCCTTTTCATGCAGGCTCTCTGGCAGCCCAAACCCACCCTTTCCCAGGGCATGGATATTGTGGGCACACTGAATTTAAATTTCATTTGCTAAGGAGCCCCAGTCATTGAAAGCAGGTGGGAATATAGACTTTATTTGGGTTCAAAAAATCAGTTGCCTTTTAAAATTCTACCAAAAGAAGTGGCGTGAACAACACCAATGAAATAAAACCCCATATACCTTTTATTGTTTCAATTACTTCTTCTTTTGTAAGTTCTCATGGGATATGAGGATGAGTCTTCAGATGAGGTGGGGATCTTCTTCCTGTCACCTCTTTTCTGAATCATGAGTCTATCATGTTCAAAGACACAGCATTATCACCATACTAGTTTCTTCACCCTTTTGAGCTTTTCCATTCCACTAAAGAGAGGCCTGGGAAAGCTGGTTGTACACAGGATAAGGCAGCCTAGAATAAACCCAACAATGATTAACAACTCTCCGTTAACAATGGTCAAGAACTGTGTTTTCTTAACAGTTTTTAAATGCAAAGAACACTTCACTTTTTTTGAAAAAAATCCACTGATTAAGGTGTGGGGCATTGCCGCAGTGATTTCCATTTAGAATAAAATAAAAGGCTGAATTAAATTTCATTTATTACTTTTATTTCCTCCTTTCCACTTCCTATTTCTTTTTGTCTGCTCATGTGTGGAAGAATAAGCATAATTTTTTTAATGTAAATGTATTTTTGCAGGTTTTCACAGACAACATTTAATCTGTTCAGCATTGGTGTGGGAGATAAATGCCCTGGTTTTAACTCTGTATGTCTGCCTCTGTATACATTAAGACATTTCTTGATGCAGCTATTTCATTAGATTAATCAGAATCTCTAAGTCATAAACCTACAGAAGCCCTAAATATGTATGTGTGGACAAAAAAATATATTAATTTTCATTGAGAGGTTGGTTTCTGTAAAGTTAGCCATGAACACTCAGAAAAAAAGTGCTTTTCAAAGCATTAGAACCTGAAATATACTGACACATGTTTTCTTAAGCTTTTGCTTCTCTACATGGCTAGCGCGAGAAATGTTGTAGTTCCAGGGAAAGGCTTTAAATCTTGCTATTTTTCTCTGTAAGAAACATTACTACAGATCCATTACATGAGCTGAGATTTCCCACGTCATTTCTAGCCCAATTTAGCTGGCATATGATGTTTGGATAACTGGGGGAAGTTGCAGACTCTTTCCTGAAGGAAATACTAACTGCCCAAGCCATAAGCGGTGTGTCTCCCTTGAGAAAGAAGTTATCTCAGCCTCAGGCCCAGGCAGGACACTGCATTCCAGTATTGGAGTGTCTCTCTCAGGTTTTTGAAGCATTATGGAGCTTTGAGGGGAGGATGGGGAGGAGAAGGTCAGGGGTTCCTAAATTAAGGCTCTTCATTTCTTTCTTGAGAAATGCTTCTAGCCTCTTGAGGTCTGAATTGCCTTCTAGTGGTGCCTCTTGCTCTTCATTCCTCAAGAAAAAAAATGAAGAGCAAGAGGCACCACTAGAAGGCAATTCAGACCTCAAGAGGCTAGAAGCATCCCCTGGAGGTGCATCTGTCACTCTTCATTTGCTGTAGACAGAGCCCAAGGTGACAAGGTTCCTGTTTGGGTGCCGCAGATAAGTGTTTAAAATTAGGTAGGCTGATTTCTCTCCTTCAAGCCATTGCAAATTCCCCATTTTGTCCTTTGGTACAGCTTGCATGGGGCTACACATTAATGCAATATTGATGTTCTGTGGCAAGTTAAAAGGCCAGTAAGAGTACTGCTCAATGTGAATTATTTCACCTCTTTTATACCTGCTTTTTCCTTAACTCTCTTAATGGCGCAGTGTGTTTTCCTACCCCAGTGACATACAGTTGCATGTATTGTTAATTTTTTGCTTTGTAGCTTGCATCTAGATTATAGCTTGTGTGTCCCCAAGGTGGTATCAGTTGCCTGAAATCCTGATTCCTCAGTGTTGTGTGGCTTGCATAAATGTCAGCTGGTCCAAGGGAGCGGTTTTAAAAGAAACAGAGCTGATCTGACATTCTTCAAAGAGAAGCCTAGGAGACTCATCCCTGCACCTGGGTTTGTTATATGCACTGAGGAATGGAAAGAGTGCTATGGATGCTGTCACTCGAGCAGTGAAGAGGGACAGGCAGCCATGTCAAAAATGACAACGTTTCTTTTACTAGTCTTGCAAAAGATGTCTGCAGTGATGTGACTGCAGATGACATCAAACAACATAAGTGGCTGGTTTCTGCAGTAGATTGAAATTCATCCAGTTCCCTGTGTTCACTGTGATGACTTTCAATGCTAATTCTCAGTGAGTGAGGCATGAAATATATGCACAGGCTATACACAGTTAGGATACTTCTAAGTTACTTGAGGTACTTGTGATGTAAACATCTATGCCTCTTGCTTTTGTGCGTTTTTTCCTGGGTTTCAATTATGCAGTCAAAGAAACACTGGAAAAGGGGAGAACAAGATTGCTGATCTAGTACTTTTTCTCTTTTGAAAGGAATGAGTGCTTCGTTTTCTGAGCAGAGGGAAATATAATCACACTTTCATCTTCTCCAACATGGAAGGGATCAGCTGAATTGATGCAAATAAGGTGTTTTTGAAAGTGATGGGAATCACTGTAAAGCTCACTGTATACACTGGGCAGAACTGGGGGTTGTTTAAACTTTCACTTGGAAGTCTAAATAATGTGAGATAGTGTAAAAGATGAAAAAAGTTTTAGCTTGAGTTTTACTGCATGAATTTAATGCTCTTTGAAGCTGAAGCTAAATCCAGCCTTCAGCACACACTGTGTCCTGCAGCTGCAGCAGTGTGTGTGCTTCACTTTACTTTCAGAACATGCTTCTCAGTCCTGGCTTCAGATGACGATCTCTGCTTTTAGGATTACCTAGAAGAAAGAGGCTGTAAAATGCAGAGGAAAAGGAGGGAAAAGCCTCCTGGACATATGTGGAAGGTCATGGGCATCTGGTGACAGGAAATGCTCCCTGGGATCTTCAGAAGAGGAGAATTGGGAGGAAAGCCTAATTGGCAGTGCATCAGTTCTGACTAATCCAAAGTAAGTGGAGTTATGGTGGTATAAAAAAGAAAGGGATTTCTTGTTCAGTATGAGCTGATACTAAGCCTTTATTTTTTAAAACTAACTTCTTCCTTTTTTATACATTGGCACCCAGTATCAGCATTTTGCATTAACTCCTTTGCTATATATTCTCGGTTTTACAGTCAGCTATGAAGAAAAAGAGACATATTCCTGTTATGACTTTTGGATTTCAGTCTCCATTCTAATGACTTTTTTGCATAAAAGGCATAAATAGCTATGGGAGCAAGTGGCTGACACTGCCCCCCCTTCCCAAGGAGAAAGCCACAGAGCAATGAACGGCCTCCCCACCTGACCCGCTCACCTTAAGTTCTCTCTTTGTACAACAGAATAGCTTTTATAGGATAGGGTGAGAATGTCTTCACCCTAGAATAGATTACTGGGTGGCTGTTAGGATGAGAAAAAATAATTTAAATAAAGACAGAAGCAAACCCAAGACTCTCCCATGCCAGCTGAGCCTCCTAACCACTGAGCAGTCTGACTCATAAGCTTTAGTGGTTCTCTCTGGAGTGATTTGAGATGTTAGCACAGTGAGAAGCTTGCCTGGTCCTTCCAGAAGAAACTGCAGAAGTGGTGGTGTGTTAGCTCCTCGGCTCCTTCACAACACTATCTGTTAGGTCGGCGGCCATTTTAACTTTGCGCTTTGGCTGTGAACAGCAGCCCCTGAGCAGCAAACACCCAACTCGGTGCCTCTAGGTGGGAGTGAGTAGGGTTGGTGGGGAGCACCTGGTGGACCTGCCAAGGCTTGCAAAGCAGAGCATTGGACTGCTGAGCAACCTGATGGCTTGGGCTCCTCTACTGTAATAGTCTAATGGGGATGTGGTGCAGATTTTGCACAAAAGCCAGTCTGCTAGGAGGGCTCTGACAAAACCCGCAGGACGGAGCATGGTAGGGAAGAGCAAGAAGCTGGTAGTTTCTGTATCCCACCTGAGTGCAAACATACAGGAGGTGTTTTCCTCTGTCAAGGCCAAGACATCTCCAGGTGTAGAAGGAAGCAGAATTACAGACTCATGGATTCATCTCATCTAACTTTAGATGTTCTTCCTGTGAATGCTTATATATGAGCTAGTCACATCAAGCTCCCATTGACGAAAAATGGGCCCTGTTGGGATGTGGTTTGCTAGAGTGATGATTTCAGCATCTTAAGATCTCTTTAAAATTTTACTATTAGCCTTCTCTATGTTGGTATGTTTAATGGTGATGCCTAATTATTGTAAGTAAGAACACTGTCCTCCCTTTTTAAAAATTAATTTCTCCAGACGTCTGTTTCATAAAAGAGTCGTAAGGAGAAAAAAGATTTAGAGTTTCTCTCTTGTGAAATGCCAGGAAATAAAGAAAGGAAGTAGAGCTGAATTTAGATGGATCTATAGGCTCTATATATTTGTGACCTGACACACTTGCCATTTGCTCATTATACCTCTTCAGCATTTAATAAAGCAGAATAAAGGCTTTTATTTTATTAAATATTAATTCACCTTTTCATATTTTTAGGGAAGGCTATAGGAATAAAGCACTGATGGAGGAAGATAACAGAAGGGATAACAGTAAATGAGACACAATTTCCCTGATTTCTAACAAAAGCTCTCTCAGCTTTATGCTACCACTTTATCTAATTATATCTGATTTTTTTCAACAACAAAACATATAGAGAAAGAAAAAGAGAAGAAAGTACAAACAGCTTGGCTCTTTGGAAAAAAAAATTGTTGCTGAAAGCAATTTTTCCCCCTCTTTGTTTACTGGTGAAGGTGAAGCAGTAACTCAACATGCAGGTACAGACGTGATAATTTACTTGTCAGTTATGTGGTGGAAAAATCACTCTTAATGATAATTGTTGTATTAAGGTTTTTTTTTTTTTTTCCTCCTAAATCATGAAGGCAGCTGACTATTCTTTTTCAACAGTGCACTCTACTGTTTTTTATTCCTGGCCCCTATCATTCTACATGTATGTTTTTTCATCCGCCACAGTCAGAGAAGGATCTATTGTGTTTTATCATTTGGCACAAAGGCTATCTGTGGTCCTGTGTCTGGTCTCAATCCACTTGTCAAGGTTGGCCACTGTTATTAAGGATGTGCAGATAGAAAATGTATCTATGTTTTGGTATAACTCACTTGTTGACAAAATCACTCCCTACATTTAGATGCCCATTGCTCAAGTACAGTAGATCATAATCTTAAGCAGTGACTTTATATTCAGTTTTTAGCACACCTATTGAACTGGTATATGGAGTGCATTGAGGTGATTTAATAAGGTGCTATAAGCATTCAAAATGAAAGCCAAAGGGAGCTGCTTCTTTGGAAAGATGATAGCTATTTAGTTCAACTGGTTAGAAGAAAAAAATATTTTCTTTTTGTTTGTTTGTTTCCAGTGATATATGATTGGGATGGGGGTGGTGTGCAGCTAACATAAATGGGAATCATGCAGATTAATCTATTTTGAAAATCTTCACCCTGGAAAGGCAGTTGATACAGGAGCAGTGGGAGCAGCTACAAAGTAGCCATGCCAGGTGAGAACATAAAGAAATCTGTGAAATGAACAGGCATGCAGTCAAGGACTGTAGTTGCCATAACTAACAGTAGCCGTAGATATTAAAAGATACTTTCATCAGGAGAAGTATATACAGTTACAACAAGGATGAATTTCCCTTCACTTCTAATTAAGCAAATTATCTAAAATAGAAAGGAACATCCTGTCACATATCATTGCACACAGGAGGCAAGGAGATCAAGACCCTGGCATCCTGGCTTGGCTTCTTCCCATAACATTGACCAATAAAGCATGTGTCCATGAAGAGTTCAAGTCCCAAACAAGCCCTCTCATTAGACAATCTGGAAAGGACAAGACTTCATGCTAAGGGCCGTTAACAAGGGAGGTGCCATCATGGATATCTTGTCATGCACACACTAGTGCCCAGCTTTTCCATAACTTGCCTGGTAATTCTCAATGGTTTTATCTGCTGATGTTCTGTCTAGCTCTCTGGATACTCATTTCTTTCCCAGCCCCCATTGCCTGAGTGGACACTGAGTTACAATCCAACTACATACCTCCATCTACTGCACTCCCAGCGCAGATGAAGCATGCAGAGCCACTGTTACAATGTGGATGCAAGCAGAAGGGTTTCTGCCAGGAAATAAAAAAAAAACCAGAAGGCAAGATATGCTACAGGCAATGGAGAGGTGAGAGATGAAAAGAGATGAGAGTATCATGCTCCTACCACTACCAGTGAGCTGGGCAGCACGAGGACTGGGCTTGCTGCTCTCCGAGGGAGTTTATCCCATTCGCAACTCCTACAGCAACAGCTGCCACCCCAGAAACACTGACACTTCCCTAAAACTAGGCAAGAAGCCTGGTTCTTCATGGCTATGGTGTAGCTCACTGCATATGGGAGGGTCATAACTATTTAGTTACCCTCAAAAATTTGCTGTCTTATTTAACCACACCTCTTGGTCCTAGCCATGACAACACCATAGGCCTTTTCCTGTCCGAAATAAGCAGCTTGTTTGAACTTGCTCAGAGATATCACTGTCTAGTCCATTTTTTAATGATACAGCTTTCATAACATTGGATTTTCCTTTTTGCTCTTGTCTTCCTTCTGACAAGTCTCACTATGTCCCTATGAGGACATCCTCACTATGAGAATGTACTATATCTCACAGTAAAACCCTCAGGAAAAGAAAGGCAAAAACAATTTCCAAAATTTGGCAGTGCTTGAAACAATTTCTTTATTAAACATATGGTAAGCATTCTTTCTCTGTTTTACAGTCCCCTTTTGTGATCCCTACATCTCCCAAAATCCACTTTATAAACAGTTTTATTACAAAAAAAGAATTACAGGCGAAGTATCCTGTGTTGATTAGTACGTTTCATATCATTTTTGCTTTTCAACCAACAGAGGGAGTAAAGTCTTCTTTCCCCTCCAGAGCTTCTGGCCATAAGGCTTAGCTATGCGAGACCAGCAACTTTGCTGAGGGCTTTCAACGTGTAAGGGCAGGAGGTCAGCCACTTCCAGGATTGCAATCTTTAGAAAATTATGGTACAGTATAAACTAGCACAGCCTGTGTGATATTAAATCAGAATGGCTGATGTATTTTGGGCTGAATGAATTTTGCACCAATTATGACATGCGGATCAAAATTTTGCAATGCGGTGCACTCCCTTAAGGACTGGTGATGAGATCTGTTAATTGCATGATATTATCTAGTGGTAACTGTACGATTAATGCATGTCAGCACCGTTCCTGACAGGGTTGGCTTGAGGGGCTTTCACTGCCGTAGGCAAACTGGAAAGTGTGTGCCACTCTTAGCCACATTTACTTCCACCATAAACAGTCAAAACAGTTAGTTGTATCTAGGTCCCAGTTTTAAATTATACACTAGTGACTTATTTAAGCAATTAGGGCCATATTATCCACCCCAACAGCCAAAAAATGTTTCATGAAGAGGAGTCTTCATCAGAGTAATTACTTTTCATTCCTAATCCCTCCTAGACCATGAAGTGCTTCTGAGTTTGCACTGCTTAGTGTGAGCTTGGCAAATACAAAATGAGCAAGGCTGGAAATGACAGATATTTGTTGCCCAAGACCATACACTCTCTGTGGCATCAAACCCTGGCTGGCCTGCAGGGAAATTCCTGAAAAAGTTAATACTGGATGTGTTAGTGCTCTCTCCCAGATTCTTCTCTTTTTCATTTTGTATTTTGCATTACTCCCAGCTTACTATTAGGTCTTACCAAATTACTTGCTTCTATTCAAAACAATATTTCCATTGTACTGTTATCCTTAACCACAAATTTGCAAAGTTTTTGCCATCTTTTTGTTTGGAAACCTTCATGACCCCTAAAGAACCAGTCTTCCCCTTCTTGCACAAAGCTAGCTCATGATGCTAACTCACCAATACACATGGTGACCATGCACTACTGTTGGCTGGGCAGCTTGACTTTGCAGTCTTACTGTCAGTACCACACTTGCTTCTCTATTCTTCTGGTTCTACAGGGTACAACCACTGAATTCCTATGAGCTGCAGTTGACCGTAAGGTTTGTTTGATTATTATGCATAAAGAAATGCAAATTTCTTGGCTCTATGCATGTTAGCTTTATACCCTGTTCAGTTTCCCTCTGGATGTCAAGTTGTGTGTGACAGGAAGTGGATATTCCCTCTTCTTATGTCCTGCCCTCCGTTCTGTCATTTGCTACATGAGGGGTGGGAGGGTAGGTACAAGCAGATGAAATGTCCCATGGTAGGTTCAAAATCAAAATCCACATACATGATCATTTGTTTAATATGATCTTCTGATCAGGAGTGTTCTGTGCTATATCTGAGTAGGAATTAGATTATTTAATACAGCTAAACCTCCCCCTCCCCAGTAATTCTAGACTGTTTTTCTCCTCTGCAGGCTTAAAAGTCAAAATATCTAAATTTATTGTGAACTCGAAAGTTGTAACAGTCAATTTGTAAATAATGCAATACTTTCTGTAGTATTTTAATTGAAATTAATTATTTCTGCAGTCCTGGGTTGAAATATTTCATCTCAGTGCACTGAATCAAGTTGAAAAGTTTAATATTCAGCTAATGCACAGTAACTCTTCAGTTTCCAAAGAAAAGCTTTTAGGGCATTATACTTTGCTTGTCTTATTTTACCCTGC
Source organism: Chauna torquata (assembly GCA_013399475.1). NCBI lineage: Eukaryota > Metazoa > Chordata > Aves > Anseriformes > Anhimidae > Chauna > Chauna torquata. The sequence continues at coordinate 89,579 of VXAL01019913.1, forward strand.
CTATGAGAAGGGCTAATTGACAGTAGTATGTTTATCACCGGTCCTGCAAACCATGTGACTCAGGATATTCTACATGACTTGGTCGTATGGGAAGATGTAGAGCACCACTGAATATATTCCCAGCCCAGGAAGTCCGTGTGAAATCGTGGAGTTATGTAGCATCTGCATCACAGTTCCAGTGGGACTCCCACGAGGTGCTGAGCAGATGCAACTTGACATCAGTATGATTCAAATCAAACATTTCTGCTCAATAAAGCAAAGCATTTTGATTTGGTGGGACCACCCTGGAACAAATAACTTTTTTTTTTAGTTTCTGGGTTTTGGCAGAATCATTTTTTCCTACAGTTAGCATACATAATTTTTTTAAAAATTCCCTGAAAATTCTAATATTTGCATTGCAAAAGTATGTGTGTATGCATGTGTGCATATACAAATACATATACATATACAAATGTATACGTATGTATGTAGATATATATGTACAAATTCATCAAAGCTCTCGTATGTTGTTTCTCATTTTCATGTACCTGGGAGGCTTTGCTGTGTTGCTGTGTTTTAGACAGGAGAGACATGGCCCCAGATGTTTAAAATGAAACACTGTATTACACAAAAAGGAAAAAGGTTACTGCAGTTATGAGCATGGTCTTTTTTTGTATGTGTTCTGGTTTTTTTTTTTTACTTTTTTATAACTGTGACTGTGTGACCTTGAAAAGTGAGTTGATTATACAGTGTAAAATATGCATTAGAAAGTGCTTGGACTGAAGGACTGGCTGGCTCAAGGGATCACTAATCTAATGTGGGACCTTTCACCTCTTAGTCACCAGCCTGACTCCAGCATAGGTGAGTAATAAAAACACAAATCTCTGCATCTTACAGCCACTTGGATGCATAAATAAATTGAGCTGATAATATCAATACAATTTGTTGGGAAAAAATCCAATGTCTGTGCAATAATCAGCATGTTTTTTGGATATCTCAGCAAACACAGTAAAACCTGAAAGGGCACAGGGAATGAAAATAACTGTGGGTTGTTTCTGTAATATTTCTCACCCTGAATTATCCCAAAGCATCTTATATTTTATTAACTTAAGTCATATTCCAGTGTAGATCATCCTGCAAATGCCAGAAACCAAGGTCTGCTTAAATCCAATGAATTGCTCTACTTAATAAGGACACCATGAAGACTGAATATGTTTTTATTTAAAAAATTTCCTAAAGAGGGAATTCTGCTTGAAAAAACAGGTATGCAGGGAGCAAGGCGCTGAACTGGCTCCGGGACTCTCTTTGCACAGTTACTTGGCAACATGGCGCTGGCTCTCCCTCTTTGCCACAGTCCCCAGGACCTGCTTTTGGTTGGGGTTAATTAGATGTTGCTTAGTGCTTTCCCTGGCCAACACTGAAATCTTCTGGGAGCTTTCTTGTGGCCTAAGGCTGAACTCACAATAACTATGCTAATGATTTAATGGGAACAAGCAGGAAAAGAGTGAGTTACAGAAAACTATCTGTCTTTTTAACCCCTGCGTGAGCCGGTGTTAATGTAGGGCTGGCAAACTCCAAAGCCTTGCTGGACAAGAGCTGGCTTCCCACAGAGCCGCTTGGATGTATCCACATTGCACTCCCTGGCATGCTGGTTCCAGCAACATGATGAGGAGGTACCCAAGTGCTGGCTCTGGAAGCAGTACAGAAGTATTTATGCAGAGCTTAAGCTAATAAGCTCTGCCAGACCTGGGCTAGCCTGCACAGAGCCAGCATGGATGTCTCTGCAATTGTGGCACCATTTATCAGCAAACTGGATAATCTACCAAGGGGATAATGGAGAGCTGACTGTATATCGAATGTTTGTTTGCAATGAAAATTATGTGTTAGGGTTTTGACTCTAAAGCATCGGTGGATTACAGTCAGACAGCTGACAAGATTTCTGCTCCTCTCTGTCTGCTGGCCTCCTTCTCAGAGGTGCTGCCCTTGTGACAGGGATGGCTTAAAAGCTCATGAAGCAGCTTCTGAGTAGTTCATAACATTGTGGGATTTTTTTTCTTTTTTTCATGGAATGATGGAAGTAATTAATAGTACTCATGTTAAAAGTTTCAATAAACCAAGGGACTGATTCAGACACTTTGGACCCCTCCCATTTGGTTTTCTGCAGGTACGTAAGATTTTTTGATTAAGCTGTTAGAGAAGCAAACCTTGTCTTGCCTCTGGCTGCATTCACTCTTTAAATGCCTAATTGTGGTTGCAGAAAGGATGATGAACATCCTCCTATGTTCACAGCAAACTTTGGCTGCTTCTGGGCTCTCCAGATGAACACATTGCAGGCTTGACAGTCGTGATCCAGTGTGCTGACGGGAGGAAACATGAAAATATGATACATGGAGAGAGCTTTGGGAGTCATCATCCAGATGCAGCAAAGATATAGCAGTTGCAAGGATAAGATAGAAAAGTAGGAAGAACAGCTTCAAATGTTCTGCTTGGGTGTTTTGAAGTAATAGATATGACTGAGAGCAAGTGTACATGTTTATATACATGTAGTTGTGTAAGCAGCTCTGGAAGGGCTGGAAAAAGTAACAACATTTAAATTCAGTAATAACAGAAATGGGCTGGAATTACTATATATCTTGAAATTCCCTATTGGTATGATAATGTACGGGAACAAATTAGTGGACGGTTTGCACAGGATTGAAGAAATTATCAGTTTATTTACATTTATACATATATATGGATTTAGTTACCTGCAGCAAAAGGAGCTGAACCAAAACAAGTGCAACAGAAGCATGACACATCAGTTCTCAGGCCCTTCATGCTTTTAAGAAGCAGGAGGGATAACCTTTGCAGAGTCTTTGTTGGGTGGTACCTCTTTGTCTGTGGCTGCCAGTCACATGTGAAAACATTAGGTATGAATTTTTGTGGCTGAAGATTTTATGCTACTGTCTGTCTCCTGACCATCCTAGCTCAAGGTTTTCAGCAGGTTTTGCACCTTTTTTTTTTTTTTTTTTCCGGTGGAGATACATATTAAGCTGCTATGTTGTATTCCTTTTCTGTTTGTGTATTGAAGAGAATGCAAAGTTTTCCCCTAACTTTAAGGTAGCAAGTATTGAAGCTTACAGTAGTGTCCCAGGTGATACTGTGGTCTGTTTGTCCTACCTGGCTTTCCTGAACTAAGCAGGAACCCTTGTATCTCTCTTGCATGAGGATGCTCCTTGCTGTTAAAGTCGTTGTGTCTTTCTCTCTACCTCTGCATGCATTGCACCGCACAATTAACTTTGTATCTTCATCTGTGAAAGATCTAATTCTAAGTATCTATTTTCCATTTCCCTTTTTAATAACACAATCTGTGAAAGAAGACATCAGAATGGAAATTGCTTTTAGAAAATGCTGTAGTATATATGCCACGTTTATCATGTGACTGAAGGTTTTGTCTGTTTGCAGCTTTCACATTTGTAAGAAATTTCAACATTAAGGACCCAATTCTTGCATACACCAATGTCCTTTTGTCCCAGATACCCATTCATTTTACAGTCCTTTCACAATGAGAAAAGTTTAAGTGGTCTCACAATAAATGAAAATACTGCTCATATATTAGTATCCTTTCAAGTCATTGAAGAAGAGACATAGAATTGTTTTCATAGCCACATTATCTTCAGGGTAGCAATGAAGGACTCACAACAACCTGTTGACAACTGAAAGGCAGCAGAATTTCTGTTATTTGCCTTTGACTGATGCTCCAGACCTGGTAGGTTTTTGACGTGCTATCACAGACTAGGTTTTCTTATTACTTGCTTTAATTTCAGACTTTGTTGAAGTATGGATACTTTTGCAACACTGAAGTCTCATCATGCTGAAGCCCCATTGTGCCATGCTGTGTACAAACTTGGAGCAGTCCCATGTGTTATTTCTGAAAGTACTTTGGGTTCTGCACCGGATCATGCTTCATGGAATGAAGTGTTGGGATGCTGAACCTCAAACATTTCCCTTTGACAGATACTGCTTTTCACAGTTACAAGCCTGTTAAGACCTTTACAACCAAAATATTAGTGATGTTCTCTGTGTGCAAAACTATATTAATAATTATATTTATAGTACACCCTATAGACTTTTCAGGAGCTGAATTGTATGTATTTTTCTCCATTATGGCAGCCCCAGCAAAAAGTCTTGTACCTAGAGCTCTACTCTATGGGAGTCTGGGTCCATCTGCACTGCAAAAGTGTCCTCTTAGGAGGTGCCTTAAGGAATCACCTGAGGCTGCTACACAGAAAGAAGCATTGTTTTGATCTTAGGCCAACCCCAAGGACAGTCTTGTTGGCATTTAATGCAAATAGGTAGAAACTTCTTTGGACTCCAGGACTCCCTGCACAGTGATATAGATAAAGTCAATATGTTTTATAGGATCTGAGCATTTATTAAGTGCTATTGTGGCCCAAAAATGGTTCTAATGCAACAGTTAAACAAAACAAATCAATGGAAAAAGTACCATTGGCTTCTGTGAAGATTGTTTCAGTCTCCTGAGCTTTTATTGTAAATGTAGATATGTTCTAACTGATTGCTGTGAGGTGAAAGTCTGTGCACTACTTGACTGAAGCAATCTATAAGTATTCTGACATCGTTGCTTTGCAGAATCTTGTCTTCAAAGCTAAGTACAAAAATACATGTGCAAGTCTTCTGCATCTCAGAGCCACTGAATTCATCATTGAGTAAATGGAATAGTTTAATAGATCTACATAGAAATTTTTCTTTTATTTGCCTGCAGAAATTGCAAAATGGAGAGTCCATCATTTTGGCATGATATAATAATCAATTCAATGCTATCCAATGCTCTTTTAGATTTTTAAAAAGCATGGGGTTTGCTCAAAGCAAGAACCATGGGTACTGCACCGGAAAAAGGTGTATGAAGGAGATTCCACATGACAGCTATGGAGCACAGAAAACCCTCCAGCTGCAATGTCTTCGACGTCTGAAAGCCAATCACTGACATTCAGGTTCAAAGTTGTTAACTTAAAGAAGCAAAGCTACTTCAAAATACTTTTTGTAAACTTTGTAATTCAATATTCTGTGATAAGAAAGGCACAGTGCTGGAATATTTGAGCTTTTCAGGTTCATTTTCTTGGAAAGTCTAGACTAGCTAATTATTGTTTGATTTTAAACAAGTTCTTTGACTCATGTTCTGATCAATCCTTAGTGTCTCTTTTTGAGGTCCAAATGTTCAAAGATGCCAAGTACCAAACTGTCCCCCAAAATGGCATTCTGGGGGTTCCGGAGCTAAATGAATCCAAAATCTAGAGCCACAAGGCAGAAGGTGAGATATTTAAAACCCATCAGAAAAATTTTGCCCAGTCACATCTGCACTTTAATTTTACTGTACTATGGAACAGGAATACTGGGGGGAAACTTCCTATCTGCATTCATCAGCAGATATTTTATAGTGAAGTCACAACCACGAAGTCACTCACAAAAGCACGATTAAGACTTACACAAGAAAATGTTAGGCACCCACCATGAGATGTTAGTGAATAATAAGGAAAAACATCCTTTTTTTTCTTCTCTTAAGAATTATTTGTTAATATTTCAAAAATATTCTAGGGTATGGTTAATGAGAGATACTTGAAATAAGAAAGGAATAAGTCTAAACTGTAGTTCTGTTGCAGTGCAATTTAAACTAAAATCCATGTTGATAATAGCTTGTCCATACATTTATTCAAATATATGAAAATGTATGCAAATTTACATCCCACTGTTTTGTGGTTAGATACACTACAAGAGATGTTTCAGTCTATGCAGCTTCCCTAGCTAACAACTCTCACTGACTTCTATTGCAATAGGATTCAGATACCATGGTTTGCAACTGATCTTGAAATCTGAAACTGAAGTGAGCCAGAGAAGGTGAAGTAATATTATCCTGGAAGTTAAAAGAAAATGGAAGAACTATCCATTCTCACAGGTACTTTATATAATTAACTAACTAACTAACTAACTAAACAACATTAAAAAAAAATCCCTTTACTCTTTTTTTTTTTTTTGGTGACCACACAGGTATGTAATTACCTGTTTACCAGGTAACAGCCTAGACATTCAACACTCGATAAATTGATGATTGCATTCACATGAAATTCAAGAGAATTATTACCACCCTAAATAATAATTACATTTATTGCAAATCTTAAATGACACTTTTTAAAAATTATCAGCCTCTAAAGTACATCCTTTCTGTTAAAGGACACAATAAATCACTTAAGCACCCCTCCAGTTCTGCTGAGGAGGCATCTGATTAACAGCCTTTTCTAATCTGGCAGCAGAGGTAAGAACTTGGGAGGGTCAGAAATGAAATCTAAATGTCTCTTTTCAGAGTTATTTGGGAAAAAAATCTGTGTAGTAGTTTGATCTGTATCTGCACTTGGACTGAGCAATTGTATTCAGGCAGAGAATTGCCTGGCATTATCTTATGACTCACTTGACAGAGCTTACCCCTACTTTTCATTACCTGAGAAGAGATCATTACAAAACATACAACTAGTATAATTTTATAGCAATCTATTTTGAACTAGCAAATTAAATGGGAAGAAGAGAGGAAGTGGAATGCAGCAAGCATAATGCTTTTAAAATGTTTTTAAAGAAATAGAAGCATAGTAGAATTATGGTATGATGTCCAGGTTAGGGAAGGGGAGCCCTGTCTCTGTTGTGTAATATGGTGGGACTAACTGCACAAACCTAATTCATGAAAAATGAAAACCCCTCACTGAAAAAGGGTGCATATATGTGGGTATCATAGGTGAAAAATATCTTAAATTGTGAAGGGTAATATGTGGCAGATAATTGGGTGTATGTGGGTGTGTGGGCGAATGTCCAAACTTGCAGTTTTGAAGTTTCAAACAGAAGCCTGCTGCATGGTAGCTGCAACCAATACAAGCTGGTTGTAAATTTTGATAACACCTGGACTAAATAAAAGTGAAATGTCCTGAGTCCTCTGATTACTAAGGAGACACATGATAGAACTACCAATTAGGAGGCTGGTCATGCTTCTGCATGTAAACTGGGCTGGGAAAACCCTGAGCTTGGGGGCCCATAAAGAAGAGTAGATGAAAAAAGAAGTGTTTCCAAAAAGAAATAGTAGTCTCGGAAAGCAGAGGACTAGGAAAGAAGGTGGTGAGTATTATTACTGGGGAGATGGACACTGTTTGTCGGGGAGATGGACGCTCTTGGTCAGAGAGATGGGAGGAGACAAATGCCAAGGGATACCCAGGGACCTTGGCCATTGATGGCCCAGATGGGTAAGAGGGAGCAGCAGCACAACAGGAGCCAACACAACTTTCTGCCCATCTTTCCCATGCCAGCAGCAACCTCCCTGCCAGAGAGGGAAGACGAGTGCTGGTGAGCACTGAGGTTGGTGAGGGAATGAGCATGAAATTATCTAGTAGGCTAAAGCTCTAATCCTGTTGGTTCTTAAGTAAAGCTTAAGGTCCACTTCTAGTTGTCATTTTCTCTGTCTCTGCCATGGCAGTGGGAGCACAAGTGACCAGCAGAAGGCTTGGAAGTCAGAGTTAAGGAGTTCTGAGGACTGCATTTTTATTGAAGTGTCTGAGGAAATGCAAAACTGAATAGTATCACTCCCCTCTAAATTCTCATCTGAAGTAACTCCCTAGTAACATATATCAGAAGAGCAATTAGTTAAAGGGAGATGAATTTTGCACGCAAACTCTTCACATTCAATTGGCTTGGAGAACTGATGATAATGAAGCATAAGGTTGTACCTGAAAGCAAGATCCCTACTCTCCTCTCTTGTCTTTTCTGTACCATCATCTCACCTTTTGGACTCTTTGCTTGCCACAAATAAGTGCCAATGTAACTCCAAGTCCCAAATGTGAAATACAACGTGTTTAATGGGATCCTCCTGAAACATGTTTAATAGTCAAATGCAACCTGGTTGAAGCATCTCCAAGACATAGAAAAAAAGCTTTAATTAATAGAGGAATAATAACTTAAAAGGCTACAAGACAGGCTCTGAGCTGAAGAATTTAGTGGGCAGACTCTCAAATTGACTTAGCAGCATGAACTCTCAAAGCTGCCTGGAGGAAATGTTAGCCACAAGTTTTGGACACTTTTCTTGCACAAGTGCAGAAGGTGTTTTTACAGATAAAAAAGTCTTTAGGCAAAGACATAAGATGACTTAGAATGCTTTAAAGACCAGAAGGCATTTTTTGGCACATCCTTAGCTCTTAACTCAAAACTAGCTGAATGCCTTTGTACAAAATACAGCAGCTTTCAGAGATGCAGCGACCTCCCCAGCAGCATCTTTGCTCCATAGGAAGCGTTTCTTCCTTCAGCTCTGGGCTCTGCCTGTCTGCTCCTGCTGCTCCCAGCATCCTTTCAACTGTGTCATGGGTTCCCAGCTGCTTGCTGTGGCTGTAATACAGAAGGATTGCTCCAAGGACAGGAGCAAGCTCCCGTTCGTCTTGGAAACTTTCACCCGGTATGGTTAATCCTCAGAAGTGAACACAGACTGCAGAGACCACATAGATGTCATTTGTCATACACAGAAACAGATACTGAATCAAAACAGAAACCATAGTATAGAGGGGACCAGGATGTGGGATTCCCATCTCTTTTATTGTGATGTCTTAAACACTAAGACACTTTCTTCTGTGTCTCATTTTGCTATGTTTTCACGTATCAGCACAGCTTTGGTGGGCAGATTTCAGCCATCCCTCTGCTCCCAAATCTTCTCTACAGCCTGGCACCTTCTTCCTGCAGGTTTGGAAAGGTGAATTTAAACTAAGCTAAGGGGGTGGTGAGGCTGGGTATGACCACAACTGTCTCATCTGTTTAAATCCATGCTATATTCCTTTCAGAAGAAGGGGTTGGATAGATTTCCTGGAGTGTGGAGATAGGATGGGAAGGAAATGAGCCTTCCTGGAGAGGTGAAGGGTGGCAGAGGTGGTGGGGCACAGAAGCAGAGAGCCACCGCAGGGAGCTGGGAGCTGTGGGAGAAGCTGTGAGGAGATGGGTTTCTTAGGGGCAAGTGGCACTCATTGGCATTTGTGGAGATAACCAGAAGCAAGGACACTCCAGGCCAGGGGAAGAAATCTGCAGAAACTTCTCTGGTTTTGTTCTGTTTACACCTTGCCAATTGCAGCTTTCTGTCATTAAAAAGCTAATGATCCTAGTTATTATTCTGGGAAAAAAAAAATGCTTTTGTGAAATTGTTTTCGGAAGCTTGCTATAAGAGGAAATCTAAGTAGATCCAACACAAATCTCTGGCCTGCTCAGGGTCTCAGTGCACTTGATGCCTGGATGACTGCTCCAACCACAAGATATAAAGTAGAGTGTTTGCGACTGGTTTTTGTGTTCCTTCTGGGATATAGGGCAAGAACTGAGATGATTTGGGTCCCCATCTACCTCTTGGTATGGTATTTGCCGGAGCTTGATGCCAAGCTGCGCACACTGAGGAAGTTTAGTGCTTGTGTGTAGAAAAAAATGTAGGCCTCCTGAGATCTTTCAGGTCAAACAAGGGAGCATTTATTGGTTTCATGTTCCCTGGGTTAAGCGAGGGAATTGATGCCCTCTTTAAAATGTTCAGTGTTTCTTGTCTGGTCCACAGCAAATTGTTCCAAAGCACAACAAAAAGAGTATTGAACCCATAGAAGTAAACCTATAAAGACATGTTTTGGAAACATTTTGTTTTTGTTTCCCAAAAATCCATTCCTGATCTGGGAAAGATGGACTTACAGATGCAGAGAACAGACAGTTGTGCCCACCAGTGAGCTTGGTTATAAGCTTAGACAGTCACTTAACCTCTCTGATCTTCAGGTTTCCCCTCTAAAAATGTGCATTCTACTGTTAGCTATGAATAAAAGGGTCTTAAACATGGGACACTTAATTGATCTGAGATCTTAAGACTGGAGATGTTAAATATAACTGAACATGTATAACATGTATCTGTTAGATGTCTCTTGTTCATTTTAGCTAGCAATACCTATAGCATTATTTTCAGTTCTTTCATCATGCTTTGTTTATTCTTCTTTATTAAAGCCAATTAGAAAATTTTCTAACTGCTGGTATTATCTCTGATATAATTACTAGTAAGTCATGAATACCAGTCATATGAGTGCTAATGAAAAGCTGTTCTGTTTCTTAAATTAGCTATCTTAATATTTTCTGCAGTAAATTTTCTTTTTTTTTTTTTCATTTATTTTCCAAATCAAGTTTATAAAAGTGCAATAGAACAGTAATGGGACGGGTGCTATAAAAAATCTTAGTGAAGAGAGTAATTGTAGCACTTAGAACAGATGAGATGTTTGCAATTAATTTTACAGTTACCACTCAAGACTGTATTTTGGGAAATAAAATATTTTACTAACTTAAATTAACAATGTTTGTAGACATTTCATGTTGGAAAACACAGGGTCAGAATTTACTTTTCTCTTTTCCTTAGATGACTAGAAGATACATGTTACTTCCACTTCATTCCACTGGTTTCAGCCCTGTGTTTTTTTTTTTTTACCTGTGATGTTTTCCTAAACACTTGTTTATATTTTTAATAAAGTTTGGGATTAAGGTAAGGGAACCAAATGATAATCAAGATGAAAGTTTTATCACCACTGATATACCAAAATATCACAAATGGTCATACTTCTAAGATAAGAATGTCTGCCAAGCTTTACTTTGTTATATGCCTGTAGAAAAGAAAAGAAAGGGTATGATACAGCTGTTGAGACTGGAAGTTTTTTCTGGAGTAGTGGCTCTTCTTTCATGTGTTTTAAAACTTCTTTATTTTACAGGCAGACAAAAAGGCTCCATGCACTTAGATGTGGCTACATTACAGGGGCTGCAGCTGGGAGGCTCATGCGGCATCACCTAAGAACTGGAAAGTGAAGGGCATGAGGAGTCTTCTCCATACTACATGTCATTAGGTCAAATATGTATGCTTTTTAGAGCTTCTTTTAGTCCATGTCACTGATTCTTTTAAAATCAAATGCTTGAAGTCTCTTTCTCTAGAAAAAGAACTGTTTCATGAACTTGAATATTTCCCATAGTTTGCAGACCCTGCCCTTGTCCTCTAGGCTCCTGTTGTCCCCTTACCACGGTGAAGGTGGTAGGCACCGAGAGTAGGGTGCAGACTTGATGTGCGATACCTGCCAGGCATATAGCTCCCAAACACTTAATCAAGTGAAAACATGACCCTTTGTGAAGTTTAGCTGAAGAACTGATTGCAAAGTGCTGTTTGACACAGGTGCAGGCCAGAGGCACTCTCTCCCTTTCACAGCTGTTTGCTTGAAAGGAGTTAATTGAACCTCTAAACTCAACACGCAGGCAGTTCTGATGCGTTTCTCCCAGTTACACTCCAGTATGCTTAACAGGCTATGCGCCCGAGCTGAGCGAGGCCAGGCTCACCCGCAGGGCCCAGGCAGCAGGGGAGCACTGGGCAGCACTGCACAACAGTAGGGTTTCCACACCTCTAGATAGTCCTCTGAAGCATTTTAGTCCACTGAAGCATTGATAGGAGCATGGAAGCAGAAGCATCCATTTACCTTCTCTGTTGTGGAACTGAATGATGTCAGAAGACTCTCAATTTTGTGAAAAATCAAGTGACTAGAACATTCCAATTAACATTATTTCAGACAACAGACATCTGGTAGATTTTCTAGGGTTTTGTATTTTTCCTAAAAAGATGATTTCTGAAGAGAACCCAGCATACTCTGATTTTACCAGGTATGATTTTAAATCTCATTCCTTCCTACCATGAGTTAGCAGTACTGGAAGCTCTGCTCCACTACCTAAGTGTTACATATTAGGACTGCAGCCCTATTAAGATAAAAGTTACAAGGAGTGAAGCTGGTGGAGGCTATTGCCTAAAGCAATCCCATCAGGCCTTCTGCTAGAGGTATATCTTCTACTTAAGAAAAACCACTATATGTGTTTTCTACTTTGTAGCAATGCTTTTCATTTTAATCTAGCTGTATTTGTTCCTGTGCTTTTATTCCAAGCAAACAAAAATGAATTCTTAGCAATCTGGGAGTATATTTCCTAATGCCCTGTAGCAAATACACTTTGTTTTTGAACAACATAGGCTACTGCAGAGGGAATACGAGCTCTTTATACACTAAGGAAAAACAAGAAAAAATGGAAAAGTGCAAGAGAGATTTTCTGACCAGCAGTGATTACAGTGAATAGGAGTATTTTCTGTTCACAGGGCAGGTAAGCCTAGCTCTCCTCTTCTTCAAAACTGATCTAAGGCAGGAGCTGCAGCATGTGGTCTCCATGGAACTGAAGCGCAAGAAGGTCATTCTCTGACCTGGCCTTAAGAAGAAGAAATAGGCTTTTGAAACTTGTTTACTGACCCGCTCTCTCTGTGTGGGACATACATACCTTTTAATGGCTCTATGTGGAAGCATGTGTTAACAGAATATATAGTAGTTGTAGAAGAAGCAAGTAAATCTTCGTCAAAATATCATAGGTAGTAGCACTAGCATAAATCGTGCACACCGAATCATTAGTGTGCAAGCCTACATTAACAATAATGGAGTTTCATTTGTCAAAGAAGGCAGGGGAGGGAGGTGGCATATACAACCGGTGCAAGGCGATTTTTGTTGTTCTTTTTCTTACTTCATGGTCTAATGCACTGAATATAAAACACAAAACTCCACAGAGTCAGGGGGATGGGGAATCTCTGCACTGCCTTGATTAGCCATTCTTGTTACTTGCCAGCTGCCAAGTTAACGTTCCTCCCTGGGCCACATCACCTTGACTAGCCGTGTCAAGTGTGACTGCAGGCAGACCCTGCTGTCCAGTAAAGGATTTACATGCTTCAAGATAGGCACTGCAGCACCTTTTGGACACTGCTGCAGCGTTCAGATTAGGCTGCCTGTAGGTATGCACACGGCCTCATTGTATACGTCAAATCAGTTACACCGTACTATCTACAGGAGGTTTGCCTTTGAGGAACAATTCAGAGTGCCCTTATTTTTTAGATAAGTGAAGGACATGATCCCTGTTCTTCATTTACAGTTCAGTGGCTGGAACATCTGCCCAGGAGGTGGAAAACTCCTTTGGAGTCCAGTGCTATTAAGCTGAAATGGCTGACACCCATTTCCCTGCCCTAACCTCAGCAATCTGCAGCACAAGCACAGGAGATGAGGGCTTTCCTCCCTGCCTTCCAGTGTGGCTAGGTCACTGCAGAAAAACAGAAGTCACAGGAGCTCATGCTTCTAGCAGAAGACACTTCTAGCAGAAAAAATGAATAGGGCTTGAGGCTGGGCGGTAAGTCTCTCAGAGAGGGTGAGAAGTGTAGGCCCTTCCATGCTGCTTCATTCACTGAAAGCCAAAGCAAGTGAAACAGTTCCATGGACTCCAGGAAATGAAGCAATCCGTTTAAAGCCTGGTCACAACCCACTGTATGTGCTAGGGGATAAGAATTGCTGAGTTTACTTGCATTGGGTACACACCAGTTTGCACCACAGGATGGAAAACAACCTCGGGGGTGGCTGCCCCATACTATGCTGGTGGGTAGATGCCTTGACCCTGTCTGACTGTATGGTCTTTATAGCAAAGCTACCCTCACTGACCATATTCCTTACAGTAAATGCTTCTTTCAGTCACAGTGCTTTATCTGACTGCTCCTGGAGCACTGGGGGAAACTGTTAACAGATGCAAACTAGAATCATTCCTTGCAGAGGAATCATTCCTTGTTTAAAAGGTCCCTATAGAAATAAAAGAGCTAAATATCCCTGTCTTCATTTGCTTAAAGGTGGTATAAAAGCCCTTGTAAGTTATAAATAAAGAAATTCTGAAAATTATCTAGACCTCCACTGTAGCTACTTTACCTTCTGTACACTTCTTGAATATGGTTAAGTAATTACATAGCCATATTCTCTATTACAGTTCCTTGATACGAGAAATTGTGGAGTCTCTGACACTAGATGGTTATTTAGCAAAAGATAATGCTGATCTGCCTGAGTGTCAGGTGTATACATACCACTGTGTGGTATTGGAGCCTGGTACAATTTATAGTGTGTGATTGAAATGAATAGATTTTCTACTACATGATAAATATATACTACTCTGGTATTACCAGAAGGATATTGCTTGTTTTCACAAAGTTTGGGCAGGAAAGGAATTCATCTTGAGGAATTTCACAGCACAGTTAATAAGGCTTTCCTTCCCTTCCACTGATCATTTTCATTTTTAATTTTATGTTTATTTTTATTGAAGGTTTACGCTGCTATTTTCATTTCTGTAATGTCAGCCCCTCTAAATAAAGAGGAAATAGAATTTTGTAGAACACCAGTCAGTCATTTTCTGCTAGTTCCTTTGAACACTAGAGAACCTGACCTACATTATTTAGGTGCAAGGTAAAATGCAGTAAAATGTAACTGCTCTCCGGGATGCTGGAGACAACTGTGACAGTTGTGCTACTGAGCATCTCTATATAATTCTTTATGTGCTCAGACATATGGTTCGTTTCTCCATTTCTCACTTGAACTGGGCATAAGCAAATGTGGACTATTTTTGCTCATCCATATAAATCTAGCAAAGCTTTACTGGCAAGTGGTTTTAAATAATTTAAATTGAAGTCCTACTTTAGGAGGACCTGTGACTTCTGAAATCTAGGCGAGGGTCAGTGTTGTGTCCAGCTTGGTGCAATGTTTGCTGACATGCCTCTCCACTGCTCCATCATCTCCATGAGATATGCTTTTGAAGGCTTTTATATTATTTGTATTGTAATTTGTGTGTTTTGAAGCTGTAAAATAATGCACTTCAAAATGAACAATTTTTGTTCTGCTTTGTAGACTGCAGTCTGCTGAAAATTCTGGCTGAAGTAGAACTGTCTCTTCTTTTTCATGGACAGCACAACTATTCAAATATCTTTTATCTGTAACTGGTTGATTTTCATTGAAATTACCAGTTATATCTACAGCACAACAAATAAGGAATATGTGGTTAAAAACATGCTTAATTACTTCCCTATGTTCTTTCCTCTTACTTGGCAAATGTTAAGCATTTAAACCAAGAAACTACATTTACCTTGCACTTCAAATTCACAGCTGAGTTGAGTTTCCACAGGGAACTTCCACTGCCACACTTAGCAGTGTGCTGTGTTTTTTGGTGCTTGAGTATGTGTTTAAGGGACTTTGTGTTTCTGGAGTTCTGTGTGTACTATATACACTGTCCTTTGTCACTGCATTCATATCATGTTGTTGGCCATGAACTCTGGAGATATACTCTGACAATTGTACAATTGATTATACTATATACATTAGGTTTTTACTGAGTCAAGGAATACTTTAATCAAAGCGTTTTACTTAAAAGGAGAACAATTATTGAAAGAGTTGAAAATTAGCTATAAACCAGAGATTCTGGAAATTGGTTGAAAATATCAGCTTTGAATGGTGGCTTTGTTTGGATGCAAATAAACATTTATGAGGTTGTTATTCTTACAGTCTGCCTGGGAGAAAATCCAAGCATTTTCATTTGCACTGATATATATTTCTGCTAGTAAACTTGGTGTAAGAACTGAGGCCCATGCATTATTCTCCATTCCCTAAGAAATCACATTTTTCTGAGGCAGGAATATAGGACTGTCTCTGGAACCTAGCAGCTTTTTTCAGGCCAGAGAAATGTGTAAATATGCCATAATTATGTGGTGGTGGTATTAAATTAGTATTAAATTAGTGCCACATGGGGTGGAAGAGCTGAACCTGTTTCTCTTTGCACCCAAATGTCTGTTAGTCTCAGTGGGATTTTGCAGAGTGTCGAAGGTGGGACCATATTTTGCTTGTGATGGCCCAAACATGAACAGGTCTTTCAGTCAGCTCAAATTCTTCGTCTGTCTCATGGTAGTGGTAGTCCATGGCATGGACTGTATGATAATATTTTCATACTGTAGCACGCATCAGTGCGAAAGTGAAAACCAGTACATCCCTTCTAACCTCATCGCTTCTGTAATGCTATGGTTGAGATTTTCAAGTGAGGAAAATGCAGTAAGCTCAAAATTATATCAGCTCATTTGAAGCGTACATATAGCATTTGCAAGTCCAAAATAGCTCTGCAATGCTGTAGTTGCTAGTGTAAGCAGAATTAGAGTCAGACCTACTACATATGGTAATTAATGCATGCTAAATGCACCCAGGGCTTGGGCTCTGAGTTAGGACCCCAGGCAGGAGCTGCTGCATGCGGGGAAGAGGGAAGATCCCTGCACCAAGCACAGGTAGAGACTGTCCCAGCAGAGAGGTGGCAAAGGTGGGAGTGCTGGAGGATGCTCTGAAAATTAGTTTGGGAGTCCCCTGTGATTTTAGCAAGTGGCTTTGCTAAATTTGACTTTATGAGTGTTCCTGCATAAAACTCCAATGGTGATGCTACAACTGGCCAGTTTTTACATTTGTTTTCCTAAATTATAAAAAAAATACAAATATCCACATATATATGAGTCCAATTGATTGTATGTCCTAGTTTTGGCTGGGATAGAGTTAATTTTCTTCATAGTGGCTGGTATGGTGCCATGTTTTGGATTTAGGAGAAAAATAATGTTGATAACACACCAATGCTTTCATTGTAGCTGAGCAGTACTTATGCAGGGCCAAGGACTTTTCTGTTTCTTGTGCTGCCCTGCAAGAGAGGAGGCTGGGGGTGCACAAGGAGTTGGGAGGTGAAGGAACCTGGGCTGTTACAGAAAACAACAGTAATCACATTCCAGAATAATAGAAGGTTAAGATTTTAGGAACTAGGAGAGAGGAAATGAAAGAAAGCATAAAAAGTGCTTAAAGCATTGTGGGGATTTTTTTATTTTCTGTAGAATTCTTATGGCTTCTTGAATAGGAATAATATACTCAAGGAATAATAGCCATGAGGATAATTATCACCGCTTCTAAGATAGCCAAATATGTGCACTGAAGAAATAAGTGTTTTTTTC
>VXAL01019913.1:106972-122609 GCA_013399475.1 Chauna torquata
CCTCTTCTGATCTCTTTCAACTCTCTTTTTTTCCTCCCATAGATATTTCTTTTTTTTTTTTTTTTTTTCCCCCCAGTTCTCTCCCCCATCCCACTTGTGGGGGGAGTGAGCACAAGGCTGTGTAGTGCTTAGCTGCTTGTCAGGTTAAACCACAACACTGTGCTTTCAGTAATAACCATGCAACAGTCAGAGACACTATTCCTTTAGCACAGCCAGTGCAGCTTGTGTTATTTCAATACATAAAGCATTAGATATGACTCTTGATAATTATGAAAGAACATCCTGATATCTTGCTGTCATCATGATGGCTTTGCAGAGTTCCCACCTGCAGTAGAAAAGAAATGCATTCCTATTTTAAATATGCCCTCATGCTCACATTCAAACTGGATCCATGAGGAAGAACAACAACTTACTTGAAAACTCTGGGAAGTACACAAGTTATCTAGCTGAAGAGTTTAGGCTGCAAGCAATTGCAGTAGTATCTGAGCATCTTCCACACAGTCAATGGCCAGAGTAACATACCCTGGATCCCATGGAGTTTCTGGCACTTCTCTGTGCCAATCCTGATCTTAGAGCTCTTGAACTACAAGACAATTCCTAATGCCTGCTGTCCTCCTTATAGCACACAAAGTGAGAAATGAAACTGCTGGCTGTTTACTATCATTTCCAGTTTTGAATGAGTGCTCACTGCCAAATATCTGCTGGATTTGTAGGCTGTTGGTGTGTCAGAGCTGGCTTCCTGAAAGCGAAATATGATGCAGCCGCTGCGCTATTGATTACATACCTTTTCTTGAGTTGTGCAGTTTTTTGTTTGGCAACAATTAAAGCTTTCAGAAATGCTCTGCTGCTCTACACTGTCTTTAAGGCTGACATTTAGGCCGTTTTTGTTTTGGTTGAATCAGTCCCCTCCGGAGTTACATATCCCTGTCAGAGTAGTGCAAGGCATGTAAGGTTTACTGATACCAATCTCCTGAGGCTTCTAGTTTGGCTGTAGGGAAAAGAGAGCGCGTGAGGCACAATGTTTGGCTCGAATTTAGCTTTGCTTTTGCCTCTGGGGAATAAGACCACAGCAGATACAAATACAGCAGAATGTGCACTAAACCAACTGAAACCCACTCCATGCCTATTCCTTTAAACCAGAGGAGTAAGCAATGCGCTGAGGAGCTCCCACAGGATGCTCTCCCCTGTAGCAAACATTGTCTGCAGCCTCCTATTGATCCCTTCCCAGAGGAGCTGCATACATATACAGTCCCCAGCACAAAGGGAAAGGTCGGCTCCAGGATCCCAGGGGAGAAGTAAACTGACACCAAATGAGGAACCATCCTAACGATACAGGATTGTTCCAGAGATTACAATGACTTCAAACAATATGTATTTTTCATTTCTGTGCAATGTCCTTGATACCATGTTGAGGTTACTTGCTGGTTTCAACCAGGAATAGTGGGTTAGGAAATTCGCGCAAGTAGTCCTGTGTAGCAAGATTTGTTCTTATACATTCTTAAACTTCTTTAGACAGTAAGGGAATCTCAGGTAAAGTTAAAATGGCTTCAGACAGAGCCTCAGAAGTACTGAAAAGATCTGATAAACAGGTAAAATAGCTTTATTTTATATGAAAAGGAGTTTTCTGAGACACCAACTAGCATACACACACACACGCAAATATATATGTGTGAACTATGTATTTTTGAAGTAGGCTGTATGTTGTTTTACTGAAAACCTGTCAATTGATGAAATCAGTTTAGTGGAGTCAAATAGGTTCTCTGAGAATTTAAAAGTCTTTCAGATGTGAGGAAGAGTCATTACAATGTGACGTACAGAGTGTGCTGGGGTCTGCTGGTGCACCAAAGTGCTGTCTCCTGTCATCCTCATGCTCCCAGAGTGGTGCTTCACACATTGTGGACTACCACACAACATGACATTAGATGGCTTTATGCCCTGAACTCGCTGGAGACTTTGGTAGTATTTTCTTGATTGCAGGACAGGTTGAATCTGCGGTGTACATTATGGACCTGATCTCAGGTCCTAATCTTCTTGGTATGTACACAATGCTACTGCTCTTGTGCCTCCCCCTGCATCCTAGAGGAAACACAGGCATATAGGCAGACTGCATTTGCAGGTCTATCTCCAAGTCTGGATGTGTCTGGGGTATACCTGGGGACGGGACTGCACAATGTATTGTAGGCTGCTGCTCCACTGTGCTGCAAACACAGTTACTGGACAGAGGGAGGGGTGCCTCTGTGGGGTGATTTAGGGAATCACAGCAGGAGTTAAGGCTCACATTAAGTGCATTTAGTATTCACTGAAATGTTTTACTTTTTAATTATAAAAGAACCTACATTCCCAACCTAGACATTCCAATTTCTATAATCATCCTATCCTCTATCCAGTGAGGAAGAAAAGCAGAATCTGGTTAAAAATCACTATCTTATGTGGGATGAGGTCAGTGTTAGCAATATTAGAACTGAGAAAATCTCAGGCATTTGTCTTGTTGGCATTTATATCGAAGTTTGTTTGCCATTTGCATTTCTTTGTATTTCACTGTGAGTCTAGGATTAAAATGTGCACTGAAACTCAGCTGAATCTATAAAACATCAACTATAAAAATTCATGTTCAGTCAGAAACTTTGCAAAAATTTAATGAAACCATAACTAAATTCAAAGTTGGGTTAGCTGTGCTTTGTTATTTTGTAATGAAAGTTCTGCACAGCATTTCTCAAACAGAGAATACAACTGCTCCTATGATTAGTAAACATGGGAGACACAATGAGCCAAATTCGTCCCTGGGACATTTTCACTGAAGTCAAAAGTTACCCTGGGGAAGAATTTAACCTGTTGAACTCAGTGTTTTTAGAACTAATATCATAATTTCTTCAACATACAGCTAGAAGAACATGAGACTTAAAAGCTTAGTTGTATGAATTCAGTTTAGCATTAGGAGGAAAAGGGGTCAAGGACAAACCTGCTCCAAGCTAGATTCAATTTTGATTTTCTGAAGCATCAGCTGAAAAAATCCTACATAATACCTCCCTAATCTGAGTTAGATTCAGAAGACAAGACAAGGTACGAACCTGCAAGTTATCCATCAAAACTTCTATGAATTCCGTCCTGAATTTTCATTTGCCTTTTTGTTTATTTGTTACAACATCCCAAAATCAAATGGCTTTGAACATGTGGAACACTTCTCTTGCACAAAATTATTTCTTCTTTGTTTTCACAACAAAAAACCTGCTTCTATGTTTCTAAGCAGTTTAAGCAGAAACAGTTATTCTTCTCACAACCTCAGTTCTTCAGCTTAACTGCTAAACCAACAGAATTAATAATTAATAGGTGATAGACTATACAGCATTGTTATTTTTCTTTCAATTGTAAATGACTATATTTTGATCTCCATCCCACTTTGAATGAGTATCTTTATGATTTTATTATTTGATACATCATCAGGAATTCTTCTGTGGGTTTTCTACTATGGTAGAACATCAGAATTTGAAGTCCTAACACCTGCAAGTCTTTAAATACATCTATGGCAAAGAAACTTGGAGGCTTTTCTTTCAAAGTAAAGTTTCACTTTTGGTCTATGCATTTGGAATATGTGGCAGCAATGAAGGTGAATGCTTTGAAAATGTAACACTGAAATATAACCATTGCCTTCAAAAAAGATTATCTGTTCAAAAAAATGTAATTAAAAACAACAACAACAACAACAAAAACTGGGAAAGCATCAAACAAGACCCAGAAAGATTACCTTTCTATATATTTTTTTCAGATATTCACCTCTCCCATCAAGGTAACCTAAAGGCTAAGCACCAACACCTTCTAAATTTAATCTCTTGAGTGACATAGCTAGTACAAATGGCCTGATTTTTCAGAGGCCTTAACACCACAAATAGTTACAGAAAATGGGTAGCTTCTCCTAAAGTGCCAGCCATGAGAAAGCAAAGCCTGAGAAGATTGGGAATAGTATCCAAAGTTGTCTCATTTAGGCTTATACTATAGACTATATATTCTTCAAAATTATTCCTGAGCAACATTCCCAGGAATACAGGAATGACAGAACTTAGAAATGTTAGGGTTGAGTAAGCAAACCTGACCAGAATAAGGGAAAGCTTCAGGATAAAGTAGATAAAGATGTTCAGGAAATGCTTGTATCTGGAGACAAAGAGAATCAAGAGCAATTAAAATAGGTATGACTGAGCAAGCATTTTCATGAAACGATGACCTTGAATTTCCTTTCCATTTTCACTCAAAACTATTGGCTACCCAGAGTGAAAGAACAAAACAGTGTGTGTGTTATTTCACTGGATTCCTTGGTGAAAAAGCAGCTGTGACCCACCATAAAGATCCTGTAATAATAGATCAACAAGCCATTGTTAATGTATAGGATCGTCAAATGGGATGAAGAACCCCTGCCTATTTAAAAAAGTTACCCCGTTACTGTATATGGGATAATCATATCGGTGTCTTCTTTATCAATTCCACTAATGGTTTGTACTGCATCTGCTCTGGAGATGAACTCCATTGATCTTCATGCATCCATCAGGCCACAAGAGTGCTGTTTTGCAGTTCTTGTGTTGGGCTGACCACTGTGCGTGGATACTGAATGCAGCCCAGCTCTCAAGGTCAGTTCAGGCTGTTAAGAATATGTACCTTTCATGAAGTGTAATCCACAGTGTGTGACTTACTAATAACTGTGTACGATAAAGTGGAAATAAAATATAACATGCATGTTGTTTCTATGTATATAGTCAAAATAGTTTAGAAAATATAACACATTCACTTTCAAAAGCAAATTAGCAAGGGTGGAAGAGTGTGTTTTTTTTTTTTAAACCTTTCTGGCATATTTGCATTGCTTTTAAACCCCCTCAAAATGGTGAACTTTGGCAGAAGAGAAAAAAGCAATGTGATTTTACAAAAGGACATGCAATCATAGTGTTATTTTATGAAACTATATTACATTGTAATCAACTGGAAGAGCTTGCAGGTTTTAACACTGAGTGTGTTTTCTTATGATAAACACTTGTCAATAAAACACTATCTTGTGCTTGCTATATCTTGTTTCCACCATGACCTTTCAAACCACATGCATGTTCTTTTCTCTCCCTCTGAGAAAACCTTAACAACATTCTAATCATCATGAAGAGCAATTAACTGTCTTCAACCAGCTGTGCTACTCAGCTCATTTGGGAATGGGATAAAACTTGCAGATCCGCCTACCCAGGCATGGCAAACAAGACTAGAGCAGAATGGTTTTTAAATATGAAAAATTGGCACTTTCACAGAGTTTGGAAGCTTTGGGTGAAGTGCAATGGTATCTCTTCTAGTAAAGAGAAGCCTCACTCCTGCTTACTCTGCAGTTTCTGTAAGATAATGCATTAGTTTTAATAATGCTCTTTTAAAAGGTCAACATTTGAAGAACAGCACTTTTTTGTTGACATCACAGTGGAAAGCAGTCTTGCCCTCACTGAGCAAAACTTTGTGGCAGTAGAATTCTCTGCTTGCTCAAGGAAGAGAAATAGCTTCTTGAATGTGTAGTTGCTGAAAGAGCACTACAGATATTCATGGAAACAGTAGCTGGAGATTAATTGTGTGATGTAGTATTTAGCTTCATTGTTTTTACAAATCTGTGGCTAAACTGTGTTATGCTTCAATTCACTTAAAGTTCTTGCAGCTTTTTGTCTGTTAGCAAATGAAACAATAGTAAACACCGCACAAGTAAAATTATTCTGTATCCAGAATGTTTTAATAAATAAAAAGACAGAGGCAAAAATTAATACAGAGTAGTTAATTCTCAAGAACAGTTCTTTGAGCCGCAAAAAAAAAATCGAGCAGATGATATACTGTTAGCTTCCTGAAATCATGAGGGTTTTTTTGCTTTGTATAGTTGGAAGTATGTTTAAAAGACTTGTACCTTCATTTTTGATGTGTACCTTTAATGCAAACAGTAGAAGTTGGCTTTTTTTTTGGTTCTATGTGGTCATTTGATTAGTTGCCGTGAACTTCCTTTGCAGATTGTTCAGAAATATAATCTAGCTAAACAAAATGTCTATGATACATACGGTGAAAATGCAAATATAATCAACTTATAGGGTTGATCCTACAGAAACTTTTTGCAGTTCTCTGAAAAAGAACCTTATTTATTCTTGTTTAGATGTTCGTATATAAGCTGCCTGGGAAAAAAAATCTGTCATTAGTACAATTTACACAAGTATGTGAATTATTGTTTTGTGAACTGAAATTAATTAGCCGATGGCAAATGTTGATTATATTTTTTTTCCAGTTTAAACCACAGTCAAATTGCAAAAGACCAAATTTCTTTCCCCAGATTTTTGGGTAGCCTCATGCTGTAGGTTTTCTAATCATTACTTATTTACACGACATTTTCCGAAAAATAAATGGCACATTATGACCAATGTGAATGTGCAAGTTTAAGTGCCTACAGTTCAGTCCTTAGAAGCCTCAAGTCACTTTTCCTTATCAGCCTAACCATGGGTTTAAACGTAGATGTATGAAGTAGTTCTGAGTTCAGTCAACCCTTTGTGTACATTCATTATGGTAGGAAGCCAGGTGCAAAGTGTTCAGCAAGTGTCAGATGTACACCTCTTTACATAATCCACCTTCAATTAACTACTGAAGGTCAAACTGCCTGTGAACTAGGTTAAGGATAAGATTAGCACTAGGTAAGATAAAAGATGTGTTGGTATACCATCTAGTGAAACTGCAGTTTAGAAGATCTCTGAAGAAACAGTTCAAAAGATATGGAAAAAAAAAAAAAAAAAAGCAGGTTAAAAAAATTGAATAAGGCATATATTAATACAAAGGAGCAGGAAGTTCCATAGCTTATTATATATAGCGCAGAGAGAAAATCTGGTTTTATTACATGGAGAACTAACAGTGACTATTATTATTGAAGCTCTGCAACTGTTTTAAAATGGGAGGGTGGGGGAAATTCTGTTGCTTATAACTTTGCTAAATTCAAATAATTGTTGCTAATTTTTTTTCTTTTAAATACTTGGCTGCTTATCATTGGGGGTATTTTTAGTGAAAACAGTAGAGCTACTTCTAAAACAAATCAATCTGCTGCAGAATCTACCAGGACACATGAATTGCATGGAGTCAACAGGACGAAGGATCCCTTCACAGCCACAGGATGAGCTTAGCAAGATTTAGCAGGCTTGAGCGGAGAATGACGTATTCCCTGAATACTGTGGGGAATAGCTCTGCACCTCAGTGAGTACAGTGTAACAGCCATCTGCTTGGCCAACTGAGCTGATGGCCTGTAGAGTAAATTGCTCAAGTTGGAGAGTCATAGTTATATGCCTGTGAGCTATAACAGCTTATATCTTGTGTGGGGTGAGGACATGCTCACTGCTGAGTTATATCAGGATAGCTGAAATGAAGCCCGTGGATAGTCAGCTGCACAAAATCCATGGACTGTTCCTTTACATTTTTGTAAGGTGCGGCTAGAAAAAGTGCTTTTTGGATGTGTGTATATATATCCAACATAACCTCTCCAAGAGAGCGGCAGATAAAAAACTGAGTTTCTTTTATTTTCAAGAGCCTTGTGCGTAAGAAATTATATCTTTATTTCCCTCTTGGATAGGCAAATCTCAGTCTACCTTTCACACTGCTAAGGAAATGGACTTTGCATGAAGAAGGATATGCTAAATCACCTGGGCGTAAGCGGATACATGTATTGTTGATGCTTCTGGAATCCCTTACCACACTTCAGTAAGTCATTCTAAACATCAACTCTTTATATTAAGACAAAACCAAACAGTGACTGGTTTCTCTGCAGTCCTATGGTCCTATGCAAGAAACAAAGACACAGAGCTGCTTTTTTTTTTTTTTTTTTTTACCACCTAAGTGTTCTTTTATGATCTGAAATTGTGATAGGTCTGCAAAATCCAAAACTGAGACAGGCAATAAATTCTGATTGAAGTACTCATGCCAATGTTTGTCAAATGGCACCGTGCTTCTGCTCTTATAGAGCCTGGATAGTTATGGATATGAATTTATAGTTCAGGATAATAAAGGAGTCCATAAAATTAAGGTAGAATAAACTATTTCACTGTTGATTTTGAGAGGTGAATGTCATGTCATGGAAACAGTTGGGAAAGACCAATTCCATGACTGCGTATCACCTCACAAAGCAATATTGGAAAGTCCCTGCATGAATACTTGTTCCACTTCCAAAGGATGCTTTTTTGACCTGGATGGTCATCTTTCAGAAACTTATGGACTGCAGTCTAGTTCAGGATACTGTTCCATGAACAGCTGCCTCCTTAGACAAGGATGCAATCTATACTTAAAATGACAAGTACTGCTTGTAATGGCAGTAAGCATAGAATAGCTATCTACCAAGCACAGCTCTCACTGTCAACATGATTAATGTGCTGCCCTTGCTTGTGAGATAGCCTTTTCTGACTCAGTTGCTGACTTATCTCATTGTGCAATCCTGAGAACAAAGAGGCAGGTAGTTTTCCTTATGGACATCGTGAGACTAATTTAGACATTATTTTAAATGTTTCCACCTTAGCTACCCCGCCAATAGACTTCATTAGGGTCCTGAAGATGATAGTTTAGAGGAAGGTTGTACAGTAAACCTTCGGGACTCCCAGAGAGAAAGTCTATGCCCACCTCTGCCCAGTGAGGTGTCCAAACGGCTATACACAAAACAGAACTGGCAGAAATATCAAGAAGCAGCATTCATGCTGCTGGGAAGAGTATTTAACACATAATTGTTACAACAGGAGGAGAAATAGTCATTGAGAAAGCCTAGCAGGAAAATGGCCTATTTAGTTATTGAAATGCAAGTAGCATCTACTGAATGATTACTTTGTTTGTTCATTCATTGTGGATCATGCATTTATTTAGTGAATTTATTCAGCAAAGAGCACAAATGGCAGAATTCTGAAATACAACCTGTTGTCATTAAGATACATCTCAGCATGATCTGCAAAGTGCTTTTTGTGGCAGACTGACACAAAATGTGTGTCGAGATACACAGTCCCACACTGATGGGTCCTAAAGACTCAGAGGCTCAGACAGACTCAGGTATAGGATGCAATACATATTGCTTGGAAGATATGACCTAAAGATGTCATATCTGCAGCCCTACCAAAAGGGTTCCGGGGATTCTGGTCAACAGCAAGTTGAACACGAGCCAGCAGCGTGCCCTGGCAGCCAGGAGGGACAGCCGTGCCCTGGGTACATCAGGCACGGCACTGCTGGCTGGGCGAGGGGAGGGATTGTCCCGCTCTGCTCTGCGCTGGTGTGGCCTCACCTCGAGCACTGTGGGCAGTTTTGGGCACCACAGTAGAAGAAGGACACGAAACTATTGGAGGGTGTCCACAGGAGGGCTACAAAGATGGTGAAGGGTCTGGAGGGGAAGACGTATGAGGAGTGGCTGAAGTCACTTGGGTTATTCAGCCCAGAGAAGAGGAGACTGAGAGGAGGCCTCATGGCGGCCTGCAGCTTCCTCACGAGGGGAGCGGAGGGGCAGGCACTGATCTCTGCTCTCTGGTGACAGCGACAGGACCCGAGGGAACGGCATGGAGCTGTGACAGGGGAGGTTCAGGCTGGGCGTTAGGAAAAGGTTCTTCACCGAGAGGGTGGTCGGGCACAGGAACAGGCTCCCCAGGGCAGTGGTCACAGCACTGAGCCTGCCGGAGTTCAAGAAATGTTTGGACAATGCTCTGAGACATACGGTTTGATTTTTGGGTGGTCCTATGTGGAGTCAGGAGTTGGTCTCGATGATCCTTGTGGGTCCTTTCCAACTCAGGATATTCTATGATTCTACATCCACTGTGAAGTGGTCACTGCCTGTGAGAAGTCTCACTGAAGTTAGAGTAGACACTTGGCCTGGGTGAAATCTTTCTCTTGTGGCTCTCCAGGAGGAGGGACCAAGCCCATAAGGCTTGGTCCAACTGAAAACAAACGGAATCCTAGACCTCTGTTTTCTGGAGTACACCATTCCATGATCATCTTTTTGGCTATCTAGGATGGACGAACATCTGTAAGTAGGAAAGAGCAAAAGAATATGCTTGAGGCAAAGCTGAACAAGTATGAGAGCAAGTCCTAATAGCATGAAAATAAAAGACTTGCTTTTTACTTTGAAAGCAATCACCAATATAGGGTACTTTGTATGGAATAGCTTGTGTTTGAGAAACCAAGGATGCAGATACTCTGGGTTTATATTTTTATTTTTAGAAGGCATTTGGTTTGTATTACCCTGGACTTTTGCTCATTGATTGGTCGGATTTGTTCATGGGGACCAGACAACTATAATAAAAACTGATTGCAAAAACAAATAATGTAGACTATTCACAGTGTGCAAAAAAAGTGCTAAAGCAGAACAAACAGTATAACTAAGTGAGGACAACAGAAAAGAGATAGAAAAAGAGAAAATGGCTCAGGATGTTGTTATTTGGTGGTAGCTGAGAGTGTATGGGTCTTTTCATTTTGTAGTTGAGGTAGGACCGTGGGTAGGACCCATGAGATAGGACCACACTGTACATAAATGATATGTAGAGTTGATTTCTAGTAGAATCTGTGTATGCAAAAGCATGTTTGGGGCTTCACTGCAGTTGAGGTCTAACAAAAGCTTTCTGTGAGATAATTCAACCAACATTTCCTTCAAGATGACAGCTGGTTTGCTTTCCCTTGAGGCTATGATACACTACTTTTTTGGTCCTCTTGACTCTTGTCAAAAAAACAGAACCTAAAACCTAAGTTGCTTATATTATCACTGAAGTAACCCCTTTTCATGCTTTTCTTATTTCCAGTGGGAAATTACAAGCAACAACACCCTTCTATGGAAGTAAAAACACGATTATAAATCATTAAAATCTTTTAAATAAATTAATTTCTTGCTTCAACAGTGACTTGCCTTCAGAAGCTCTGTTGACAACATAATATTTAAAGAAAGACTCTGAGATACGGCTGACCTGTTTCTGAAGGAGTTTCTATCCAGGGACATCTGTGCTAATGTACAGGATGCAAAGCTGAAACTAGGCTTACCTTATTGACAACTGTATCAACAGTGAGGACCAGGTCGGCACAGTCAGTGGGTTACCCGAAATGAGCACTTTTTCTTAACATTGGAAAACTCTAAATACAAAAAAAAATGCAGCTCATATCACAGTGCATTTGTGTAGTAACTTGTTCTTGCACAGATTCTTGGGGCTACCCTACAGCATCCTCAAAAATATCTAGTGAAGGAATTCATACAGTGCTTGTCAGACAGGAGGACTTATATTTCATTTTCACTCCTGGATTTAAAAAATACTAAAATGTAGTCTAAGCGCCTAGAAAGAAGATAAGATCAAAAACAACAACAACAACATATCACAATACCAAATGTTTCTAAATATATAAAATAAGAAAACTATCTCTAATGAGGTATTTGGCATGTGCCTCTATCTTTTTTTTCTTTAAATAATTTAAAACATTTTATTTGAAATTTCCTCTACTTAAATGAGTATATTTTGCAGTCTGCCGAATGAAGTACTCCTGTTCCAGCTCACCAAAATTAGTAATGCCATTAGGATTCCTGATTTCTGGATCATTTATCTTGGTTTCAACATTTGTTTTTCTTATCCAGTGCTTTCTCCCTCTTCTTTTTCCTTCCAGTTACCTTCCAAAGGTAATCTGCTCCTACCAATTTGAAATATTCATGTCTACGGTGTTAATAAGCCTCGTCTTTTATTTCTCAAATATTCTTTTGTTTGTTTGTTTTGCTATTAATGGTCCTACAGCCCAATTGGTATTAACTGAGAAAAATGTTCATTTTAGCACCAGTTTTCAACTGTCTTGTAGCACACAAAATCTGTGTGAATCAAAGAAGTCAAAAAAGGCTTCATAAACGTATGTATTAAAACATAAAACAGATAAGTATTATTTATATATGGACACATACCTTTTCTTTTATAATTACTATCATTTGAAAATCTTTTTATGGGATTTTTTAGTTAACTTTATAATTTAGGCAGTCTTTATGAGGAATTTATAGGCAGAAGGGCATGTAAAGTACATGGTAGTTTTTGTGGAAGCTCAACACTGCATTGATGATAGTCCTTTGTAATGGTGGTTGCTCTACTTAGACATCTTTGTTTAACAAAACTTGACTAAAATGAAATTTTTCTTAACTTCCATAAGATGGTGAAATGACAATTGCTTTTTTAAATATTTTTTTTTGCAAGGCAGCATGAGAAATTTCTTTACCAAGCACGCAGTATTTATATGTATTTCAGGGTTTTAAAGGATGCTTTGAAAAGCATTCATACTTGCTCAAAAAACAGCTATGTCTGATTTTCAGATTGTAAATTGATTGAGAAACAGTCATATACTTGTCCCTGTTGTTTCAAATTAGTTCTGGAAGTCTGCTTTGGCTGTAGTTCAAGAAAAACCTCATACTGGTCAAATTGTACGTGGCTGTAAAGGACGCCATACAAGTATGGCCTACAATAAAACAAAGATTTGAGGGACAGAATTACCAGTTAGTCTTCCAAAATCTCAATTCTACTAAACAGCATGTTTTAGAGTTTGGAGCTATATCGAATATGGCTGTTCTTTGAGATTTCCAGTTAATGTGTTTCAGCTAAATACAAACCATGTTTATATACATATATTTGTATATATATATGTATTTTTCCATTTGAATGTAAGCTCAAATAGGTCTGTTAAACCATGGACTAGAATCAGTGTCAGTTACCATGGCAAAGCTGGGAGCTCAGATATGGAAGATACCTCTATTGTTGAGTGCTTATTAACCTATTTCCATTCAAAATAATGAAACAGGTTAATTAATCCATCATTGAAAATGTTTGACCTGACTTGTCTGACTTTATTCTGTCAGAGTATAGGATTATTTAAGGAGCCAGATACATCTGGAAAACAGTTTAAAAAGTTGTTGCACACTGCCTCTCAGCTGCTTATTTTCACTTCCTAGTAGTAAATTCCTGCACTGCCAATGTACTTCCAAGCAATATCGTGCCAAAAGGTGTTATTGATCCTTTGGCCCTTGGCTCTGGAAGACACAACCAAAAGTAGTACTTTTAAGGGCAAGAAGATTTAACTGTATAAACTAAAAGCAAACTAAGGCTCAAACCCAAACACCCACTTCAGCATATACAGAACAACATGCTCTCAAACATCTCACTCTGTTAAGCTTTGAATACTAAGCATGACTTTGGCTGTTGCAATTTGGATCAGGTGGAATCTTGTGGAGGGAGGCAGAGTTTGCTTGTCTGAGAGCACCTGAACATTGGGAGCATAAAAACAATCATAGAGTATGGGAGGCTGGGACATTCATAAGAAGCGGAGAC
This sequence comes from Chauna torquata, assembly GCA_013399475.1. Lineage (NCBI taxonomy): Eukaryota > Metazoa > Chordata > Aves > Anseriformes > Anhimidae > Chauna > Chauna torquata. The sequence continues at coordinate 120,295 of VXAL01019913.1, forward strand.
ACGCACAGGTAAGTTCAGAAGTGACAGTGAAATCAGGTGAAGCTCTACAGAGAAACTGTTGAAGGGTCATTAAGGCAAATGCCATCACTAGTGGTAATTACTAACAACGGAAGTAATTAGCCACTGCTTAACAGAAGATGTCAGTAGACTCTGAAACCTATCATTTAAGCAGGTGTAGATATTTTGGGCTTGATACAGAAATTGTACTTTCACTACAAGGATAGTCAACCTAAATTATTGTAAAAGCTGCTTCTGTATTTGAAGATTATGGCTTAGTGTAGTCCCTACTGTCTTATCCAGTGGCAGAGTTTCATCCTAGAAGTCTATAAATTGCAGTTTCTTCATTTGATATCTACTGCCTAGTACTGTTTTACCCAGAATGTCTTGCTAAAACCCACATGTGGAAAAGCAGATTCTTCACAGATGTTCACAGAATGGGACCCTGATTGAAATAGTTAGCTTTCACAGCAGTTCCAATAATCTATCAATGATGGCAATTAATCAGCACTTTGTATTACCATCTTAATACACTAACAGCTCTTGAGCCACTACTTTATTCCACTGAGATGTCACTATTTCACTACCAAAAAATATTTTTAAAAGCTAAATTTCTCTGGCAGATGTCTCTAAATGTACATTCCATTTCTTTTCAAATTCTTTAAGGTACCATTTGACCAATTCTTTAATGAGCATACAGACCTTTCCAGGGTATATGACCTGAGAATTCTTAAATCATCATAAAACTGAGTTACATAGCCAATAAGGTTTCTGCAAAATCAAAACATACTACACTCCTGGTCTGGATTGAATGTGACACTAATTGCAGACACTATTGCTTCTGGCCCGTTGCCTCAGGGTGCCATTGTTTTAAAAGTGATCTCAAAAGACAATAGTGTCTTCAGACTAGGGAAACTGGGATTTGAATTTCTAGTAGCAGAGTGACTATCCTTTGGCTTTTTTGTTCTGAAAAGGAACAGAAAATGTCTCTAAGTAATCCTAAAAGCAGACCACAGTTATTAGTGTCTCAAAAATCTCAAAAGAAATTGAAAAAAATTAGTCACAAGAATGTCAGAAATTCTCAGAGTTATCACAAAAAAAGTAAAACTGTCAATGATAGATATGTTATAGAAACCTGAAACTAGATTTTAGCATAAAACTGTCAGTTTCATATTAAAAAATCTCTATCTAATCTTTTCAAACTTTATAATAATCCTTTTGACTTACACTGCGCTTTCAAGCTGAGGCTTTCCAATTTCTTCACAGACATCACTCATATGACTGTGTTTTATGACTGTGTACATACATATATATGTGTATGTAGGCATATATACGTACAGTCATATGCGCACATGTGAAAATTCACACATACAGATGGAGTTTCCAAATACTCTGGGCCTTTAAATCACCGTTAACCCTCAGAATTCTCAGGCACCATTGGCACTGGTGCCAAATATTTTACACTTTTAATCAAGTACACTACAAATATTACTGCTTAATAGAGAACTATGGACAAACTGTAGACTGCTAACCCCTGCCTTTATGAAACAAGAGTCCTAAAGACTACAGTCTGGGTTTGACAATATTATAATGTCACTGAGTCAGATTGAAGAATTTATTTACAATTACTAGATAATTCAGAAAGTTAGTGTCATTTAGTGGCTTGACTAGTGGTCTAAATTTAGGAGATATGTGCTCTATTCTGTGCAAACCCATAATATTTGGAAAAATCACTTCCTTGTATTTTTCTGTTAATTCTTTAGATCCTTTTTGCAATGTGAAAATTTTGAAAACTAATAAATACTGAATAAGCATTATTTAGAGATATATTGGGACACAGATGTTTTTTAAAATTATACAGAAGCTGTACTGCGTAACAGAGAAGATGACTATGTCTCCTTTTTCCCCTCTCCAAGACTTTCTTTTAAATTATATCTGTGGTTTCCCCTCAAAAGCTCAGACAAAGAAAGAAAAAGACTTAATATGCCAGATAAAGTTTTCTGAGGTGTAAACACCATTTTTAGTAGGTTAAGTCTGTTTGAAAAAAATTTTAACAGCAACATTCAAAATGAATTGCTGAACTTTCCCATGTAATGTTGACTGTAGCTTGATAAGAATCCTGAACTACAAATGCATGAATAACTTGGGAGAGTAAGCCTCACTGATTCTGAAAAATGATGTATTTTCTGTTAAAATTCTGATGTTATGAAGGTATTTTGAAAAAGAATTATTTCCAAAAATATTCCTTTAAAAAGCATTTGTAAACTTTTTGCACTACTCAATAACATCTCATTCTCCTTCCCCCTTGCCAGAAGTAT
>VXAL01019916.1:0-14569 GCA_013399475.1 Chauna torquata
AGGAGCAGGCCATCCCCATGTGGTGAAAGACGAGCCGATGGAGAAGAAGACTGGCTTGGCTGAACAGAGAGTTTTGGCTAGAATTCGGGAAGAAAAAGAGGGTTTATGATCTTTGGAAGAAAGGGCAGGCCACACAGGAGAAATACAAAGATGTCGTGAAGCTATGCAGGGAGAAAATTAGAAGGGCCAAAGCCCAACTGGAACTTAATCTGGCTACTGTCATTGAAGACAATAAAAAATGCTTCTATAAATACATCAGCAACAAAAGGAGGACTAAAGAGAATCTCCATCCTTTATTGGATGTGGGGGGAAACATAGTGACAAAGGATGAGGAAAAGGCTGAGGTACTTAATGCCTTCTTTGCCTCAGTATTTAGTAGTGAGGCCAATTGTTCTCTGGGCACCCTGAGCTGAAAGACAGGGATGGGGAGCAGAATGAAGCCCTCTTAATCCAAGAGGAAATGGTTAGCAACCTGCTACACCACTTAGACATACACAAGTCTATAGGACAAAAGGGATCCACCCAAGGGTACTGAGGGAGCTGGTGGAAGTGCTCACCNCAGGCCTGGTCGGCATAGGTTTATGAAAGGCAGGTCCTGCTTGACTAACCTAATCACCTTCTATGACAAGGTGACTTGCTTAGCGGATGAGGGAAAGGCTGTGGATGTTGTGTACCCAGACTTTAGTAAAGCTTTTGACACTGTTCCTCTCAGTAAATTTGCAGACAACACCAAATTTGGTGGGAGTGTTGATCTGCTTGAGAGTAGGAAGGCTTTGCAGAGGGATCTGGATAGGTTGGATTGATGGGCTGAGGCCAACAGTATGAGGTTCAACAAGGTGAAGTACCGGGTCCTGCACTTAGGTCACAACAACTCAGCTACAGGTTGGGGGAAGAGTGGTTGGAAAGCTGCCCAGCAGAAGAGGATCTAACCTGGTGTTGTCTGCAACTTTACTGAGGGTGCACTTGATCCCCTCGTCCAGATCATTGATAAAGATGGTAAAGAGAACTGGCCCCAGTACTGAGCCTGGAGGACACCACTAGTGACCGGTCGCCAACTGGATTTGACTTCACTCACCACAACACTTTGGGCCCGGCCACCCAGACAGTATTTTTACCCAGCAAAGTGTATGACATGAGACAACAGTGTGCTCAGGTGGTCAAGAAGCCAACTGGATTTGACTTCACTCACCACAACACTTTGGGCCCGGCCACCCAGACAGTATTTTTACCCAGCAAAGTGTATGACATGAGACAACAGTGTGCTCAGGTGGTCAAGAAGGCCAACAGCATCCTGGCTTGGATCAGGAATAGTGTGGCCAGCACGACTAGGGAAGAGATTGTCCCCCAGTACTCGGCACTGGTGAGGCTGCACCTCAAATACTGTGGTCAGTTTTGGGCCCCTCACTACAAGAAAGACATCGAGGTGCTGGAGCATGTCCAAAGAAGGGCAATGAAGCTGGTGGAGAGTCTAGAGAACAAGTCTTATGAGGAGCAGCTGAGGGAACTGGGGTTATTTAGCTTGGAGAAAAGGAGGCTCACGGGAGACCTTATCGCTCTCTACAACCACCTCAAAAGAGATTGAAGCGAGGTGGGAGTCAGTCTCTTCTTCCAAGCAACAAGCAATAGGACAAGAGGAAATGGTCTCAAGTTGCACCAGGGGAGGTTTAGGTTGGATATTAAGAAAAATTTCTTCACTGAAAGGGTTGTGAAGTGCTGGTACAAGCTGCCCAGGGAAGTAGTTGAGTCACCACCCCTGGAGGTATTCAAAAGACATGTAGATGTGGTGCTTAGGGACATGGTTTAGTGGTAGACTTGGTAGTGCTAGGTTAATGATTGGACTTGATGATCTTAGAGGTCTTTTCCATCCTAAGTGATTCCATGATTCTGTGACTATCCATTGTTAGATGTCTGTAGTGGTGACTATGTAGAAGTTTTCCAGGCAGGTTCAGAGGTCTACCATCCCTTTATATATCGGGACTATCCACAAGAAGGTGTAATATGGATTCCTCTCTGTGGGAAGCTCCTTGTTCCATGTCTACCTCTTGGAGGTCTGTGCTCCAGACAGCATTTAACCCTTGTGTGATAGTTATAGGAGCCATTTCCACCTTGGGAGACAAGATATTCCCATCAGGAGCATCCAAGGGAACAGAAATAGGAAACACATCCTTCTAACATTACTTTCATTTGCTCATACGAGAAGCAGGATGAATAAGGCTATCATAATTATTCAAAGACGGTCATTTTCAGCTAAAAATGAACTGAAGTCAAACTGTAAATGTTCTTCCTCCATTAAAGCAGTAGATACAATTTCACAAGCCTTCAAGAAATGTCAAGAACAACCCCCTAGTACACAGCATGATTACACAGCAACCCAGAGCTATTCTAGAGCTGGAAATAAACATTTCATTTTTTATTTTCCCCATCACAATTACCAGTTAATTAGCTGTTAGGAAAATCTATGTCAGACAAAATATTGGCAGAGGAAACTTTAGCCTTCCTAGTAGATGGCTGCTTTTATCAGTGAAAAATGCTAAGAAATCAGGAAATAAATTTTAAAATTAGTCAATCAGCTCAAACAAAGTTTCAATTATTCTTGTAATTGGGGATGATTAGATTATTCTGTACACACACTGGGAAAAAAATCATTCACAGAAATACAGAATAATCTTTAGGTCTCAAACCATTATGATTATTTCAAAAGTATTTGTATTTTCATACAAGCATTCCTCACCAGCTCTGATTAGACTAAATTACTTCCATTGGTGCTTCATTTTTCCAGGAATAGCCTGCATAGCTGATTTCTTAAATGATCTTCACCCTATAAAGTCCTCTTATCATGTGCACACTGTGAGCAGAGGAGAAGGAAGCACATCATGAAAAATATTTCTGGTATTTGACTTCAAAAGATTGCAATGTTTCTGGTATAAATATCACTCAGAGAGAATCTTACTGAAGTATTTGACCTAAATGTTACCAAGTCAACTTTCTAGCAATACTCGAAGAAAAGTGTTGGTTTTGCCCACATCTCAGCACTCCTGAGCCTCTCTTGTGGGTGTAGCCTTTTTTGTATATAACAAAGACACAATTACAACAAGTATTCCCTATTTGCTGACTGTAAAGAGGAAGTCCTTGACTTAGAAGGCTATGCCTCCAGAGTAAGTGCTGAGACAGGTCACATGCAATAGTCTTGGACTGTTATTAGCTCATTTCCAGAACGACAGCTCTACAGAGAAATAAGAGAACTTAAAACTGCACAGATTTCTATTTTTGTTTGTTCAGGCCAGATATGCGATATGCATTCAAAGGAGAGGATATGGTGATATGTTTTCAAAGGAGTTTATTTAAGTCAACATGGTTTCTTCATGATTTCTTCATGGTGGCTCCAGCACCTTAATTGTACGACAGAAGTAAGGGAGAGACTGGATTATCCTTTTCTTAAACCTGCTGGAATTTTCTTGTTTATGACACCTCATAGCTATAACCAGGGCCAATGTCATACTAACTGGAAACTCGAGTATTAGAAGTACCTTTCTGATCCCATTAGAAAAACTGACTGGTGAGTCATGTATTTCCTCCCTTTTGTTGGCAATAATAATAATAATAAAAAAATAAAAAAAATCCAACCTCTTTTCACATATCTAATTCAGAAATTTCAGATAAATTTTGACCTCAAACTTCAGCGTTCTGTGACTGAAAGATTCTTAGACTATTTATTCAAACCTTATTTCATCTCCAATAGCCACAAGTAGGTATCCTCCAGTGAACAAACAACTCATCATAGTGCTTCAGCATCACTCCATCTCTCTCTAACAATATAACTGTATTTTTAGGTCCTAAATCAAAGCAGAATCTGAGCTCCTCACTTACCTTCTTCCAGGAAGAGCTCAGATAGGATAGAAAATTCTTTGTGTTCTTTAAACAGGTAGGACACTTCCAAATTCTATCTTTTGGAGTAAAATTCTTGTTAGCACTACAATTTTTGCCTGAGTTATGATGACTTTGTATGACTCCTTGATTCACACTACATTAACCATTAGTTATACTGACTGCAGATGGGTTTTGCTGGTGTTCGTAGAAGACATAATTATTACTGATTTTTTTAATATACTCTTTTAGAATAATTTCCTTATTCCATATCCTTATCTGCCTGCTCTCCCCAAATATAAAAAAATCCTATTTCAAATTCATGTCCCCTGTAGCTCCAGAATACATTTAGACACCAAGGCAGCTGGTTAAAAAAAAAAACAAATGCGAGTCTTTAGTATAACATGCTGGGCAATGTACTGCATTTCCATAGATGGAACACTAAAAGCTGAACTGCAGCAACTTAATATTTTTATAAAATTTCCTAATAAAGCAGCATTCAAACCTGAGGATAATCGAAGTGTCCTTTCTTAAAAATTCAAAACCCATCAAACCAAATAGGGATTTTTCTTTTGCTCATCCTAATGTAAATCAAGAGCTTCTGCAATGAACCAAGGAAGATGATAGCAATTAGAAAGTTTAGGGAAGGGAAACATTGATCCTTCTGCATACTGCCCACACTAAAAAGGAACATGTTCATATGTCTGTCCAGTGCCTGATGGTTTTGGAATGCTAATACAGAAAAAATGAAACTAAAATAGCTTAAGAAGCACCTACCATACAGCTCTTTCACACTCTACTAAGAGGAAAACAACCTCATGTTTTCCAGACTCTGAATTCAGCAATGGTCCTTGCATTCAGCTGGATAATTTTCAAGTCATTAATTCAGTCAAATTCCCTACTATTTCACATCTTCAGTGAGAAAAATGTCCTGTCTGCTGATTGATATTTCTTTTTTTCTTTTTTTTTTTCCTCCAGACTTCTAGCAGGCAAAGCTGCTGAAAACCTCCTTCAGGGCAAAACTATCTTTTGAATTTTATCCAACTTTTTTTAACAGCTGTGATAGTCTTACAGGGAGCTTGTAGGTGAGTACTGCTAACTGAATCACTGTCTACACCCGTGCAAAGGACAGACAAAAGCAGATAAATTGATTACTGAAGATGGAATTAAAAAAAATAAATCCCTGTATTTCTAATTATGTTCTTTTTAAGTATTTTCTGAATCTTAGCAGGAAACAATATGAATGAAAGTAAACCAGAAATAAGCTAAAAAAATACAAATTCCTGAAAGTATCAAGAAAATAAAAGATGATTACATTAACATAGTAGCTATAATAAAAAGTCATCCTTCCTGACTTACACAAAAATGTTGCATATACACATTCAGATATTGAAATAATTTCTTGGGCACTTGCTGAATGAGATCAGATTTATGTGAAAGAACAGAACTGGTAAAACCATCCAGTTATCTGACTCGAAACCATTGAAACTTGCCTGGCTGCTAGGCTTCATTTCTGCCGTGCATGGAAATTTACAACCTGTGCTGAATGCCTGTGGTTAGTGCACCTGCATCAGGAGGTGGTGTGGGCTGTGGACTTCAAACTGACATGGCGTCTTGTAGCAGCAACTACTAGATCTGCCTGGATAGTAAGCCCAGCACAGAACCTGATAGGAAGTGTGTCCACTTGTAATCATTCATATTTTGTTTTCCTTACTGATACCATTTGGATCCAGCTACAGCTATTCTAATGAATTATTGAAACCTAAGTAGATGATTAATTTCCAGAGACTTAATCACAAAATTCAGGTCCAGTTCAGTTTTGCTGAAAGATCTGCTGAAGTTCAAGAGCTTTTCAAGATGAATCCACATGTAAACATCAATGAAGGAAGAATCCCAATTTTTACTCCTGAAACTTTGCATGATTCTGACTTGAAAGCAGAGTAAAGACTGATGACTGCAATTGCACTTTAGCTGAGGTTAACTACAGCAGGAATGAAACCCATATGAATCAGATTTGAAGAAGTGCTGTGCGCTGAAATCATGTAGGTCCTAATAACTCTATTGGCAGCTTTAGGAACCTAGTTCTGACCATGGTAATGCCAGTGTAGATCATCTTTTTTTTCTGTAAAGAAGGGTAGGTGTGAAATCAGGACCAGACAGTAGAGTGCTAAATAACAAAAATAAGTTGTATTAGAACCTAATTATTTTATAATGTGATAAATTTGCTGTTAAATTAACAATAAGTAGATGTCATAAAAATCTGTGTGTAACATCATGCCTGGAAGAGACACCACAGCAGAATTACTCTGAGGGTGAATGTACTTTGCAGGAATCTCACAGGATATTGCATTCACAGCTCCTCGCTGCAGCAGAGCCTTCTTATTGCAATAGTTCACCATGGATATGGTAACACTCTGACTGCCAGTACAGAAAGGACAAAATCACTTTCAGTGGTAATACTGAAGGGGGAAATTGCATTTTGAATTTGGGAATTGTGTTAGAAACGTTGCTTCTGCCATGGCCCCTGCACTTCTACTGAAAATGTTTTTGATTCTGTTTACAGTCTCTGTTAAACTGTTTTCAAGATAAGTTCACATAGCTATCTGTTTCCTTCTATAGAAATATATGGACATTTTTCAAATCTAAACTTTACTTCTCATACAGGAAGAGTTCTCTCGGTACTCTCAGTACCATGAATCTTGACAAGTGCAAATCCAACTGCCTGGGTACAGAGGGGAACAGACGAAAGGTCTGAACTGTGTGTGACTGTATCTTGAACCATCTGCAAGAGAGAGGCAAGATACTGCATGATGGCCATTAGGCTGGGCGTCCTTTTCATGACTGATAACCTGCGATACTTATCTGTAGAAATTGTCTTACAAGCTCTGCAGCAAGGAGTAATTACAACAGCCAGTCACTGCAACCTCTACCTGGATTCTAAAATGTCTCAAGGACATTAAGAAGAGACAGTGTGGCTGCAGAGAGAGCACTTGTTGAAAGGGAAAATTACAGACCTTTTTAGTTCCCAGAAAGAAAGGAATATTAATACTTCTTGGAAATGAAAAGGACACACTTAGCATGACCAGTATGCTAAGGTAAAAACTATTCCAAACTGGCATGACTAAAATCCTAGTGGTTAGAAACATGAGGCTACAAAAAATCCTTCTATTCCCTCAAGCAACTGCTTCCATCCTAACTTTTCACAAAGCTTTCAGCTGCTGCCTGTCACACCAGGACCCTTTTGAACAACAAGGAGGAAGATGTGGGAGTGGAAATAGCAACACGCTGTTGCCTTCCTTGTAGGCAGTAGTTTGTGTAGCAATAAATATTATGTGGTGCTAGCAGGTGTATCGATAATTATAGCAGCGCAGTATACTGGGTGAAAGAATTGCATTGTCTGCAAGGTCAACTGAAAAACGTAAGAAGTAGCATTTATGGGAAGTGTGTGAATTTTTCATTATCTTAATTCTTATTTAGTGAGGAGCATCTGGCAGACTTTATCAAATAGCTTTTTGTCTTTTTTTATTTGCTACATTTCTACATAAGCAAATTAGATAAGAACTTGTAAGAGAAGTGCGACCCAGTCAATATCTACTAGAGGCAAAGTTGGAGACATGGCAGAATGTAGATGCACACACACAGAGTCACAGAATCACAGAATCACAGAATGGGCAGGGTTGGAAGGGACCTCTGAAGATCATCTAGTCCAACCCCCCTGCTGAGCAGGATCACCTAGAGCACGGTGCGCAGGATAGCATCCAGGCAGGCTTTGAATATCTCCAGAGAAGGAGACTCCACAGCCTCTCTGGGCAGCCTGTTCCCGTGCTCTGTCACCCTCACAGTAAAGAAGTGCCCCCTCATGTTGAGCTGGAACCTCCTGTGTTTCAGTTTGTGCCCATTGTCCTGTTGCTGGGCACAACTGAGAAGAGACCAGCTCCATCCTCTCGACACCCTCTCCACACATACGTATATGCTAATCTCTCATATGTTTTTCTACTCTGAGTGCTCCAAACACAAGACGCATTCAGAGGGGATGAGATCCCACCTGCCAGGACTATCAACTGTTGCCACACGACCATCACTTACAGCAAACTTTGCAAACGAGCTGCATCTAAACCAGGATCTATTCAATGTGATGTCAATGAGGCCTGGGAGGTCCCGGTCTTCCAGCTGCAGGACTTCACTCCTTGTTGCAAGAGTGGAGTAGCAGGGAATGATGAGATAGAGTTGCTGAAGAGCTCCCTGTGATCCTCATCTCTGGTAAGCAATTCCCCACATACTTTGCAGGCTCACTGTAGAGTTAGTACAGTCATTTCTATTTCTGATATCTCTATGAAGAAAGCCCACTGACCTCCCCCTCAGCCCCATCACTTAACTTGGTTGGGCTCCCTTCTCATAGATGGACAGCCTTGCAGCGAGAAAAAGTTCCTCCTCATTTATCTTTATTGGAAGGGTCTTCAAGTGGGAATTCCCACTGCTCTGGTCAGCAGGGTTACACTCCGTTTCAACACTGCTGTCAGCTTTCCACCAATGCAGCTAATTTGGAAAACCTGTTCTACAGCATCTTTATAACTTTTCCAATTAAGATGTTCAGGTGGAGAACTCTTTAGTAGGGGCCAAGCAACCTTATCTCTTTCTCTCACGTTAGACACTGCTGACTTGTGCTGTGCCAATGCACGTATTTAGATTTCCAACTTTTGAATGTATTTCCATGAGTTTTTATTTCAATGGGTCTCCTTCTCTAGGTTCATGATCTAACTTACTGCCTTATACTTTTCCAGTTGAGAACTGCACAAACCCATGGTGTCCTATTATAGCTGTTGACATGGAAACATCATAAGAAGCTGTTGGTTGGATTAGACAGCTTTTTCAAACAAAACAGACAAAACTTAAATGCATGTTTTGCTGACACTTTCAGCCATTTTAAGCCACAGACAGACAGTTTATCTTCATTGTCACTTTTCCCCCCTGCACTGATGGATCATGTTCTGAGTCTCTATTTAGAAATGAGGCTGTCTGAAGCTGTGACTGTCTTGGTTATAGAAGTTTCAAACAAATCCTATTTCCACATGTGGCTAAAGTCTTCATCATCATCTTCTGGCTTGGAAATGATTCTAGCTGACACTTTCCTGCTGGATGAGGCTCTGAACGAGAAAGCAGGCAGTCCCACAAGGGAACTGGAAAGCAGAATACGGGTGCAAGGAAAAGCTATTAAAATATCTCTTTAGAAAAGAAAAAAGGTGTGCTGCTTCTTTAGAGCAAGCAACTCATGTCAAGCACATTACCTGTTCTGGGACATTATTTAAATAACTTATGAAACAGAACAATAAGGAAAAAGGCCAGAAGTATGTACTATTTACTCCTACTGAAGCTGCTAATAGCAAAGCTGTTTCAGCAGGCATTAATAATTCAGCACTAAGGACATGATTTCAGATCTCAGCCAGTTATTTCATATCTAACAAGTTTTACCGATAATGTAAAGATAAAATGAATTAGACAAGAAACACTTTGATAAGGAGTTGCTTTATATTCTGAACTTTAAGCAGAGCTTGTTATCGGAGATTACTGTAGGCTGCAGTTTATTCTCATGGGGATCAGTCCTTCGAGGTGCTCAGTACCACATGCATTAGCTCTTCATCTTGAACACAAAGTGTTCAATGATTTGCAGAGCCACAACCACATACAAATAAAACTGGTTTTCATCCATTTTTGACACAACTGGAGAATCATCCCTTGGAGACAGGGTTGCTGAGTTGTTGGTTCACACCACAGCTGGGAATGGTGCATTGGGCTGGGGCAATGTGTAGTCTCCCCAGGCAGAAACAGTGATGCAACCCTGCAGGTGCTCAGCATCTCTGGGATCTCATGCTGGATTCCAGGGGTTACCCCATACCAGATTTCAGAGAAGACAGCATGGGTGAGTTGGTGGGCGAGAAATACATGAGATGCAGGACCGCATCTCAGGAAGGAATCAGCTGGACCCATTTTGCACCAGGTACCTAAGCGCAGTAGATCTGATAAACTTGAAGATATGAAGGAGAGAGCTGGTGTCAAGCCGAGGCGAGGCTGGTTTGACTGATTTGTTTACAATTTCAGTTTTCACTCTCCATTAACTGCTTCTTTTTTGTCTATGAAATATTATTTAAAATTGCAAACTAACCTCATTTTTCCTTAACTGTTCATTAGTATCAACACTGCAAAATAATAAGAAATATAGTAAGTGTCAGGAAAAACTACAGCAGCTTGTGAGGTGGCTGATAGTTGTGGCTGATGATATATCAAGTGCATTGATTTTCATAGTCCTAGGGTATAGGTGAGGCATATTGTTATATTTACAGCATCACATTTCAGGGCTTATTTTATCACCAAAATGCAATCAAAATATAAGCCCAAAGGCTTTTGAATTGTGAATACTTCAATAACAATAATGATAATTCTCACATCCATCTTTCAGCTGAGAGCAGTAACACTCTCTAAACATGTCCGAATATTAGGAAGCACGTCTTTACTGTATGGGTGACGGAGCCCTGGCACAGATTGCCCAGAGAGGCTGTGGAGTCTCCTCCCTGGAAATCTTCAAAAGCCACCTGGATGTGGTCCTGGGCACCCTGCTCTGGGTGTCCCTGCTTGAGCAGGGGGTTGGACCAGATGGACCCAGAGGTCCCTTCCAACCTCAGCCATTCTGTGATTCTATGAACACAGCTGAGTGTCTTAGTTAAGGCACTTCATTTAAGGATCTATGAAAACTTCATGGGCATAATTCACAGAAATGCAAAATGCCTGCAGCTCCCACTGACATCTGTGAGAAGTCACCTCAATAAAATCAGCCTGTCTCCAGAAATTCATTGTTCTCAATTTTTAGCTGATTTTTAAAATTTCTTATGTGGTCTATACTTAGTGCAGCAGGATGAGGAACTTGGTAGTTTTTGTAAACAACAAAAAAGTGGTCCTCCATAAACAGTCTGAAGTTCATGAGAAAACATTGCGGAATAAAAGAGTTGGTCTCATTTTCCTGCTTCTTTTTACACAAAATCATAGGTTATGTGAGCTAAATACTAAACATGAATTTCAAAATAATAAATAATCTCTGTATTGGACATATTGCCTGTTGTATCAGGTGATCTTGTCTTCTAGCATATGCCTCATCTTTCTCTGCTTCTCAGTATCTCTGATAATTAATAAAGAGCTGAATGAACAGTTGTTCAATTATACTGGTTCAGCTCCTGAATATCCACCTGGGGAAAAGATCTCCCAGGCATGCAGAGAGACCCTCCTTGCTTTGAAAAATAAACATTTGCACCATTTCCTTGGTTCTGACTCAGAACATCGCTCACTGAAGCCAGTGAAAATGCTTACTGCTGCCAGTGGGATCTGGAGAAGACCCTGTATTCAGAGAAAGAACAGTGAAAACATAGTAATTGAATATTCAGAAACTCATACTAAACCAGTACATGTGAAATGAGTAACTTCCCAAACAGGTTTCAATTTTGCAGTCTGAAATGGCATTTCAAGTGCAACAACCCATTCAGATTTTGTGTGTATCTATCTAACCACTTCCAAACATGTCTGCTAAACGCCATCAGAAAACCCAAGTTTCTGTACTATGCCATTTAGCACAGATTTTCCAAATGCAGTTTTCTGCTCTGTGCTATAATTTGGACCATTCAATTGCCTAAGAATAATCCAAGGTAAGTGAACAAACTGTACTAAAATTTCAATTCCCCCCACTTACATTTCAGTAAAAAGAATTCTAATAATTTCTATCATGCCATTCAAGTACAGGCACGGCTCTGTAAGCTCTAGCTATCAAAAGCTCTATCAAAATCAAAAAATAATACCTAGGTGCCAAACTCACATTCAGTCTCCAGAAATTTAGACTGACCTACAGTGCTCTGACGCCTGAGAGAGATGTACAGTGTGACGCCATAGTTGGACTTAATGATCCTTGTGGGTCCCTTCCAACTTGGGATATTCCATGAATTGTAAACTCACCCAGCTTGAGGACTACACACTCAACATGAGTATCAACTACTCTCAACAGTGCTAATGAAAGTGGCAAATTAATATAGACAGAATTCTGGGGGATAAGAAAAAACCAGACTACTTTAACAAGACTGACAATGTTTCAAAGCTATGTTGCAGTGTCTTGTTCAAACACACAGCAGAAACATTGACAGCACAAACAGCCGTAGAGCCTGGTGTTACTGCTTCTGCAAGGTACACATATGCACACTGTGTGTGTGTCTGTGTGTGTCAGTATGGGTGGGATTCAGGTCACACAGCTTTGAGTGACTGTTATATAGATGTTTACATTTCAGCTAATCACCTGAGGCTCCTTCCACTCAACTGTGAGAAACAGACATTTTTAGGGCATGACTCGCCTGAGCAATTTTAGATGTCTACTTCCGAATTAGATGAATTGTACTCTGAAAGTGCCAAGAGCACTCCACGGACTCTAGAGAGAGACTAGGCAACTAGCTTAAGTGAGGACAACATGCATGTGGATGAAACATATATTTAACACTAGCATGTATCTATATAGATATTTATATATACATACGTATTCTCTCTCCTTGCAATAGAAAGGTGTGACCATTTCATACCTCTCTGGCTGCTTCCCTCAGTAACTCCTTGCAAAAAAAATCCAAGGAAATTACAACCTTTATCACTTTTCTCCTTTTAGATCTACACAGTAGAGCTTTCCATCACCCTTACTGATATTGTCTCATGTTCAGATTTCACCACCAGGATGTCCTCAAAACTAGCATTTATCACGTGGATGTCAGACTGCTCTTATCACAACCTGCTGTGCAGCTCTCCCAAGAGATTTTTGCCCATGGAGCCCTGATCTGATACTCAGTGGCCTATGGGGGTTCAATGTCCCCAAAATGACAGTGAGATTGAAGGGTGGCTGTAACAGACATTACATAAAACAATCCCTGCATGCCACATGTGATCTTTACAAACTGCCTCAGCCAAAATTTTCAATTGTAACTCAGCAAAGTTCCCAAGTCAGAATTTCTGTGATCTGTTGGCAATCAAAGATTTTAAACAATACGGCATCATGCTGATTTCTAAGAAGCTCAGGAAATGCACATAAAGGTGTCTAAGACCTAATAGAGAATTCATTGTGCTGGAAATTGGAGTAAACAACCCAGAGTGTCTCAACCTTGACTTCCTTTCAGCTGCTGCTAAGTTGCTATGGCAAATCTTCAGATTCTGTTCCTTAGGGCTCAATGGAAATGAACCAGAACACACTCATTTTTAACACATAATGCTTTGTGTTTGTACAGCACATTGCTATCAAAGCTACAAAATAATTAGCATTAATTCCAGCTAGGAGAAATTCCAGCTTCCAAAATTACAGCTGGATCCATCCCTGCCCCAGCTCTGATTTCCACACCTACCTTTACACCTAAGTGTACAATTTGCATTGTGCTGATAGATTTGAAAATAGTGCTGAAGTTGAAATATCTGCATTTCAGTGACCTCATCCAGTCCATTTATATAAGGCAATAAGTAGCCATGATTAGGTGCAATGATTTTTGGTCACTGATGGTATCAAACAGATTTTAAACAGTAAAACAGCAATGGAAGGATTGGGGTGTCTATAAAGCTTTGAGTTGTTACTGCTGAGGGATACAACACCCCAGCACCTGTTTGTGGCTTTGGCCCACTGGAATTTTTAATTACAGCCATTCTTTCAAAAGCTGTCTGGTTTGAATAAAGATTAAAAGGCACCATGGCTGTTTATTCTAGGCTTATCTGATTATTTTTTTGTGTGTAAATCAACAACAACATAAGAAAGCAATTCTTGGATGTCAGATGATTCCTTGAAATCCTTTCCTTTGTACATATAGCAGCAATAAAATATGTATTACTGAGGTATCTACTTTTATGCTCAGAAATCTAGCACAAGTACTTTAAGTTCAGAAGGAACCTAGTAAATCAACAGAACAAAACCCCTTCATCATGCTTAAGCTCTCAATTTCCTCCAAAGCTTGGCAATTTTATAGTAAAGTTTCAATAGCTGCTTGCATTCACAGAATCACAGAATTACAGAATCACAAGGTTGGAAAGGACCTACAAGATCATCCAGTCCAACCGTCATCCTATCACCAATACTACCCACTAAGCTACTAAACCATATCTTGTAGCACCTTGTCCAGGCGCCTCTTAAAAACCGCAAGGGTCGGTGACTCCACCACCTCCCTGGTCAGGCCGTTCCAGTGCTTGACCACTCTCTGAGAGAAAAAGTTTTTCCTGATATCTAATCTAAATCTCCCCAGGCGCAACTTGTGGCCATTACCTCGAGTCCTATCATTAGTTATCTGGAAGAAGAGGCCGACCCCCTCCTCATCACAACCTCCCTTCAGGAAGTTGTAGAGTGCAATGAGGTCTCCCCTGAGCCTCCTCTTCTCCAGACTAAACAATCCCAGCTCCCTCAGCCGCTCCTCATAAGACTTGTGTTCCATACCCCTCACCAGTTTTTCATTCACCAGATTTTGTAAAGGACAGTACTGTACTTCCCTAATGCTTAACTCTTCTGTCCTCATTTTGGTTGGGACAGAATGTTCTTCCTAGCAGCTGGTATGGTGCTGTGTTTTGGATTTAGGATGAGAAGAATGCTGGTAACACGCCGATGAGAGCACCGTTGTTGCTGAGCAGTGCTTACACCAACCAAGTCAAGGACTTTTCAGCTTCT
>VXAL01019916.1:22949-40411 GCA_013399475.1 Chauna torquata
CCCCAAAAAAAAAAACCAAACCCTAGCAGTACTGCACCTAAACTGAAACTTCAGGTTTAGCTGGCCAAGATCAAAACCATGATCTACAAAATCCTGCCCAACCCACTTCGGCATCTGAGGGTATGCAGGCACCAACATTTTTACTGCTGAAGTGACTTAGATACCTAAAATCCTGTCGCCCCTTTTACAACTGTATAGGTGGGTACCTACATGGTGTGGAGGTTTTTTAAATAACCACCTCCCTTTTGAGCTTCCTATTGACTAGCTTTGATGGCCTAGATGTTAGCGATAGGTTGAGTGTTGCTGTGACTTAAGTCCTTTCATACATATTGGCCAAGGACTTTTTCAATTAAAGTATGCAGTATAGTGAAATTTTAGGTTCAAATTCTCCAAATCACTTTGAAAATGGCCTAAAAGACTATTTATTGTACTTGAGCACACAAAAAAGCTCTTGGAAGTCTAAGGTGCATTTGAGAGGCCAAAAATGAATGCAAGAAACTAAACCTCAAGAAATTTTTAGAAAATCATAGTGAAAAATCAAATCATTTCTAAATTCAAAAATAGTAAAGAGATTTTATAGGTGTTGATTCAATGATACCTTTAGTCATAAAATAAAGAATAGCTAAGATAAATGAATAAAGATACAGAAGCTCTTTTGTGAGAAAGAGCTATAGAGTTTTATAAAGTTACACTGCTATTATTTTTCACTTTTAAGTTTATAGTAAAGATTGTATCTTTGATTGAATTTAGAGTACATGAAAATAAAAAAACCCTGATCTTACAAATAAAGTTAAGCAACAGAAATGCTGACATATTATATACAACAGGGAAAACAGCAACGCAGCATCACAGTCCAAGTCTTTATTAGCTTGAACTCTTTTAGTGTTGGCATTTTTAGAGAAAGAGAAATTCTTTCTGTCAGCAGGTATCAAAATTTGCTTTCCTGTGTAATTCAAGATCATCACTGTTTGCTTCTAGATGATAATAGATTTCATAATTGCTGCTTTTGTGCTTCTAAAATAATGCATCTCTAACCCACTTCAGCAAATGCTGAAGCAGTGATTGCTAATTAGCAGGTGGGAGGTTGGAAAAGGCACAGTATATGTCTTGGACTCCACTGGGGTGTGGAAGGAAAGTAAAATTTTTTGGTTGTAACAGACTATACTACTAAAAAAAAAAAAAAAGACGAACTAGAAAGGCATTAGTTAGAGACAGAATTTTATCACCTCAAAAAGAATATTTCAAATACTTCTAGACACTAGAATAAAGGAACAGCTGCCAGACCAGCTTCTCCATCAATATCAATTTGGCATCACTTCAGTGGATCCAGGCCAGTTTAAACCTTCTGATATTTTTTTTATTGTTTTGTTTTGTGGAAATACAAGTTATATGCCACTATGGCGAGTCATGAACTTTTTGTCGTGGACATCTGAGATAGAGATGAGCATGACATTGTTATTATGGTAACATTATTTATGCTATTTATGTAAATCTTTTTTTCTCCTCTGTTTCATCTTAGCAGATGTCTTGGTTGAATGGTTTAAGATTTAAGATAACAGAAGAATGCATTTGTTTCTAAAGTGAGTATTTTCCATTTCTGCCCTTTACCCACGGTGCTGTCCAGCTACCCCATCTTACAGACGGAGGCCAGAAGAAGGTTAGCAGAACAGTGTCAAGATTTAGGAGGACTGGGACTGATTCTTGCTTTCCACTGATTTATAATGTGTACCTGGGTGAGTCACAAAGAGTCTTATCACACTACAGCACCTAAGGCACAGATCTGGGTGCTAGACTGACATCGTGTCTCTGACTATACGTGCTATGTGCCTAGCATCGCACAGCTCTGGAAGCCTCTGGAAGTACTGCAATACACATAAAAACAAAAGTGAAAGAGTGGGCATAAAGACATGATCTGCTAATACTTTTAATCTTCTGGTTAGTATTTTCTGTCTTTTGTTTATGACTTTTTTTTTTGCTTAATATTTATCTTGAGTCAATTTTTGCTAAAAGTACCCTGACTGCTGTTTTTAGATGATTAGAAGTTCAATTCTATAGTTTCTATAGTCTGAGGTTGCAAGCTTGCATGTAGCAAGTTAATGATGGTGAAAAATCCTTGTGGTCTGTGGTAATTTCTTAAGGAAAAAAAAAAGATACATACTCCGATTAGGCACAGTTCACTGTACCTTTCCTTCTTATACACACCAGACGTGCCATGTCTGGTGCTGGCCACCACCAGGGACATGATTCTGCATAAGACTGGCGTTGGATCTCATATGGTATGGCAAGTGCTATGCTTTTAATTAGTCCAAAAGATCAATTAGATTTAACATCAGCTAAATGCATCACTTTACAGGAAAAAAATGCACACAATTCTGATGCCATCAATAGGCAATGCAATAGTGTGCAATATTTATTGGAGAAACTGTTGCTTGAATAGCCTTGCTCCATTCAGTATGCACTGAGCAACAGAAAATGTTATGCTGCTATTTCTTATCAGTCGTAAAGCTCCCCTGAGCTCACTCAAAGGAAATGAAAAACACAGATTTCAATACTGAGAAAAGGAAAGATACATTTATATTTTATTAGTTTTTATGAGTTTGAATATACGTGCTTGTTTTTATTGGAATATTTTCAACACACCTTTTCAGGAAGCTTTCAACAATAATGACACAGGCATATTTACTGACTT
This sequence comes from Chauna torquata, assembly GCA_013399475.1. Taxonomy (NCBI): domain Eukaryota; kingdom Metazoa; phylum Chordata; class Aves; order Anseriformes; family Anhimidae; genus Chauna; species Chauna torquata. The sequence continues at coordinate 25,639 of VXAL01019916.1, forward strand.
TACTCATTGCTTTGCCCTTTAAAAATTCAGCACAGTAGGACCATTAATGTCTCTGTTTTTTGATATTAGTTGGTTGTCTTCCTTTATGAACATATAAGTAAAGCCTTTACACTTGAGCCTGTCTTCAAAAATTTCATTCTGTAGCTGGCCTCGTTGCCTAAAAGTCACTACTAACTTTATTTTCATTTACCTTATTACTGAAAATGCTGCTTCTTCCATTTGTTTCACGATTAGATACAGCCCTTATATTGTGTTAGTTGTGAATATAAATACACCTGAAAAGATATCTTCCTCCCACGATACATTCAGGAGACTAATACTGTGCTCTATTCATAGTCACAGGGAATGTAATTCCAATCCAAATTAGTCTCTGGAAGCTTTAGTTTCAGCAACTTCATGCCTCATAATGAAAGAGATGTACTGAAATAAATCAAGCTATTAGTGAGTGACAAGGACTTTGTATCACACCGAGGTGTTATTCTACCTGTCCCCTTAAAGCCTGTCCTTGGCTTACGAAGTGTCTGCCTGGACTCTCTCAGATGGGAATTTCTTGTCGTTTCTCCCAACTGTTGAAGAAAGCTGCATGCCGCTCAAGAGCTTCAACAAACAACGCTGCCTTCCCTCCAAAGATTTTGGGAACCTTTTCCCTGCACATAGTTTTACTATATTCTCAAAAACTTGTTCCATCTTTATTTGAATTGGTGCACACTCAAACTAAACAGGACTGTCTGGGGCACTTTTTCAAATTCCACGAGGCTCACACTCAGCTAACATCTTGGACAATGTTGTGTGTACCGGTCTGAGGAGGGGCAAGGCAAATAAAGAGCACAGAGTCAGATCTGCAACAAACATATCACATATGGTCTGCCTTGGCAGCACAGTGTGAGATCTTGGAAAAGCTGGGCACATCTCTTTACCCCAGGCATAAGACTTGCACAGCCACGCTTGCCCAGCAGAGCAGCATATGTCTCATTAACCTTGATGGCTTTGTAGGAGTTACTGTTTTGTACAGTGCAGAAATGTTTAAAGATACTTCTGGTGTTTTAGATATAAAATGACTCTCTGTCAAGGTGAAAAAAGCTTCCCTGCATTGGAATCCTCTCTCTTCAACAAATATTTATGTGGGACATTGCAAAGAAACAAAACCTACTTTCTATTAATAGCTAAGATAATTCATCTAGCTATTTCATTGCTTCAGGCTAGTGGTGGAGGATCTTATTTTCAGACATTTATTCAATTTCCACAATTCCCTATCCAAAATCATAGTTCTGGGGCAATTGTTACTTGTTATTATTGCTTCATGGCTTTTTTCTTGCTTCTGCTTTTTAACAAGAGCAGTTCTATTTCTTGGGAGCTGAGCATATTATACTGATTAGCTATATCTTCTTAATGATGATGTTGGCTTAGCCTGCTTCCAGCTCTTAAAGACATGAATTGACAGGAGGAAACAAAATACAGAGGTGACTGCTTCTAGAGTTTCTTAGGCATGGCAATACAGGGAAGTAATTTTTGTGGTCTTCACTAACGCTGTATCTACAGTGGGTGGCTAATCCTCTTTTTCAGACTCTCATGGTAAGTAATTCCTTCCCTGCCTCCAACTATTTATAAGTTTCCTCCTTCTAAAAGTCTTGTGGGTGCCATAACACTACATGGCTCATGTGAGTTTTCCCAACCAGGTTTCAATAAGAATGAATCATAGAATCATTTAGCCTGGAGAAGCATCCAATCCAACCTTTATGAGCTAGGTTAGACTGTTTAACTTACTTACACTAACCCGGCTGAGTCTGGTTGATGCAGACCGGGAAGCACTCAGATACGAAGCTCTGCCTGCAAAAGTGAAGAGGCAGGATACAGCAATACAGAGCTGGGGCCAGACCAGGGCAGGTGGTATCTTGCATTGTATGCATAAGATGCCACCTGGATTCAGGTTGTACTAGACCTTGTTGGTAAAAGAAAGAAGGTACAGTCCTACTTCTCCAACTTCAGGATCAATAACAACTTAACTTGACTAAGGAGAGACTTGACCTGCCTAAGAACTGTGCAAGAATTTTTTGAAATAAAAGGGGAAATGTAGATCAGTCTGACCTGTCTGATTTTCAGACAAAAAAGAAAAAAAAAAAAAAAAGACGCTGCTAAATCAGAGCTCAAAACTCCCAAGTGAACTTTTATGAAAACTTTCACAACAAAGACATCATAAGTCAGTTTTTTGCTTATATACCATAAGTTCCATAATTCTGATATAATCAGACTGGTAAGAGATAACCATGGGTTTCCTAAAACAGTTTCTTTCTGAACATAGAGTGGTGGGTCGGCTAATGTGCTTTTATTAATTCTATAAACCAGCATGAAAGCTGGTAAAAAGGGAAAAACAAACAAACAAAAAAACACCTACAAGTCATTTTAAAAATATAAGTTAAAGTAGAAAATGAAATAGTAGCAAGAACACCAGTATTACCTGATGTAATTATACACATAACAGGATAGTTTTACAGACTAGCTAAAGCAGAGATCGGAAGGACCATCAGGAACAGAACCAGAATTTTGGTAAAAGTGTTATGAAAATAAACATGGATAAACTGAGCTGGGTTGAACTGTTTTGCTATTGTGATTAGTGCCATGTGCTTACATTGAATAATGTAATTAATAAATGATTCACTCCCTGACTTCGAAATTTGCTGGGTAATAACTGCCTCCTGTACTCCTTCACTTTCCTATAGTCAGTTGTACTGCTTTTCCACACAAGAGTATCTTCAGCCATCTCCTAAGGCTGTCTGGGACACTCCAGTGAATTAAAAAGAACTGAGCAAAACTAGAAACAAAAATATTCATTTTTACCATCAAAAAAAAAACAAAAAACAAAAAAACATGAAAAAATCCCCAATGTCCTGAACAAAAAGAAAAGCATGCAGAAAGGAATGAAATGGATAAATACATCTCCATACATGTATTGATTTTTTTCTAATAGGTAGTATTGAAAGCAGCTACAAAATTATATTAGTTTGCTAGAGCTTCCTGATTAAGGGGGATTACCATTACTAATGCAAACAAGTAATAAGGAATGGATGAGCACATTACAAGCCTGAATGAATTTGAAAAAGAGAAATACATATATTACCTCAGGATAAGTCATGATCCCTGCATGCCTCTTAGCCCATTATAAGGAATATTTTGAGTAATGTGCAATGGGATATCTAGGTGCAAACACGTATGTTGTGCAATTGGCTGCTAGTTAGACAGACAGACTGTATTTGATGGTCTGGGTGCTCTGAAATGTTGATTAACTTAGGCATCAGACCATGTAAAATTGGAATAAATGTAATGCAAAAATATGTCTCACAATCACTGCTGTTACTCTTGAGCTCGTCACACACACAACCAGAGAAACCCACCCTTAAAGCACAAAGACCTAGCTGGACAAGCTGGTCTTCTTAAGCCCAGTTCCAGCTTTTACAGAAAACCAAAACCAAAAATCCTCTTCATAAACTGCTCAAATCTTGTCTTAGATTTAGTTCAATTTTGGCATTTCATAACTGTTGGAAGACCACACAGAGAATCCAGTCCTCGAATGGCTAGACTCATTCTTCTAACTAAATGCAGTTGAAGCTTGTTTATTGGCGTTTACACCAACACAGTGCCTCTGTGTAAATTGCTCTTTTCCATTGTCTATCGATTCTCTTGACAGATTTACAGAGAGAACACAATTTCACCTACCAATCTCCATTTTGCTAAATAACCAATCCAATTTTTGTTTCAATCTTACCTGCTATGCTTGCCTCTCCTTCATAATGTTTGTTTAATCTATATGTTCAATGGTTTAAATAGCAGTGCCCTATCATACAATATTAAATGATCCCTTAAAAAATCAGATATATTGCATCAATCATATTCCTCTTGTAAAAATTAAATGCATTATCAAAGACTGATATGAGGAAAATTTTCTGGACTATACATTTTATAAAACTATATTACTTTTTATCTATATTTTGCATTTACCTCCCTGTTTGTTTCTAAAGCTATATTTTTAAGTATGCTTCTGCATATGACTGAGGAGAGACTTATGCATCTCCCAATCTCTTGCGTACACATCATTCTTTTTTCTCCCTTCCTGATGATGGGCACTGTGGGTGTCATTTCCCAGATAAAGCACTATCTGTAGTTGAATAGATATTTGCAATGCCCTTACTACTCCCTGTGCTAATTCATCAGTGTTCTGTGATGGATTACCCAAGTCTGCCTAACCTCAGCACATAGGTCAGTTCTATGGAAAGAAGACCTCTGCTGTCTCCCTGATGTGCTAGTGAGCCACATTATGGATAAGGCTTAAAGATTAGCACAAAATGGAAGTGCTGAAAAATTCCCACCTGATATATATCCAGGCTTTTTATATTCTTTCCTGATTCTGACAAGCATCCCAGAATAAGAATGAAAACCTCATCAGCTGTTCCCAAGGACCAACAGTTTGTTCTCTGAAGTGAATGCTTTGTTATCCTAACGTGATGGGTATTTTTGTTTTATCAATTTTACACTGCCTTACAAAAAGTCAATTCAATGCACAGAGAGAGAGAATGCATACATACGTGTGTGTGTGTACATATATAGAATGCGGAGAGGGAATGCATATATATGTGTGTACATATATAGAACACAGAGAGAGAGGGGGAGAGAGAGGGTGGGAGAGAGAAAAAAAGGGGTTGTTGCAAATGTTAACTATTTACTGGTGCAGACTTTCCCCACAGTTACCAGCCTACAGCGAGTGACAGCAGTTGGATTGCAGTGCCATATGTTCCCTTGAAAGGCAAATTCTTTTAGATTCATTTTCAGTGGGGCAATCATAATTTTTAATACAGTGACAGTTTTTCAAGAGTGCAATCTATGGCTTTGCCCTAAGATTTATTTGACATCTGTTTATTATGTAACTCCCTGCAGACTGCCTTTCCTTTTCCTGAACAGGTTGTTGACAAAAGTGGTGATATTCTACAATATTATATTGACACTGTACTTTGGCTCAGCCTTGGTAGGCTCACTTCTCCAAGGATCTCTGATTTTCCACTTCACTACAGGTGAATGTTCAGAATGATTCAAGTAGGAAAAGGCAGTGGATCAAGATGATCCCTTCACTTATGTGATTCAGCCCTGATAAATATCACACCTATATAACTTTCAGACCCAGTTTGGACAGGAAGGGTCAAAACCCATAAACACTTCTTGAAGAATGAGTTATGACTTTAGTTTCCTATGCGCTCTCCCAAGAAAGACACATACTCGGATCAAATAAGAGCAACTTGGGTGAGATCATCTGGAAGTGCATTATGGTCTGGGATAAGCGCCCTCTGTGTGGTGGCAACTGACTGCATTTTTTGAAGCAAAGTGGGATGATTTAGCTTAGGCCATAATGATTTCTCAGATTTTCCCAGGTGACAAGTGATAGGATGCAAGGAAATGGCCTCAAGTTGTGCCAGGGGAGGTTTAGATCGGATATTAGGAAGAATATATTTGCAGAGAGCATAATCAAGCATTGGAAAGGGCTGCCCAGGGAAGTGGTGGAGTCCCATGTCCCTGAAGGTATTTAACAGATGCGTGGATGTGGCACTAAGGGAGATGGCTTAGTGGTAGGACTCGGTAGGTCAGGTTGATGGTTGGACTTGATGATCTTGAAGGACTTTTCCAACACAGATGATGCTATGATAAAGGATTGCATCAAATTGCATTGCCTAGCATTTTTCAAGGACAAACAGCACACGCTCACACAGTTGTGAGGCACCAGTAACTTGCAACTGGAACATGATTCTGAGCCATCAGAGTGAAGAGGAGCCAGAGAGGTTGCCAGCCTCAAAGCCAAATGGGAGCAGAAAGGCCTCAGGGAGCGTAAGTCACAATTATATCTTTTTACAGATGCCTGTGTAATTTGTTCCTAAAGATCCCCGGAGATGGAGACACTTCAACCATCCCAAACAGTCTATTCTGGTGTTGCACTCTCCTTGCAGCTGCCTTTATTCCTAATGCATCACCTGAAGCTTTTCTGCTGCTTTTTAAGAGCATTCCTCCTAGCTCACAATGGATAAAACAGTGTAGTAATCTGAAATATATCAAAACTAGAAATATAGTAAAATTAAAAATACTAATTAAAAGAGGAACACAGCTAAACAGGCAAGAAAGAATAGCTTAGCAAGTGAAAACCTTTTGAAAAAGTCTGCAAATGTCAGAAATGAGACCTTAAAGAACTGACTGTATTCCAAATGGGACAGATGAAGCTCATTACTGCCAGTGGCCTACATGTGATAAAATGGGTCAGTATTGCTACAGAAACTCTTTTGGTGTGTCCCTTGTAATTAGCACAAAAGTATTATTATTGTAATTAACTGAATCCCCTAGTACCTACTGCAGTGTTCATGGCTGTAAGCAGGTTAATGTGAAAATTAATTGGTGCTAATTCACTCAAGACAAGTGATGCCCAAACCAATCCAGCTGCAGTGGCATTTTGTGGAATAACAGTATTTTCCTGTTGACTTACACAATGCACTGAAGCTTCAAGAATGTCTCAAACCCATCTCAGCTTTCAGCTGTGATAAAACTCTTGTGATAGAGAACTATTTTCTTTGGATAAATTTATTGCAAAACTCGCTCCTAAGTGGATATGTAGGGTATTAGTTCTAGACATAGAAATTAAAGGTGTAAAATATTCAGGCAGCTTCTTTGGCCTGTTTCCTAGAGGTCCAAGGGGCTGCTTGGTCCCACCACAGACTCCTGATCTCCAGGATCCTGAGAGGATTATGTTGGACTTCTAGGGCAAAGCACTGCACTTTCCCTGGTGCCACGTACACAGACAAAACAAGATTATAAAATTCTTTTATGCACAAAAGTTTAAGTGGAAAAGACTGTAGGAACTTTCAGAGAGACTTGCACTCTCCCCTTCTCAGTCACTGTCAAGGTGACAAAATAATACAACCACTACCTGGAAGACTAAGAGAGACCATGCTTGAAGTCAAGCCATTGAGGTGTCTCAGCATTAAGGACAGAAAGAGACAAGACCATTAGTTTTTGTGCCTCCTGCTTTTTTTGTTTTCACTAAAAAAAAAAAAAAAAAAANGCATTGCAAAGAGCAGGGCTGTACTTCTGCTTCCGTTACAAGAAATGAAAATCTGGTTTTTTTTCCCTCTTTTTTTTTTTTTTTCAAAAAAAAAAAAAAAAAAAAAAAGTCTTGCAGTGCAGTGGGCAGAATTTCTGTTCCCTGCTAACATTAGGCTAAAGAAATAGTCATCACCTGCCAGTGCAGTAGGCCAAGCCAAGCTTCACAGCTTGAACTAAGCTGTCTTGTAACTGGGACTATTCTTGTACTGTCTGATCAGTGTCTAGCTATGCTAGGAACAGCTAACTAAGTTTTTTTGCTCTCTCTTCTGTAGTCCGTGTTAAACTAAACTTTTGCAACTTGCCTGGTTTGCCTTCCTTCACAAGGCTACAGTCCCATTTGTCCATTATGAATGCATAGAAACATTACTCCTTAAGTTTAAAGCTGCAGTCTTTGGTCATCCTCCTGCAGAGATATGTTACCAAAATAATGCCAAAGAGACCAATCACAATATAGTCGTGCTTCTTGATCCCTTCTAGTTCACTGCCCTCTCACCCTGTACACTGAGGTGGGCAGATGACAGGGGGGTCAAAAAGGCTGACCTAAGCCTATTGGGGTTAATCTTCTAGGGACCCAAATGAGAGGCTCAGCCACAGCTCTGTTCAGAGCTACCATCCTCCAGCGGACCTTCTCCCTCCACTGAGAAGAGGAGGAGCCTGGGGGACCAGCCTTCCTTGCCCTTACCAATAGCAGCAGGGTATTTGTCTGTGCCATGTCCTTTCTGTTCCCCGTCCTAAACATAACAAATCAAAACCCTGACCTCCCCTCCTCTTGACTCTTTCGGTTACAACTGGAGGATATAACTTCACAACACACTGTATTTTATGGCAAAAATAACCTACATGGCCTCTGCCTCACTGCCCTATCACTTCTCCTGTGGGGCTATACTCCATGGGGCCATTCAGTGACTAAAGATCAGTCCTCTTTTTAATGAACATAACAGTGGGGTCAATGAGCTGTGGCAAGGAGCTGAAAACAAGTGGGCAGTTGTGAGATCTTAGCAGCTTTACCAATGCAGCCGTCGCAGAACAAGGAAAACCACACAGCTTCAAGCTTCCCAGTTCATCCATCCCCTTTGCTGCTCCCTGGGCCCATCTATACCCCACTGGAGGCTCAGTGAGAGCCAGGCATCCTCACTGCAGCTCCCACAGCCCTCAGTGGTTGCTGAGCAGTGACCCTGTATTTCTTCACTTGCACACTGCCTGGCATACGTCGGTGTGCCCCATACCTTGTCTTTTGCCCAGCAAGAGTGGTTAGGTCCCACATTTCTGTCCTCTGCTCAGTCATCTGCCTCACTTCTCCACTGTTCCTCTTAAACTACCTGTTTACAATAAATTGGAGAAGAATTCCTTTTATATTTCCAAAGAATATGTAAGCCTGCTTTCTATTCCCTTTCTTCAGCTTAACTGCTCTTTTGTTTTCCCAAAGACTTCAGTGTCCCACTAATTTGAGATCTGGCAGGTTATGAGTTTTTTTGAAGAGCTGGCAAATTTGATTTTCCTTTCTGTGTATGCATCTGGGGCTTTTTCTTGTTTCCCTAACTTTTGCCAATTATTGAGCTTGTTGGGTTTAATTTGGCTCCATTCTCACAGCAGATTTCCATCTGAAGAGTGGCCCATGATGATTTCAGGTGCAATTTGTTATCATTAACTCAACTTTCCTTTTCACAAGGCCACTTAGGTGAAAGACAATCAAGTTGAGAGAGACTGGGCTGGGAGTGGAAACATCAGAATAAAGTGAATAAAGGGCAGTGAAACAAATTCTCTTTTCTATAGAATGTAGTGGGAAGCTTGCTGGAAGCTAGGCAGGTCATATTGGTTTAGACACTTTAATTTTTAAATACTATTAAATATGTATTTAGCAAAGGGCAATAAATAGAGCTTTATTTTTTTTTTTTTTGAAGATAAACAGAAAGCTAAGCATATCTGACTATTCAAAGCTTAGAAGATACATAAGAGGAGCTCCTAATGACCCTACAAATGCAGCTTTAAAATCCTTTTATAGTCAAGCTTTCAACAGGGCATAATAGTTCAGTTCATTACAAAAAATATATGTCTTTGAAATTACGAGCCTAGTTTGACTTTCATGTGTTATTAGCTCTCAGTGGAATTGAAGCATTTAAATTGATTGTAATGAGACATTAGCAGACACTATTACTGCAGCAAACCATTGCTGTTTTGAGATGGCTGGCTCAGGAGGCCTCTAAAAACATCCCAACAGGCAGCAAGTATCTTGCACTGACAAAAGGAAACAAAAATCAGCTTTGTAGAGGTTTGCCACACAGCTGGCTCTGCTGTGCAGCTCCTGCCAAATGGCTGCTCTGAAGGGCACCGGTAGCAGAGGGCAGGACCCTTCAAAGGGTGGGAAGGTACGCCAAGGGGGCTGCTGGTTAAATGTACATATGTTTTTAAATATACTGAAATGAATTTCTGCCAGACATTTAAATAAAAAGAACTAAATCACTAGGCAAAAAAAAAAAAAAAAAAAAAAATCAAAGCAGACTTCTCAAAGCAATAATCATCATTACCCACATATCTCTCATACAGAGGATGCTGATGGTGAATCTATTCCAAGAACTACAAGACTTTGTATTGTGTGACTTCTACCTCAGCTAAGTCTCTTCTGTTTCTCATTTTCAATATGTTGTATCACCCTTGTCAAGCTTTCCCAGTTTCTGCTACAATGTTAAATACAATTCAACAAATGACCTGTGCCAGAGACTCTCTTTCTCTTCTCTCAACTCACCTTTTTTGATTTCTTTGCTATCTAATTATGCCAAAAGCCTGGAATAGTCTCTCACAATTACCCTATTTTCACGAAGCTTGTAAGAACTTCATAGATTTAAGTCTGTCATAGATGCTTGTCCATGGATATATACATATTTTTGTTTATTCATTTATAGTGATCACGTAACCTAAATTTCTAAGGCAAGTACACTGAAAAAAAAAAATAAAAACCTGATTATGAAACACTCTGAAAAGAAACCATTGCAAACGTGACAGCTGCTAAGAATCACTGCAACTTTAATATGCCTCCTTCCCCTAGAGGTTACTATCCTTGCTGGCCAAGGAAACAGCTGTAGCATGCTCATGAAGGGCAGAAAAGGCCTGGAGAAGGCAGAATTGCCCTTTGGCAGTTTGAAGTCTTGCTGGAAAGCTTGTCAACCTTATTTACATTTTAATTTGCATGCCAGCCACTACAATGCTTTATATTCAGGTTCTGCTTTAAAGTATCTGCTCCACTGCAATCACACCGACCTTTGCATGTCTCCTCCCGTTATCCCTTGGGGCTGCAGCCCCAGCTTGCTCAGCTATCCACAGGGCTGGCAGTGAGAAATGTCAGGCCGAGCATGACATTTATCGAAACAGTTGGCTACACGTAAGGTAGCCTTTTCTTTTTTTCTTTTTCTTTTTCTTTTTTTTTTTCATTCCTGTAGGAGATTAAAGAGGGGCATCGGCAGTAGTTGCATCCCGTGAAAAGGGAGTGCTAAAGGAGATTCCCTTTCCTGCAAGACAGGAGGAGAACTGGCAGCATGTATAACCTGGCGGTGGTTGCCCCTGAGAGCAAAGATGACAGGCAGGATGAAAACGGGCAGTGACTAATTACTATTGACATTATTCTTACTGATGGACTGACAACAGAACTTGGCAGGATTATACCCACTGGCTAGTTAAGGGGAGCACTGCCATAAACATGCCCTGCTCCAGATAAATCACAGCACAGGCAGTGCTGTGTGTGCAAGAGCACAATGCAGGCATTAGCCCCCAGCCTGTCAAGCTGCTGCAAAAATACAGTCTTTCTTACACCCAGAATAACCACACTTGTAAACTTTCACAGATTATTCAACGTTTTATGAGAACTACCTTTTTTGCACCTTTTGGTCATTACAGAGAAGACTCTAGTGAACATATTTTGAACAAGAAAAGTTTTCAAGGTTGTTGAAGTACCCCTGGAATACACAATACTGTTTTTGTTGTCACTAGCTAATCCTGACTTTCTAATGAACTCATGGCTTGGCGATTTCCAGATACAGAAACATTCTCTTCTCTAAATTACATGGAACACCTCTGGGGATATGGATACAATAAACAATTTCTAAATCCATAACTTTTGCATTTCTGATTAATTTTGATCAAAAAACATCTTTACACCCCTGTGACTACAGGCAGCACTAGTAAGTACAAGGTCAAGCTGGGCTGTACTTTTTGCAGTAATATGAAGAGCCATATTTGGGGGCAATGAGGATTTTTTCCTAGGAGAGATTACAGATTTTTAACTCAGAGAGTGATTGACCTAAAAGCAAAATCTGGCTTGGCTACATGATGGTGAAGACTGAGGACCTGGGAAAGAAATGGCTGCATGAAAAACTGTGATGACTTCACATATTTTAAGCCTTGTCATTCTTCTTCACAATTTCACTACGAAGTTATGAAGGCACCAACATGGACAATGACAGAAGGAATAAAAAATTCTGGAGGGGCTGTTACTCTCTGTCTACAATCAAAAAAAAAAAAAANAAAAAAAAAAAAAAAAAAAAGCTAAACTTCTGGAGAGATCCAGGATCAAAGGACCTGGGAAATGTCAGTTGGATGGGACTTCTATCACGTTACAAGGCTTGATGCAGCAGGCATGGGAGAACAGGCTCTGCAACAGATTGGAGCCAATTATCAAAGTAATCCCATTCGGCCATAAAAATATCTAGTCATTTAATACTGCTAAGCCTTGTTTGTAATCACAGAACTTAATGAGAACAACTTTGAAAGGAAAGAAGGGAAATCTCTGGAGTAGAAAGGCTACTAAAGAGGACGTTAACATATGCAAGTAAATTTGAGGTTTTAAATTCTTTTATATAGGCCATACTCTACTCATAGAGGATTTTTTTTTGGATCAGCCAAGCCAATGCTGAAGCCAGCTTCAAGATTCTGAAAGTGCACTTTTGTCTTCATGCACTGTGCAACGCAGGCAAGTCTCTCAATTAAAGAACAGTTTCTTTTGTTTGAATGAGATTCTGTTTTACTTCTGGCAGGCAGATTTCAGTTCACAGAGTAGGGGAAGAAATAATTACCATCAACAGAAGGATGAATGGTAAACGAATCTATAATTCTTATTACCCACCAGAATTTCAAAGTGAACTTAAATTATAAGCAAGCACTTAGCAGATCTGAATAAAGGGGAAAAGGTATGGGGCAAAAGTAGTGGGGTTTAATTCAAATCTTGAACAACAAGGATAATATTTAGAAATGAGTGGGACTTAACATCTGGGAAGAGCCTGAGAAGTATTCTCAGAACACTGAGAAGGGTTCACATTTCTTTTGAGAAGTGTGGATCCTCCTTGCCATGTTTAATACATATTGGATGTCAGACCCCAAACACTAAGGAGTATTTAGTCACTGGATGTTCGTACTACATGTTACAGATTTTGGCCAGCTTACGTTGTAAATTCCTGATGGAGGGGAGCAAAGAAGCTCCAGATGGAGCTCAGTGGTTCCCAGTGAAAGGACAAGAAGCAATGGGCACAAACAGAAATACAGAAAATTCCATTTAAAAATTAGAAAACAAAACCAACCAAACAAAAAAACCCAAACTTTTTTCTTCTAAGGATGATCAGAAACAGAAGCAGGTTGCCCAGAAAGGTTGTGGAGACTCCATCCATGGAGATATTCAAAACTTAAATGGACATAACCCTGAGCAACATGTTGACCCTGCTAGTTCAGGTGGGTTGGAGTCCAAGATCTCCAGAACTGCCTTCCATGTCAACTACTCTTTGATCTGGTGACTATTGGTCTGATTCTCTGTGGTTGTATACAAACATAACATACAAGCAAAGCTCTTTCTCCTCTTCTGCTTAGAAATACCGAACTGGTAAACCATGGTGGCAAGATAATATATGGCTAACAACTTAAGTCCTTTAGAATGAAAAGCTCATTAGAAGAAATAAAGAATCACACTCAGTTGTGCTAGTGTCCCCTGGTTCACATTATTCTCCCTGGTCACGCTGCTGTTGAACAACTGGGTACAGCAATATAAAGGCTTAATATCCGGCTGTATTTAATATCGAACTCCTTGATATTGGTAGTGCCCATGATGGCTACAGGTCTGTCAGCATTTTCAAAGGTTTATAACAGCCATAAAAACTCATGAAGTATAGAAATGAGTCAACCAGTACTTATAATTGCTGGCATTTAGCACCAGAGAAGATGACTAAGAATCTATATTTGAAATACCCGGAGTTGGTGGAGTACAAGTACAAATCCTGGGGAAGATCAACTAAGCACTACTTTTTTGTGAATTAAATACACAGAATTGCATGCAGCTTACTGGTTGCAGAACTTTTAGGTGAGCACTTACTAACTCATTTATTCTACACTTTCAGTACACATTTATTCTGCTATTTGTAAAATGAGTATCATTTTGACTTGGCTTTCCTCGAATGCAAAATATTGTCATGTTTGGCATTCAGTTTCCTGCCCTTTCATCAGCAGAGGTGGCTGCATTTCATATGTGCAGAAATAATGTTTAGGAAATTCCCTGGGGTATCATTTTCAATGGAAGATGTCATATGTCTTACATGCTCAAAAACAACTAGACAGCATTTCAAATGGTCTTTCCCTTCTGTTTTAACCAATCCTACAAAAACTAAGTTAAAAGAAAAATTTAGGGTATTAGTGTCATAAATAAGGTCTCAGATGTTTCTCTGCCACAGAAGAAGTTTCATTAAAAAAAGGATATCCAGGATCATACATTTATTTTATTTACATATGTCAGTTCATGCAGTGTATCTATACGCTGCGATTTATGTAATTTGTCTGAAAGATGGCTGATAATCCATTCCACATGCTAACATAATTTACAATTATATTGCCTTTTATCCAAAAGAATCCTGATGTGTTTCACAAACAAGGCACTACAAACACCATATATCAATGGCATCCACCTCAAGAGTGTCAGTCATGACAGAAATGATGCAAATAAATCAAAGAACAGAACAGTGGCTAAATTAAACTGATGCGTGATCTGCAGATTGAGTAGATTAATTTAACAACTTTATCTGGACAACCTACAGATTTTTTCAGCGTCACCCTCAACAAAAGATGTATCAACCAGAAAGTGAAAGGCTAAGTCAACCCTCAAAGATGTTCACCAGAGGTTGTGGTAGACATTAACCATGGTTGTGGTCTCAGGCTGGTCTTTGATCTGTATGTTTTTAGGTATGTGCCCTGTGTGTCTGTCTGGCCCTGTATGTCCGGTTCAGACCAGTGCTTAGGCCTTCACAATTTCTATTATTTGAGTGAGTGACTTTAACATTTGAACTCCAGTTATTTACCTGCATGTTAAATGTCTAATTTATACTGGGCAAAACAGTAAATTAAAAATGTTTCTTACCTGAAAAAGATCACCTTTTTAATCCAAATACAATTTGCTAGTAGAGACACCTTTTTCAGCACAGATATTCAAACATTAGATCCTTCTGTCCCTCTTTTCTCCCTGCCTCAAGTGACATTTTGGGGCAATTGAAAATTGCGGGAGAGGAAAGGGAAAAACAAAGTTGTAAATATCTTGGCAACCAACATTTAAAAGGTTTACGTCAAGTATTTCCAGGTGCTGTTATTGAAATTTTCGCTTTTAAGATGTTACCATGAATCTGAA
>VXAL01019916.1:40423-61572 GCA_013399475.1 Chauna torquata
TCTGTCCTCTACTTGTATTTCTGTTAATACTCTAAAAGTGACAACAGGAATAACAAAAAAAAAATCTTTATACATGTAGGCCGGAACAAACCTGGCATGTTTCTGGCATTATGAACCTTACATTGACGTGAAACATCAGGTGTAATTTCTCTTCACAGTATACTTTTAAAATAAATCCTAACTCTATGAAAATTCATCATAATCTAGGACCTTAGGTAAGGCAACCTAACACTGGGGAACAGCACTGGGAGCAAAAGAAAGAGAGAAGATAAAAGTGTTATTATTACATAGATTCAATAGAAAACAAAAGAAAAGAAGTCTTAGTTAATTTTCTTCCTGTGTTTCATATCTTTAGAAAAGTCCCATCATAAATACAAATAATTAATTCTGGATCAAACATTTTTGTTAGAATTAGTTGACAGGTCTGCAGACAACACCTATAGCTAAGCTTGTTTCATCCTCTGTTAACCAACCATACAAAAAATAAACTAAAACAAAACTGTTCAGTGTTTCAGCCTCAATGAGTCTAGGTACTTCTTTGGTCACACTTTTTTTGCTACATGCACTTTGCTAAATATCTCAGTTGAGGTAAAATATTGGATTTTAAGGTTTATAAATAGCTTAGGCTAAAAGCCAGACTAATTTATGAATGGTAAATAAACGTGACATAAAGTTATATATGCACTTCACAGTAATTCCACTAGTAAATGTATGAAAATATGCAGTCCGATCTACTCTCTGTCTTCAAGTTCTTCTACTTTTGCTATTTCGTATCTCTACCTTTCATTACCTATTCACTGAAAGAAACTTGATACAAACAAAGCAGAATATATGCACATCTCTGAAAAGAGGAGAGTAAGCTGTATATGACTGTTATCATGTCAGCAGTCAGGTGTGAGTAACAAGAAAGCAAAGGTGCTGAAAACAAAGGAAGACAACTGAGTGTAAAGTATTCATACCACAGAAACTTACAAAAACAAAAATGTAATTGTTACCATAAAAATATCTGAGTGACTCCACAAAGTTGCTTTAGAAATCTTATGAATCTAGACCAGTCTACTGTTAGAACTCAAGGATGATAAAATTTGAACTGGGACAAAAGAAAACAAACACGGGCAGGAAACATTTAAATTGGATTTACTATTCCTGAACAATTTGTTAAATTCAAACAAGAATATTTTAGAACATCTCCAGAAAATTTCAGAGTTTTTAAACTGACAAATTGCCAAATATTGTGAAATGAAAGTAATGCCATGCCTGGAAAACCTGTTTTGTATGTAGGAGTGTTATTTTCTCTCTCCTCTGAAACTTGGTTCATGTCGGATGAGTGTGTTTCACTGAAGTATTTAACCCCTGTGGTTGTACCTCAAAGATGAGAAATACAGAGAACTGCTGCTAACAGCAGGGTTTCACCTAATGCCACCTACTGATAGCTCTGTTCTGCATTTCTGTACTATGGTCCAGCCTGCAGCCAGTGTACACTGTCATTTCAACAGCTGAGGAGGGCACAGATGTTCCAGTCCATGGAACATGAAGTAGATAATTATTTTGCTCATTCCCAGTTTTCCATCTGGCATTATAGATTCCCTTTCAAAGAATATTTTGGCAATGGGAGATGCACAGATCTCCCACAAACACATTAACAGTACCGCAAATGAATGCAGAGAATAAAATACCATTTACAGGTAGCGTATACTGAGAGTGATGATATCTACATTTGTATCTTCATAAAACAGCTGTAGGATGGTGTTTTGAAAGAACATAGAGATTGCCTTTAGTGAGCAATACTTTCATTACATTTCTTAGGCACTGCTAGGCAAAAACATTTGCTCCTTAATATAGCAAGCTGCTCTGAATATTTTTTATACTCATTGTACATATTACTGAATGTAGTGAAAATGGTTCTGAGAGNCAGTCTGCCTCGCTCGTTCACTCATTTGTTTTCAGCATGTGGCTGTATACAACCTGGTTCAATCAGTTCTTTATTATTACAGTGTTAAAGGTTATTACCACAACACAAAAAAAGCATAATAGTGGGTTCTTAAATTAGCATTTCCTTAGCTCAAATGCCAGTGCACTAATCTCTTTCTTTAAAATATAGCACACATAGTAAGTAAATCACAGAGTGTTTTTCTTCTGTTTTCTTCCAAATAAGAAACATTTCATACAGAGTACAGTAAAGAATTAGAAGGGACACAACATGTCCCAATCATTTGCAGATTCTTCAAGCACAACACATTGGCCAGTGTGATGTAAAGACAGCATTACCTTTCAAGATTTCAAAACTATTGTCAATCCAGATTACACTCCTGCCTGGCTAAAATAATAGGAGAGTTCTGCTAACACTAAGAAAGTATTCCAGGAATCAAGACTTAATCTGCAGTGTTATCAGACTGACTTTTGAATGAGTTCATCAGTAAATCCCAAGGAGAAATATGGTGATGTCATAAGTTTTTCCTTGTCGTATAAAATAAAAACTGTATGTTAATATCATGCGTTGAGCCACCAACTAACAATACAAAGTTTGCAGAGGTCAGAAGACAGTATGCCTCTGTTTATACAATGAATGAATGTGCTGCAGATGAGTATCACTACTATTTGCACACTGGCATGTACAACAAATGTTCTCCATTTCCGTCAGATGATTACAGGCAAGACAGAGAGCTGAGGCCGTAAGAGCATTAGGAGCGCTTTCAGCCTGCAATATGATGGGATTACAGCCATTTTCATGTAGGGCTATATAAGAGGGTCTCCTCAGAATTTTTTTCTGTAACACATGGTCACAACATGGAAAAGCTGAAAACTTCATCTAGAGCAACGCCCAGTGTCATTCTAGGGAAGTATATCTAACGCTTGCATGATTCAAAGTGGTAGGGTTTTTACTTGGTTAAAGTAGGGCTGATCCTGGATGTGAGTTGAATCCTAGACTTCTTTTTATGAGCAGCTTCTCCACAGGTTATAACTATTCTGTGATAGCTGCACAGTCATAACAACGAGCAACTTTCTGACTATGCACTAGGACAACACAGTCCTCTAGGGGCTTCCTCTGAGGACACTAAGAAACTCCACTGAAAACTAAAATGAGCAGATTGCCTCTTGAAAAGGACCCTTCACTGACACTATTCATGTTATTGGTTACCTAGACTATGTTTAATGTCATGCAGAACTCAGAGCATTTGTATCACTTTATTTCATTTCTATCTGGCTCTTACTGAATTCTGGTGCGGATTCCCCAGAAACAGCTTTATTACAGTGGAGCCTCCTCACCTGAAAGGTTTTAGTGATGGATCTGCTTGTTGTTCTAACCATCTGCAGTAGAGAAGGTGTAGCGGTTACACCCAAGCAATTGCATTTACAAATGAATTAAACTTAGCACTTCTGAGATGTATTTTAGTTAGAAGTGAATTTTTCACTGCTTTCCTAGCTTGAATATCCTCTCCTGCTTGTACAGTCATATAAGACCTGAAAAAATCTCTTCCAGCAGGATTAGACCTTTGCATGTATTTCACTTCCAGCACAAGGAACAGACCAACATCAAAGAGCATGTTGTGTTTATGAACACACTCTCTGCTCCAGTCGCCAGATTTGTTCCTTTTATGCACTGAGTGTTTGATAATCCTTTAAAATGGTGTTTCTCTGCCTATCTTTCTGGGCATATAAAAAAATTACTGTTTTCCATTGACATATCATCTTTTGCTAAGAAGTTCTGGCTCTTCCCTGCCAAAAAGTTACTTTGGCTATTCTCAACATCGAGGATTCTATATGTCTAACCTGTCATTCTAACCCATTTTTCCACAGAAGGATTTCTCACTGAAAGCACATCATTATGATTACTGGTGTCTGCATGCCCTTGTTTCGTACCCGTCATGACTACTGAATTCAAATCTGAGAATGCAGAGAAACAGCATGCAATGTCACTTTATTATTCTGTTCAATAAAAAGAAAGAAGAGATTTAATATATGGTTAAAAGTTTTTAGTTCTATGCACTAGAGCTTTCTGTATTCAAGACTCAGTATTATAAAGGCATTCTTTTATTTAAAAGTAGAGTTTGTGTGTGTGAGCTTGAAAGAGGAAAATAGAGGCACAAAAAACGTGAGTTTGCTGCTGCAACCTCCAGTCATTTTTGACACCGACAAAAAGCACAGTCACACATTAGTTATATTCATGGATAACTGAAAAATAACTCTTCACCAAAAAATGTTGACCACCAGCAGCCTTGGGACTTCACAGCAAACCTGAAGGTCAGTAGACCTGAGGTATTTCAGACCAAAGAAAAAAGATGAATTCCAAAGCTAAGGACTTTTTTCCAAGATGTTTCCCCCAGACACTATATTTTCTGTGAAAGATAATTTGAACATAGGTGCCTTGGCTGGTTTCAGCTGTAACAAAAAGACAAAAGCTGAGGAAGATTCCTTTTGGAGAGCAGATGTCTGCTACTCAGAGATGTTATACTTCAACCCTAAAATACTAGCTTTATTCAGGAATCAATAAGAAGCCAACATACTTCTTGGAGTTGTGCTGTAGTGTGTTTCCAGAGGATACACTGCTAACCATACAGATGGCTGCTATCTGTACCAGCTTGGGTAACCAAGGGGATTTAAAGCACAGCACTCCACAGAGCACACTGCAGCCACTCACTGCTAGGTGGGAGGCACGGATGACAGTAGCGAACTCATATCCAGAGAAAACAACTGTGCTCTCCAGACCAGAGAGAATTTAAAATACATTTCTTAGTCACTGATGGCTTTCCTTCAGCAACACTCCCCGACTATGACCACAAAAGAGCAGTAGACACACACCAAGAATTAAAAGCAATTTTTGCCTTGTCCTCTGGCTCCTTTCCATTCACTTGGCCTCAGTCTTATCTGGAACAAACTTCAAGTAGCGGGTTTCATCTGTGCCCAAGCCTCCATACCATTGCCTGCAGACTGAACTTGTTGGTAGATTCATTTATTGTGTTATAACAAATAATGAATCTGGAGATCAGGTGCCCACAAGAGCCATATGCCCACATCATAGCTTTCTCCTTTTAGGGTTGCTTTTCCTGTCCTAATTTATACTTCCTCAGTTACAGTACATACATTTACATGGTTAATGTTCAGATTGCTGAGATTACACCACAATGATGCATGCAATATAAATGCCTAGACAGATGGATGCAATATCACAGATTTCTGAAAGGAGGAGAACTTGCAAAGCCAGAAGCTCACACTTCAAGAAATCTCATTTTCTAGCACAAGGGTCACTGAAAATAGATCTGAATGCTTAAAAAGCAGCAAAATATTCTTAAATAAAGCACTGCTGACACAGGTATATACTCTTTCCTAGAAATGGGAAATCTGTTAGGCTGGGAGGAAATGATTTTCTTGAGAAATTCTTATTTTTTTTTTCATATTTAGGTTTTATAAAGTGTAAGTGCAAATCTGTTCTGCAAAGAAAGTCTGTGGCAAAAGACACTTTGCCAATTACCTTTACTTTAAATAAAATATTATGCTAAAACTAAGTACATTGTTAATTAAACCAGTATCTGTCCAGCAGCTTTGATGCTTCACACATAACTCATAGAATAGATTATTTGTAAGTAAGAAGAAGCAATACAAGTTTAAATCACTACAGGGTAGACAGTTTGAACTGATAACAGATGAGAGGTCTCTGGAAGAGAGTCTCTCTCCAGTTACTAATCACACAGCTATAAGACAACAGGTGCTGGTCTGCCGAGCCCTCCTGATATTTTGATACAGCAAACTTGCCTCTCCTACTGAGGGAGAAAAAAAGGAACAGAGCAACAGGAGCAATGTCTGTCCCTTTTGATAATATTGCTGATGGTAAAAGGAAAAGCAAAATTATCACTCATGACCACCTGCCTCTCCTGACAACGGATATAGGTATTGCATGGCAATGCTAATATTTCCGTTTGGTAAAGTATGCTATTTAATTCCTTTTAGGTTAAAGGAAACAACAAATATTTTGCTGGCTTATTGGTCTTTAAGGTTACTGGCAAGCTAATGTGGGCAGATATTAAAGAAGCTTGCTTGAAAAGACAGAGAGGTCATAACGAAGCAAGTGATGATGAGAAACTAAAGCTGGTGAAATTCAAAAAGTAATGCACATATTATAGGAAATACACCTTTCTCTGCCTTGCTGTGCTATATCATGTTTCCCACAGTTCGTTTCAAAGTCTCTCTTTGCCTTTCATCTTACACATCTTTCAGCATTGTTGTTATGCAAGATGGGGAATCATTCTTTTTAATGTGATACTAGGCATATTACCACAAAAACAGAGAGAGGCTACCATTTTACTGATTACCTAATTAAAAAACTCTACAGTATATATTCTTTGCAGCCCCTTGCTGCACACAAAATATTTAATGCTGAATCTGAAAAGCCACACTTACATAAAAGCAAAGAATTTGTAAATGCTTCTGATTTTACCTTTTTCTTTTTTTTCCTCTTTTTACAAAAGCTAAAGCTATCACTCTCTTCAACCATTAATGAAAGAGATTTAACGACAGGTAAATTTGCTGGTTTGTAGGTTCTTTGAACATCTAACACACTCACGAAAGGAAAGTAACTTTAGCTAGAAAAGAGATCCTCACAGCACTATGGTGAATAATTCATCATTGCATTTTTCTTTTCATCTCATTTTGTGCCAGTAACGTACACAACTGAAAATATTGTAAAAGCTAAAAACAACCACAGACAAGGACTTCCAGCAGCAAAACACAAATAAAACTAGCAGGCAGGTTTCCCCAGCTTATATAATAACAGCTTTAGCTCGACAGAACCCACATCACTCACCGAGGGCAGAATTCACTTGAACAAAAGCAGAGCCCAGTCACCAAATGCAGCTTTGCAGGACTCTTAATGCGATATGCTCCTGTCTGCTGTTCAGTTCACACTTGCCTTTATAACTAAGCCAACCAACAACATTCAGTTGCTGAACCTGATGAATTATAAAACAGTAGCTCCCAGACTCTCATATTTTACATCACAGGGGGTGGTCATCCAGCATACACACTGCCTGTGTACATATATTCTGCTATAACTCATCCTGATAAACACATCAGTGCTGGCAGCAGTGACAGTAATTGGTGCTCAGGATGTACAAGCACAAACCAATAGAGCACACTCCCACCTTCTGCTCTGTGCAACATCTCTACCTGTCAATCACTGCACCTTGTTAAGGTGGAATGATCAACTGCACTTCAGGGGAGAAGCTAAACTCGGAGGAGAAATCATCTACCCGAAAAGAATTCTTCACTTAAACATTTCTTAATACAGTAGTAAATGTAGGTTCAATCTCTTCTAGACACAGTTTTCTTTCTTTTTTTTTTTTTTAAATCTTCATAAAATCTTCCCTTCTTAAAGACACAGTTCTTGTTTAGTGACTAACACACAGTTCACAACTTCCACTATCATGAACGGAAATTATTCAGGCAAATTGCATGGACTTTAACTAGAATAACCTAAAAGCAGTACTCCAGACTGTTAAAAGCAATATACTTACTAGGTGAAATTATGTGCACATTTTAAAAGCCTCTTATAAAATACTGATAGATTTTAAGTACATCCTCTGCGTTATAAATATGTATTTGCAATGTTCTTTACTTCTCTAATGCCTTTTTTCCATATTCTTGCATTGTTTTTAAAGTGAATGTACACATACAGACTAACAGAATCAAACAGATAAAACTCAGATCCATTAATATAATCAATTAAACTAAACAATTTCAAATGGGATTAATTACAGCAATAAAAATCACAGTTGCTGCACATGACAGAACACTCACAATTAGCCCCCAACAAGCAAAACTGATCATAATATTGGTCATACACAGCCAGAGATCAGTCACAGAAAAGGTTTCTGGATGGAAAGTCTTCTTTAATGGAGTAGAAGGTGCTTTTTCAGAGCTGAGCTCCAGGAATCTTGTCTACATTTTACACAAACTCAAAGCTTTTTGTACGAGTGCAGGGAGTGAATGAGAACACTTTATTTGAGATGATTTTCTATTTCTACATCCCTGGTGATGACACTCAGAGGGCTCCACTTGGGAACATGAACTTGCTCCAGCTCCTTTCCTTCCCCATGCCTGTAAAACTCTCCCAACATTTGGCACCATGACGCAAGGTTGCACTTCAGAAGGTGAGCATCGTTGTGTGAGTGGCTGTGCACTTTCTGAATGCTTTTCCATGAACAACTGGGCTGAGGAATGCAAATGAAGCCTGCGCATGGTAGCCTGAGGCAGAAACCCAACCCTTCTCACCATCTGGAATGCCTGATGTGCGTCACCATGTGGGAACAGGGTGTTGCATTTCATGCATAGCAAAAGCAAGTCCTATATATATATATATTTATCCCTTTATTCTTGTCCTCAGCTGCTTGTTCCCCCCTCCTCATTTTTCTCTTTGTGTTCAGCACCTTCACTATTTGAGAAAAAATTCACTAGAGGCCACAGGCACAAGCCATGTTGCTTGTATGAAGAAAAAGCTGTATATAATTGGGTGGCAGAATATAGGGGAGACATACTAGGACTTAATCGGGGCAATGATTTACATGTCTGTAGCTTTATCAGAGGAAAGGGCAGCCAAGATTCAATAACTGGATTCTCCAGTGATGCTGGCTGGGAATAATCCAAAATAGTCAGGAAAAAGTCTAAGTGACAGACACTGGCTCAGTGAGAAGTAGCAAAAAGATCTGTGCCACTGAATTTGGCCTTACAGAGCCATATTCTATTCTCATGGACTTACATGTTCCACTTGCAAATTACAGAGGCTCAGTACAATGGCTGAAGCACAAGAGTTTGTTGCCTTGTGCACTAATCAGGGATTTCTGACTTATTTTTCATGAAAGACAGGTTTCACACCAGTGTGAATTCTGCCATAATGCCCCTAAATGGCATTTGTTTTCCTTTTTGTTCTGCCTTAACCATTCAGGTTTGAAGAAGCTTACCAAAAATCTATGTAAACATGACAGTGACTTGTAATAATTTGGTGCAGCATGGGGAAGACATAAGCAATGTTTGACTGAATCTCCTTGACCAATATAACTTTCACTCTAAAATTCAGTTTACTTTTATTGAATTACTGGTTTGTAAAACTGACCAATACCACAGTAATGCATCACTACAATATTTCTTAGCTGTGTGTAGGTGGCATGCATAAGCCACAGTCTGTGGTATTACACAAGAGCCACAATTCCAAGAAATACTGCTACCTCATTTCATGCTTATTTTCAATTTTTATTTAGCTATCCTGGCTTCCATGTTATTTTCCATCGAAAATATTTCATACCCGCCTATTCCATACTATTCAGAAGTGTGGTACTCTATAAAAAATAAGCCATATAAAACCTGCTACCTTCTTGGTGAATGGATACACTCATCTCACAACCCATGTCCTCTAGGCTCTGTTCTACATTCTAGTGCAGAATGTGAGATTTGAAACTTGAACTTTCTCATTTCACTGACAGGTGTGTGAAAATCCCATACGGCTGCCAGATTTATGTGTACCTACATATATATTTAGTTCGTATTTTTAAGGCATTTGTAACGAACACATTTGGTATTGACTTTGAGGTTCTTTGCTTCAATCTGCAAACTAGAAATGATTTAAAAATGAAAAAAAAAAAGACAAAATTGTTCCCATTTGCTGCCAAAACATGACTTCTTTCTTACACTGTCATGTGGACTATATTGACTACACCTCATAGACATCCCATTTGCTAGCTAAAGAAAGCACACAGATCACTGGGGAAAAGCCAGGGCATTCAGCTAGAATAACAAGAGTGGTTACCTTTTCAAGAAGCAGCTAAGGAAATCTCAAATGAAGAGTAACTACAGGCAGATTTGATACTATCAAGATCACAAATTAGCTAGTAGAGTTAGCACACATCACAGTGAGACATAACCAGAACTCCAGGATCTCCACAGAGTGGACCAACAGTTCCAGCTGAATAAATGTGCACCAACAAAGACAATTTCCAGGCTACCCCGAATGGTATGGATCAGTACACTGCTCAGTAATTCTTGCCATGTGGCTTAAGAAGCCATCATGCAAACTAAAGAGGTATTTACTTAGTACCTTGCATTTAGCAGCTATGTTCTTCAACTCCTTTATTCAGGTTTTTTTTTTTTTTTTTTCCCCAGATTTAAGCTGGCTAAAGCAAATGTTCTTTCATCTGATAGCCTGTTGATGGCACTGTCAGAGAGTATCACTAAACTGATAAGCCAAGCAGGATTTAAAAAAAGGACTTGGCATTTATCAGACAATAGCATCCAGAAGTATAGTAATAACAAGAAACCTAAGCTTTCCAACGATCAGGAGATCCAATAAAGCTTTGTTTCTCACAGATGTTTCTCCTTTGATCTCATATCCAACCCATTGCTCTGCCTCAGTCTGCAACATTTCATAACACACCAGCTTCTCCTGGCCCCCTTACAAGATAAAACCCAGAACCTGGATGGCTGCAGGTCACTAACCAGTTTGTTGCCCACCTTCTGCCTAGCAAAGGTTCTAACTTACATCTGCTTTCCTAACCCAGCTCAAAATTGCCGTGAAATCTGTAGGAGCTTAGTTAACTCTGACACCTCCCTTTTTTCAAATCAAAACCAGCTGAGCATACTTGTCTTTTATTACATTTGACAAAAGTAACCACTGGTTACACAAAAGTTCAGCACCTATACTCTCTGAGGGGCAGTAGGGTGAAATAGTGTTGTTGTATCTTTTGAGTACAGAAATCTCTCATACTGTTGATTCCAGCAGAGACTATGAGGATTTATGAATTTCACAAGCTCCTACACTTTAAGTAGTCTGAATCCAGAGAGAACTTGTCATTTTAGTTTTACCTATATGGTGAAAGAGTACCACATATTGATTCAGACAGATTTCATTGCTGTAGCCTACGTACATCATCCGTTGTAAAACAAACAGCAGTGACAAAGTAAATGAATTTAATTGCCACAGCAAGGTGATGGAGAAATTAATTTCCTCTCGATGTAGCACACTAGTAATTCCATTTAAGAACAGTTTTTAAATAGAGTTTGAGTTTCTAAGATTAATCCTTGTGAGTACAAATGAATAAAACTGTATATTTAGAGTAATTAATAAATTAGCTTGCACAGGGCTTTGAAGATGTAAAGGATTTTACAATTGCTACTTCAATAGTAATATTTTTCTGAATTACAATACTTCCTTAAGTGACATCTTTTTTTTTTTTTTTTCGAAAAAAAAAAAAAAAAAGGAAAAAAGAAAAAAAAGAAAAAGAAAAACAAAAGAAAAAAGGGAATTTAAGAGGATATGCAGCTAGGTCTGAATGAAGAGACACCCAAGAGAGCGATCCCAGTTGACCAAGGGCAATGAAAAGAACTTACTTTGCTAGTTAGGAAGGCTGAACTCTCTTAACGGTGGCTTCATAGTCTCAAGAATATGTATGATCTTATCAGTAATAAAGAGCTGCTAAAAGGAAGGCAGGCCAGATGGCAATTTCTCTAGAACCTCTGGAGAGGCCGCCTGAATTTGATTTGAAAAGCCTTTTACAGCACCCCAGGAACCTGGAATACTACAGCAGCCCATTTAAAAGCCAGTGGATTTCCCAGTAGCAGTCTGACACCTCATACAAATACTGCTTTTCTGTGTGCCTTAGATTGCTTCAGCTGGTTAAAATAACCAAGAAACTTGGGTGATATGGCTCAGCATCCAAAATTGCTTTGTTTTGTTGTCTGGACTGTAATTTTCCCTTTAACTCCAAGCTTTCCATTGTTTTCTTTCTGCTATTTCCTTCTAAATACGTTACAGTGTCTGAAGCTTGATATTCAACAGAAATCATCATGGACTTACTAACTCCAAGAGCTGGAAAAACAACTCAAGATCCACTTTCTATTAGGCAAAACATTAAATTCAGTAGCTAACCAGACAGGCATCTTTTAAGCAAACAGAAGGTCCCACATTCAACTCCTTCTAAGCCTAGTGTGGGGAGCACGAGTTAACAGCTTTGGATGGGAAAGAATGGCGGAGCAACATGCAGATCCTCCTGCGATTCGCAGCCTAACTGCGTGCACTCTGTGGTGGGAGGAGTAGGTGGTTGATCTGAGGAAGAAGCACAGGAATGATACACTTGACTCCTCTGAGGATGGTGACGAAAATCTGTCAGCTTGGCATAGCTCTTCATGTTACCTACAGCAATTACTGACGCATGGAGAAAGTAACAGCTCTACAGACATCACGGTAAGAGGCACGGTGTGTGCGGTGGAGAGAGCAAAATAGCTTTACTGAAGAAGCCCATGGCAGTGCTGCAAGGGAACTGTCCAGGCTACCTATGGAAACGGACACCTGAAGAGCACACAGAACAGTCTTCATGAGAAAACTGTAAAATTTAGGCCTGTGTTTGTGGTAGATTGTGAAAAAGACAAGTGGCATAGCCTGAGGATGCCTTCTGCACGGACTGTGACAATGAACTAGCAGAGGAATCAGTACACACATACTTTTACATTAAGTTTTCCCCTCCTACAGTTTTTTTCTTTCAGGAAAGAAGATTGGAAGCCTGGATGACTAACTACAATGCAGATGGCAAAGCAATATAGAGATACCCATGCTAGCTCCAAATGAACCAGCTTAGATGACACCATGAGTAAATTTAACCTACTCATACTGAACTCCATGGTTATGCTGTTCATGGAGCCTGAACATTTTAAGCAGTCTGTGATGCAGACAAGCCAAGGAAGGACAGCAGGTGATACTCAAGCTAGGTCTGTGCCAGCCATTCTTGCAAAATTTACTTTTGCAGCTTTTTTGCCATTACTTGCAAATGTGCCAAGGCAGTACCTCCCAGCAAGGAAGAATATATGCAACTGCAGGAGCATCAGAATGAAGAATTGCTCTGAAAAGAAAGGAAGAAATAACCGCTCTGTTGGGATATGGCAAACTTTCCTTCAGCTCAGCAGGAATCATCTGTAGTCTTGCATGTTTCGTAAGAGTGCTGTCTTGGCTCTAAGTCAGGTCAAATTATTCAGCTCTCACCAGAAACCCTTTTTGTTCGTTATGGCCGAGGACACCCTGGTGAATCTGCTTTGAGAGGACTTTCATGCCCAGTGTATTCCCATGCTTTCTGGGCACTCGAAAGGCATGAATGGCAAAGACACTCCATCTACAGGGCGGTAGTTACTGTGAACAGGGAAATGCCCATCACCCCAGCACACATGCAGTCTTTACCTGGTAACTAACTTCCATGGAGTCTGAGCTCAGCTGGGCATTTCAGAACAAGCCACGGTTTTGTGAGGATTGTATCTGATGGGACCCAGGAACCAGGACACCGATTAGATGCTTTGCTCTTGAACTACTTATAGCTCAAGGATTAATTAGGAGTGGAAAGTGCTCTAAGACCTTTAACTGAAGAACTGAAGAATTAAAGGAGGTGAAATATAAATACTTACTCTTGTCCTCACTACAGCATCAGAGTCTCTGAATGAAACACTACTCAAATAACTCAGACTACATAGGTACAAGAACATTTGATTAATATTTTTTTAGATGATATAATGAGATTTATCAGAAAATAATGAAAAACTGAACAGAGAGATTGTACATGTTAAATCTGAGGATGTGCAGTTCTAAGCGCGTAAATTTGCAGCTGCCTCCTCCTTTGCCCTGACTAGCTTTCTGCACGACGCCTGAACTGGAAACAAATCATATGAAAAATACAAGCCAAAGAGAAAATAAAAGTTGAGAGCAGCAGTGGCGAGGGGGAAACTAATTGCCTTCTTTTCCTTGTGCTTAAAATTCCACAGCCTTTTTTAGGACAAAGCCCTGGAAAAGGAAAGAAGGAGCAAAAGGTAGTAGCTAAGAACCTGGGAGATTTACTGTAGAAGTTTCCTTTCTACGTATCCTGGGATGGATGCTGGCGTCTGTGACTCCATTTCTGAACTCAGCACTACTTCATGCAGGTACTGTGAAGGTAAACTAAAAATTGTAAGTATTTCAATGTTGATGCTGCAGGCCACCTAAGTATCTTAGAAGCAAATAGTTTTGCAAGAGTTGGGGAGCTCCAAACAATGATTTTCTTGTCTTTTTAGAAACATAGAACCATAGAATCATCTAGGTTGGAAAAGACCTTCAAGATCATCAAGTCCAACCATCAACCTGACCTACCGAGTCCCATCACTAAACCATCTCCTTTAGTACTGAGTCCACACGTCTCTTAAATACCTCCAGAGACTTCACTGCTTCCCTGGGCAGTCTGTTCCAATGCTTGATCACACTTTCCATGAAGAAATTCTCACTGATGTCCATTTTAAACCTCCCCCAGTGCAACTTAAGACCGTTTCCTTGTGTCCTACCACTTGTCATCTGAGAAGAGAGACTGATATACTCCTCACTGCAACCTCCTTTCAGGTAGTTGTAGAGAGCGATAAGGTCTCCCCTCAGCCTCCTCTTCTCAAGACTAAACAGCCCCAGTTCCCTCAGCTGCTCCTCATAACTCGTTTTCTAGTCCCTTCAGCAGCTTCATTGCACTTCTCTACACATACTTGATCAACTCCATATCCTTGTAGTGAGGGACCCAAAACTGAACACAGTATTCAAGGTGCAGCCTCACCAGAGCCGAGTACAGGTGGACAGTCACTTCCCCAGTCCTGCTGGCCACACTAGTTCTGATGCAGGCCAGGATGCTGTTGGCCTTCTTGGCCACCTGAGCACACTGCTGGCTCATGTTCAGCCAACTGTTGACCAGCACTCCCAGATCCTTTTCTGCCAGGCAGCTTTCCAGCCACTCTTCCCAAGCCTATACCGTTGCATGGAGTTGTTGTGACCCAAGTTCAGGACCTGGCACTTACCCTTTTCAATGCCATACCGTTGGAATGGCCCATTGATCCAGCCTATCCAGATCTCTTTGCAAAACCTTCTTACCCTTTACCCTCTCTACAATATCCTGAGCAGCAGAAGTGGAAAAGGAGGTGCCGGTGTCTGCTCCCTGGGAACCGAGGACAGGACGCACGGGAACAGCACAAAGCTGTGCCAGGGGAGGTTCAGACTGGACATGAGGAAAAATTTCTTTACCGTGAGGGTGGTCAAACACTGGAACAGGCTTCCTAGTGAGGTGGTTGATGCCCCGTGCCTGTCAGCGTTCAAGAGGCATTTGGACAATGCCCTTGTTAATATGCTTTAACTTTTGGTTAGCCCTGACGTGCTCAGGCAGTTGGACTAGATGATCTCTGAAGGTCCCTTCCAACTGAACTACTCCTAGTCTAGTCTAGTCTAGTCTAGTCTAGTCTATTCCATTCTATTCTATTCAATTCTAAAGCAGATCAACACTCCTGCCCAGCTTGGTACCATCTGTGAATTTACTGAAGGTGCACTCAATCCCCTCATCCACATCTCTGATAAAAATGCTGAAAAAAACCAGCCCCAGTACTGAGCCCTGGGGAATATCACTGGTGACCGGCCACCAACTGGATCGAACTCCATTCACCATGACTCTTCGAGCCCAAACATCCAGCCGGTTCTTCACCGAGCAAACTGTACACCTCTCTATGTCATGAGCAGCCAGTTTTTTTCAAGAGAATACTGTGGGAGACAGTGTCAAATGCTTTACCAAAATCTAAGTAAACAACATCCACACCCTTGTGTTTGATTTTAACCACAATTAGGAAAAAATAAAAATCATTCAGCCCTTCTGATTAACATCATATTGCATAGCAGAGAGTAATATATGTCAGTCTGAGAGATATAAGAGCAAACAATGCAAGAGCACTGTTGCTGAGCATGGATACACATTAAAGCAACTTTTTCAGCTCCAGTTCTCAGAGAACATGCTTACTGGCATTTTAACTGTAATTTTTTTTTGGGGGGGGGGAGGAGAGGAGAGGGGGCATAACCAGGAGTGACATCCTTGAATGAGAACAATAAAATCAAAGTGATCCTGAGATGAACGTGTAGAAAGTGGACAATCCATACTACCTTGTATTCCTACCAAAAAACAACTTAAATAACAATGCATAAAAATGCAGTAAGATGATGAAAATGAGGCTACTTCTGAAGGAAACACTGTATACAGTCCACTACGAATGGCCAAGGGCAGTTAAGAACATGGCTCCTCATGGAGATTGTAGCCAGTTTCACATCTTAATAGAGATGTGCTCTGTCTGTGTGTGACCTTATGCATATCCTGGTATTCTGTCATAAAGCAATAAAAAACTATGTACCTGAAAGTACCATCAAAGTTGTGGGCATGTAAAAATTAATTAGATTGTACCAGAAAGTTATGAGGAAAAAATAATCTTCTGCTTTTTTACCACTAAATTTCATTGCTTTCATTCCCAGTAAGCATCTAATTCGACTACTGTACTTCAGTTCGTACCCAGTGAAATAACAAGGGCTTTTAGGAGGACGGAAAATGCAAATCCTGTGTGTGTGTGTACACTACCTACACACATCCTAATAAAAAAGAAGAATCTAGTAAATAAACCTTTTGTGAGTCTGACCAACCAGCAGAGCTGAGAAAATAATTTGCAGTGAATATGTGGTTTCTTCTCTGTACTAGGTTTACTTTGTTGTTGTTGTTATTGTTTTTTTGCTTTGTTGTTGTTGTTTTCTTGGTGAGAGTTTTTTGTTCTTATCACAAAAATTTAATAATTGCACAGTGTTTAGTAGATGCTCTCTGACTATAGATGATTTATGAACATTATGCTGTTAGTATTTGCAGTATAAGTTTTGCATAATCATATACTATTTCTTTGTCTCCTGCCAGGTGAGGTATAAATATTACCACTGCATATCTTGGCCAAATATTCACATACAGTACATTAATTATAAAAATATCACTGCTACTAAGTTCATCTAGACTTTGGATGGAAATTAAATGCATGTGATCACAAAAACAGATGAATCATTTAATTATATATGCATGTTTCTTGTAAAGTTTTTGAGGTATGTGTTTGGCTTTTCTTAGAAACCTAAGAAACATCATGAAAGTAAAATCATAATCAACATTTTTATTCCTGTAAGATAATTCCCACACCAGTACTACACAGAATGAAGAACTTTTATTTCCTGGTTGGTTTGCAGTTAATTGATTTTCAGATAAGCATCTGGATTTAAACTACAAACTTGTTGACTTAAGAAGACTTGGGGAAAGTTAGAGTAAATCAATTAAATGTAATAAATCAATGTATATAAAAGTTAAGCATATTAATATTCATGGAGTAACTTTAGGATCTTTCTTCAAATGAAACTACCACAAATTAAGTCATCTTTTTTTTCCTGGAATGATTAAATCCATTTGGGAGCTTAATATGCATTAATTTAACACAATGCTCCCTGCAAATAATCGATTTTTTTTTTTTTAACTTGTTTTTAGACTTAGTCAACAAAGTAAATGACTTACTGTGGGAAAGAAACCTCATCGGGCATTAGACTAGTTACTGTAGCCAGAAATAGTTTTTGACCTTTTTAACAAAACAAAAATATCCTCTTCTTTCTTCCTATGTAATAGTAATAAAAGAGACACAGTCTATATTCAATTCATCAAAATCTAGGTGTATACATCATAAAGAAAAGTGACAGAGGGACAAGCCATGGAAAAACTCAGATTAGTCATTAATATTGTACTGAAGAATAGAAATGCCATCATATAGGAAATAATCACTGATGATAGCATTGACAGCCATGATTTACAGTTGAAAAAATATCATTTTGAAAAGCTCATTGTTTTTCTTTGAAGTAATAATAGTATGAGTGTCTCGTATAAACTTAAACTAATAATTTTTTGATCTATGTGATAAATATTATAGCTGCTGAACTCTACAGAATGTTCCATATTATTTTCTATATTTGAGGACTCTTCAATCATAGATGAGAGCCAAGCTGTTATGTGAAGCCATGTCCTGTATGTGCTGAACATTATTAGGACTAGGATAATTTTACACTCCGCTTGGTAAGTCCATGTGAAACTTGATGAAAGACTCATGGATCTAATCTTGCCAAAGGTACTTCATCTCTGTAGCTTCATGTCAACACATGAAAAGAGAAAAATGACAAAATCATTTTGCTTACAGTTTCTCCAGTTCTCTATTTCCAGAGATCTTTGATTCTAACCATAACATATTAATGGATATTTTGCTTTCTGATAAATATTTTAACATTTTTTTCAGGCAGGTTTTCTATACAGGGTTGGGAAATCAAGCTAGACAGAGAAAGTTAATTTCCCACAATTTTTATATTTTGGAAAGTTGCTTAATAATCAAACCTGTAGATTTGAAAAATCACAGCAAAAGACTAGGTGGTATGTGGTGTGCACGTCCAGCCCAGGGCCAGACCCCAAGCACTGCTCAGCATGGAGGTCAAAGGTGGGAGCTAACTGGGAGAAAGGAGCTGCAAGGAACCAGAAACCTGGCTGGACTACACTGGTGCTTTGGCAAAATCATGTCCTGCCAGAATGTACCCTACCGAAACATTTTTCCTTTTAGTACTAATACAAAGGACAAGTAGATTAGGTAGGTTAATGGGAATACAGGAGGTGCTGAGTATCTAATAATACACAGTAGTGTCATCAAATAAATAATGATTATTAGAAAAATTAGGATTTTCTCTGCAAAGGAATCTACACCCTCAATGACTGCCCCAGGAGTTAAATGTCCAGATACATTAAAGTATCTGGGTCTAAGATATTACTTTGTTGATAGTTCCTAAATCAGTGTTTTATGGAATAAGGCATTCAGTTGTTTTTTTTTTCCTCTGCAACATGCAAACTGTGCCTGTTGATAATATCCAGATGCAGCACTGTCAGTGAACTGTTTCTCCTATTACATGACAAGCATCCTTTCCAAGAACATTAAATATTTTTTTAATGGAAAATATGTGACAAATAAAATCCTGTAGCTGGTCTTTCACCATATGCATTTTGCTCATTTAGTCCTGATTGTATTGTTTTAGCATAAAAATGCTACTATAAGAGAAAACTAAAATAAATATCTTATGGATAAATTCTCCTCAGCCAAATGTAGCATTTAGGGCTTTAGAATGGGAAGATGAAAACTCAGCATGGGTCCCCGCTATTTTAGGCATGACACTTATGCAAATCCTAACCATCTTGGCAAACACAAACCACCCATCACAGTCAGTTATCACATGTATCAGAAAGGAAGACAATTAACAGGCAATATTTTTCAACATATTTTAGGCAAGACTTCTAAACCCCCCTTCACTTCATGGTTTCCTTTGCTGGCAGCATTCAAAAATGAATTCTTCCTACAGAAAACATGGTGGTTATCTGGTTGCTCTGCTGCTCAACACAACTCCCTGACCAAGGCCGGCTACAAACCTCTCCTGCATCCAGTAATAACCAACTTTTCTGGGATCCTCAGTTCAGAACAAGAAATATTTTGGTATCTGTCTTTAACAGCATGTTTTCAAATTAAAGTCTCAGCTAGAAGAACTTTGATTTAAACATCTTCTGGAGAACTTTATTAGCAGGCACTATATGATACATAATATGGACAAATATTTCAACAGTGGTTTTGCAAGAGCAGTTTTCTACCATGAGAAGGTTTATAAATAGTTATCTAGCTATCCTGAAAGATAATTTTCATGCAGGGGGACCTTTACAGCCTTCACATGTACTTCCTGTGCACTTAAATGAAGACACACTACCTTATACACACACAGTATTTGACGTGCAGTTTTCAATGAATGGATAGAACCTGAGCTCTGTTACACACTAAACTTATTAGCAGTTCTCATGCAAAATAAGTCAGACTTCTTAGAATAATTTCCTAATGCCTTCAGTAAGAGATGATTATTTAATAGTGTCCTACAAGCAAAGACAATCTCATTTCACCTTTCTACTTATCATCCACATGAAATGTGCTTCAAAAGGCAGGTAACTGAAGTCTCTCATGAACTAGTTTCAGCACAGTACCCAGGTGTTATTTACTCAGCTACAGACTTTCACTGTGAACGACACAGCAATATACACTGTTTAATTATCAACTACATTTATTTGGTTGAAATGGAGGTATATCCTGTAAAAGATCTATGTTGTAATCTCTATTTGTCACAAAGGGTAATAAATCAAATGTGTTTACTGGACTATAATTATAAAATTCTTAGGCTGAGCCTTTACCTTTGTCAACAAACTGCAAACATGATCTCTAATGTATTTCTTCAGTTTTATCTCACAGAAATATAGAATCATAGAATCATCTGGGTTGGAAAAGAACTTCAAAATCATCAAGTCCAACCATCAACCTGATCTACCAAGTCCCATCACTAAACCATCTCCTTCAGTGTCATATCCACACGTCTCTTAAATACCTCCAGGGATGGGGACTCCACCACTTCCCTGGGCAGCCTGTTCCAATGCTTGACCACTCTCTCTGTGAAGAAATTCTTCCTAATGTCCAGTCTAAACCTACCCTGGTGCAACTTGAGGCCATTTCCTTGCATCCTATCAGTCGTCTCCTGAGAAAAGAGACTGACACCCTCCTCACTGCAGCCTCCTTTCAGGCAGCTGTATATATAAAAAATAATTGTATATATATATAAAATTCCAGATGGAAGGGACCTTCCAAAGTTAATTTTGTCCAGCCCAACACTCAAAGCAGGTCCGGCTAAAGCAGCTTGCTCAGGGCCTTGGCCAGCTAAGTTTTGAATATACCCAAGGACTGACATTGCACAGCCTCTCTGAGCAACCTGTTCCAATATTTGAATCATAGAATTTAGGTTGGAAAAGACCTCTAAGATCATCTAGTCCAGATATTATAACTAGCACTTCCAAGTCTACCACTAAACCATATCCCTAAGCACCACATCTATGTGTCTTTTGAATACCTCCAGGGATGGTGACTCAACCACTTCCCTGGGCAGCCTGTTCCAATGCTTGACCACTCTCTCTGTGAAGAAATTCTTCCTAATGTCCAGTCTAAACCTACCCTGGTGCAACTTGAGGCCATTTCCTTGCATCCTATCAGTCGTCTCCTGAGAAAAGAGACTGACACCCTCCTCACTGCAGCCTCCTTTCAGGTAGCTGTATATATAAAAAATAATTGTATATATATATAAAATTCCAGATGGAAGGGACCTTCCAAAGTTAATTTTGTCCAGCCCAACACTCAAAGCAGGTCCGGCTAAAGCAGCTTGCTCAGGGCCTTGGCCAGCTAAG